>JARWMC010000029.1:3154894-3759841 GCA_029959065.1 Colias behrii | reverse complement strand
CATGACTCTTTCAATAACTAATTTAATGGTAATTCTATTTCTTCCACAGGTTGTCAAGTCGGCAATCAAATAGCATCGTTCTACAAATTCGACCTAGAATGGTACGAATGGGCCATTGGTCTAATCGAAAGCGTACGTTTCTCTCAATTTACCAAAGTCACTACAGGAAAATATACTGGACAAATCAACGGTGGAGTTAAAGGAAGCCAATTTGGTAGCGGAATAAAAACCAGCCAATATGGAGGTGCTGTTAAAACTTCGCAATTCGGAAAAGCCCAGTTTGGAAGCGGTGTGACACAATTTGGTGGGGCTAAGAACCAAGGGGCTATATCTGGTTCTCAAGGAGTTGGTTTCACAGGAGTCAAAGGTTTTGCTGTGTCTGGTAAAGGACAGTTCGGTTTCGAAGGACAAGGACAAAATGAAGGGCTGGCTAATGGCCAATTTGGTTCTGGACAGTTGAGTCAATTTGCTTCTGGAAAGTTCGGAACGGGTTTCGAATCAGCAGACTTCAACAGCCAAATCAAGTCGCCAATTACAAGCAACGCTTATAGTGCGACGTATTCTGAGAAGAAAGTTTTCCAAACCGAACCGAAGATCATTTCCTTCACCACGAAGCCTGAGATCGTTACATATACGACCAAACCCGAAATCTTTACATACACTACCAAGCCTAAAATTATCACTTACACCACCAAACCCAAGATTATCACATACACGACTAAGCCAAAAATCATCACCTACACCACTAAACCTCAGATTATCACCTACGAAACTTCAGGTAGTGGTATTAACCCACAATACGTAGCCCCAGGCGTTACTTTCAACCCAAGCTTCTCTGAACTTGTAGGCGCACATTCCCACACTTCAACATGCAAGTGCTTGGAAAACAAATAAATATAACAATAAACCAGTGCCATATTTTTCGACAATTTTGACAATTTTGACATTTTTGACATATTCGACATAATAACTCAGTTCCTAGCGAGTTACCGAAATTATTGTAAAATCAAAATCGAATTCGACAAACGATATTTCTCTATTTATATCTGATGTAAATATGTAGGTTATATTTAATATCATGTAAGATTGTATGTATGTATAACGGCTAAGAGTAAAAAAACTGCCATTTTGTTATTTTATAAGTTCAGCGTATTTAAGAAAAGTATTTTTGACGTTCTTTTTTCATTAGACTTTTGACCATCTTGGGTTGATTCGCCAAAATGGTCGACTCTCTAATATAATTGGTATAAGTAAAATAAGTTTATTTTTATATAAAATTTTACACAAAAATCGATGAAGTATTTAGTCAATATGTGTAGTATATATTGATGTTATTTCTGATTGTATGATTAGGATTAATTAATAAATGGAGGTTTACATAATAATTTGTTCGTTTTATTTATTCGAGATCCTCATTAATTTACTCCTGAAAATTATAAGAATTGTTTTTCAATTTCTTATTGAACAAAAGCCCATACTCAATTCTCAAATGGGGTAACTATAATAATATCTACTAATAATGCAGTATCAGATGTAGAACTTTGTTATTCAAAAATTTCCTCAAAATCTGTTCACAGTTAACTACATTGATTACCTACTCATTATGCTAGAAGGAGATATTTTATTTATCAAGTGAAGTAATTTATGTATTTTTGTTTGTATTACCCAATCTTTGTGTAATACACAAACATATTATTATAATATAAAAATAATTAAAATTTAGAGTCCCTTTAATATTCAAGAAATTACTTTTTTTGGTAAATGCACAACTATAAAAGATTGAAACTGATGCAATTATATTTAAGAGTCCATAATAATCGAAAATTCTAGAGAACTTAAAATTATTCCATTACTTTCTTAAAACATATACTTAATATGTATTTTTTATTGCAAATTTTGAAGCAAATCTATCATTTAATTTGTATTTTTTTAACTCTGTTGTATGTACTAGAAATTCGACGCCATATACGCATACAATTTCATCAAATTAAGGCTATTTTAACTTAGATTTTCTTTGAATTTTTGATAAAAGTACTTAAAATTCCTCGAATACTTTTTAGGATGTCTCAGTGTCTTTATTGTTGTATATTTTATAAAAAAACTTCTTCTTTAAAATTCCGTATAAACTACAAAGACACGAACGTCCCGCATCGAAAAAATTGAAACACGCCTATGGTTATTGGCTATTAAACAAACTGGACAATGAATATCTAAAAAATTGTCTCGGACACTTTTTAGATATTGAATGAATCTTTAATTTAAGATATTATAACACATTGTTACTAATTTAGTTTTTTTAAACGAGCTCCTAAAGAATTACAGAAACAAGTCAAAATCACTTTAAAATCGATATGGCCTCAATCTATCAGGCCCCGGAATCACAGACACAATAGAAAATCTATTGTGTCGCGGCCGGATCTGGCCGTTCGGGGTTCAATCAATGGGCATGCCACAAGCAAATATATGTCGAACATTTTTGCTATAAAAATTAGATAGGAGATTATAAATCATCACTGCTGTATTGTTATTACGAGAAAAAATTTGATTTTTTTATGTTGTTTTTTGTATTTATGGAAAAAATTAAACGTGAATATAATATATTATTTGTACCTATTTTATTTATTCTATAAAAAAAAAAATGCTGAATTGCAAGCCGTTCTCCAGTTATACGCTTAATACAACACATTGGCGATTCATTTTCATTATATGTACTAGTTTTTCACCCACGTAGTTAAAAAAATTCCCATAAAAATAAATGTTTTTCAGCTATTAAAAGGAGCAATGTTACACAATATACAACACCTCAATATCAAAAAGTAGCTTTGTTTGCAGTGAAAGAAAAATAAAAAAACAAACATACTTTCACTTTAATAATATTGTTTTATTATTTACTATCTGTGCTCCGCGGTTTTACCCGCATTGCTCCGCTTCTATTGGTCTTAACGTGATGATGAATAGCCTAATGCCTATAGCCTTCCTCCATAAATGGGCTTTCTAATACTCAAATAATTTTTGAAATCGTTTTGGTATTATCTGAGATTTATCAGTGAAACATAATAATTATAGAAATCTGTTAAATTCTAGTAGTATCAAATAAAATTCAAAGCTCCTGTCAATTTTATAGATGCAAATCAGTTCATACGTGTACTTGCTTATGTATTTGTTCATACGTATACAGCAGGATTTTATATCTACAGATAACGAATTTGATTATAATAGATTTGATTTATTGTCCTCCTTTTAGAATTATGTAGAGATAAATTATGGTACATCTAAAATCCCAAATCCACTTAACCGATTCAGATGAAATTTTTTTAAGTATAAAAAATAATTTGAGATCTGAGTAAGGAAATAGCATAGGCTTTATTGAGGAAAGCCCTCGGGAAAGCGGAGTAGGTACTAAATTTTATAAAGAATACAAATGATATAATAATATAACCTCATACCTATGAATAAAGTAAACTTTATACCTAAAGATATTTCATATCCGTTGAATTAAATAAATGTTATTGTTTCATAAACTAAATGATAGATGCAATAGTAGGTAGGCGCTACATTTTACTAGGTATAGAGTATAGACTTTAGTTGTCTTACAGCTGATATCGTATTACGACAATAATATTATATCGTAAATTAGCAATAAATAATGGAAAGCTTAAAACTAAGGAGAGGTAAGTTTTTGAGTTATCTATATAATATAAAAATGAATCCCAAAATGTGTTGGTAAGCGCATAACTCGAAAACGGCTGAACCGATTTCGTTAATTCTTTTTTTTTATAATTTTCCTTGAAGTTCGAAGATGGTTCTTATGGAGAGAACGTAAACATGTACCACGGGCGAAGCAGGGGTGGGCCGCTAGTTCATTAGAAACACATAAAAAATATTATCTATACTATATAATATTATAAAGCTGGTTGTTTGTTTGAACGGGCTAATCTCAGGAACTACTGAACCGATTTGAAAAATTCTTTCGGTGTTAGATAGCTCATTTATCGAGGAAGGCTATAGGCTTAAGCAGGCAGGCTATTGGCTTATCATCAACCTACGATCAACAGGAGTGGAAACACGGAGGTGAAACCGCGCGGAGCAGCTAGTAAATAATAATTAGACAGCCTCCTGAAAACAGAAACTATAACTTTGTAGTCTAACAGCTATTTCATTTTTATACTCTTAATTTTTATTTCGAACTTGACCGGTTTTCAATACATAAATCTCGCATAAATCTAATAAACAGTGTTAAAATACTTCTGATGTAGGTATGTATAAGCATCTAATGAACAAAAAATACGTAAAAGGCGATCGATTTAACCAATTTTAGACGTAATGTCCATAACACAAGCGAAAGCTTAGCATGGGATCAGATCGTGCCGTGTGTGAAAATTGTCCTGAAATATTTATTTATTTATTTATTTAATGTCTATCACATTCAATTATTTAAATATTCTTGTTTTGAATTATAATGCAATTAATCCTTTTTAATGTTGGTAATAGATTGCAAATAAAAGTTACTAAGGTGTAGAATATGCCTAAATAGTTCTTCTATTGATATAATAATATTATGTCGTGGCCATATCGTAGATTTGCTCATTTCATGAAATGACCAAATGTGGATGACCAAATCGTGAAACAATGACGATTTAACGATCTGATCAAACTATGTTGGCCATTTCATGAAATGCGACCATTTCGTGATATGATCAATCATTTCATGAAATGAGCAAGTTTACGATATGGCCACGACATAATATACATATTATGGGTTGAAGCATTTCACATTTGTAGATATGAATTAATTATTATTATTTATTAATTACAATAGCACATTGTAATTAAGTGAAATAAATAAAGAAAACAACTTTAAAAACAACTCAATATGTTTCCTTTATTTATTTATTTTTATTTTATTTATTTAGAAAACAAGCTTTCACATTCATTTAAAACACAATTTTGCGATGCGAAACCTTACGAGGTTTGTAGCAACGCTCACAGTCGCATAAACACCGTTTCTTATTCGCAAGGAAGACAAAAGATGTGCCTACATAAACCGGTTCCTTATCTATTCATGAATACAAATACAGGGTGTTCATTGCAATGATGTTTTTTATGTTCATTTTATTGTTTTTATTAATTCGTGAAAATATCTTTTGTATATTCTTTTGTAGTTTTTAATATTAACGACCTTCGTGACTTTTCGTGGCATAGAGTTAAGTATAGTGGGTAATAAGAGATTTGACGTGCGCTTCCCATAAAAATTATGTACTTTAGGAATCATTAATTTATTGTTAGTTATTTGTCTGGTAGCAAACTGATGCGAAATGGGATTTTGAAAGTTTATGTTATGAAATTGTTCTATGAGAAAAAACTTTTGAAACATTTGTTTTATTGGCAGTACATTACAATAGCTAAATAGTTCGAGAGGTTTATCTTTAAACTTGTTTTTAATATTAATAGGTAATTTTTTTTTGATTATTCTTAGTTGTAAATTTGCGATCCTATCTATGTAAGTATTAAATGTGCGTCCATAACTTGTGATACCGTACTGTATTATCGATTCTGCCAATGATCTGTAGACACAAAGAAGAATTTTGTATGGTACTTTATTTCTGATGATATATAATTTTGAGAGTATGGCCCTAAGTTTTTCACACAGATCATCTATATGATGGTTCCAATTAAACCTATTATCAACAATTAGTCCTAAGTAAGTATAGTAAGGCACTTGGTCTACACATTCACACGAGCAGTCCGAGTTATAATATGTAGCCTTGTGAAGACATACGTGATTATGTGCAATGATTTTAAAATTATTAAAGTTTTTCAAATGGCTCGAGTGTACATGTACTATTTTTGTTTTCTTAACATTTATGACAAGACCCGCATCGTGCGACTACATTAGGATACGCGTAAAATCTTCCTGTAACTGTTGAGCTGCAATATTAATATTTTTGTCTGAGGCTATAAGACAGGTGTCATCAGCATATTGATAGATAGAACAGTTGTTGATGACATGTTCCATATCATTAACATACGCCAAGTACAATAAAGGTCCTAACACAGAGCCCTGTGCTGTGCCCTCGGTGACGGTCATTTCATTGCTCATTTCATCGCCTACTTTTTCTATTAGCAAGATAATCTTTAAACCATCCCAGAAGAGGTCCACGGATACCAGTGTTGTCTAGTTTGTGTATAAGAGTGTCATGCCTGAGTGTATCGAATGCCCTACTATAATCGATAAATAATAGAAGTACATGTTTTTTGTTATCGAGACATGAGTTTACTTCATCTGTAAATTTTGACAAAAGTTGTGAAGTTGACTTACATGGTTGAAATCCAAATTGAGAGACAGATAAAATTTTATTTACGGCATAGAAATTCTGCATTTGTTCGGCTATAAATTTTTCCACGATTTTATCTAATACCGGAAGAATGGTAATCGGGCGATAATTTTCATACTCACTTCGCGAACCCTTTTTGTGAATAGGTCGGATTATCCCAGTTTTCAACTCTATAGGATATTTAGCATTAACAATAGATGCATTAATAAATTTAACGATAATGTCTACGATTTTAGTGCATATATTTTTTAAAACATGCAGTGCAATTTCCACATCTCTGTTGGGATTTCATTTTCTTGCATTTCTTTACCTTTAATTGTTTACACTTTAAAATCAGAATTTAACCTGATGTTCAACAAATTAAAATACACCTTAAAAATATAGATATAGTAATTATTTTTTAATTTGTTAATTATTATAGTTCGAATTTAAACACATAGGTAAGAGAATCTAACGCTAAAAAGGGTTTTCGATAATCACTTTAAGGGTCATAAATGTCATGTTATTTGACATTATTACAAAGATTTCCATACAGTACAGGAAAATTTTGCTTGCTTGTAAGTTTGCGTAAGCGTCACATTAGCAGAGGTCGATAATTACTTGCCCTTTGTAAAAAAAATGGATGTTATTATGAAAATTACTTAAACACATGTTTTTGTAACACTTTGACACTATTTTGTGGAAATACTTTTATTATTTGCAGGAATCTTTTAATGTTAGAAGAATGCAAAGTCACACTTAAAGTGTTCATATATTTTAAATTAGCTCTTCGCGCGTGGCTTCGCCCGCTTTGTAGAATAAAAACTTAAAAAATTCCTTCCTCAGGAACCATTCTATTTATAAAAAAAAAACCCATCAAAATCCGTTTCGCAGTTTTAAAGATTTAAGCCTCCATAGTGACGGACATACAGCGACAGCGATTTTTTTATACTATGTGGTGATGATGCACAATTTTTCGTCTATTTAGTAATTTATTTTATAACTAACTGCACCCCGCGGTTTCACCTGCGTTGCTCCGCTCTTGTTGGTCTTAGCGTGATGATATTATAACCTATAGCCTTCTTTGATAAATGGGCTATCTAACACCGAAAGAATTTTTCAAAACGGACCAGTGGTTCCTGAGAGTAGAGTATTCAAACAAACAAACTCTTCAGCTTTATAATATTAGTATAGATTGTAATGTAGCGCCTCTTCTATCGGCAAATAATACATAATAAGATTTTCTTTATTATGTTAGTCATAAATAAACCAATATTATAACAAATAATATGTGCATTCATGTAAATTATTTTAATGAAAACTACCGGCCATTTACTATGTAAATATTCCTTATTTATAAAATATAAACTAGCGACCCGCCCCGGCTTCGCACGGGTGCCATGGCGGCCGGCCGGTACCGCCGCAAACGCTACGTCCCGCAATTTTTAAATCTGTAATATCTTCGAAAATATTCACTTAAATCAGACGGTGTAAAGGGCCATATAGATCTATATTAAATGAACAATGTATTCAAGGTATTTAATTCGTTAAGGATTAATGCTGTATTGGTTAAAATCGCTTCGAAAATTAACCATTATTTGTCGTAAAAAGTAAATGACAAAAAAAAGTTATTGTGGGTTATCCATAAGAGATAGACATATACCATCGCGGACTTTTCTGTAGACCTTTTCAATGTGTACAATACTTAGTACATTATTTTGATAAAACTCGTAGGGTTCAGCCTGCGTTTGAAATGTAAGCGGAAAAAATGTAATTATTTACGACATCACATTAGAAACCTAAAAAATAACAGTACTTCTCCACTATTTGATGGATGTTATTATACATATAAACCTTCCTCTTGAATCACTCTATCTATTAAAAAAAACCGCATCAAAATCCGTTGCGTAGTTTCAAAGATTTAAGCGTACAAAGGGACATAGGGACATAGGGACATAGGGACAGAGAAAGCGACTTTGTTTTATACTATGTAGTGATATATAATACGTATTATTACATTGAGTAAATAAGAAATATGTAGATTATTTGCGTTGATTTTATGTTAATTTATTAACAGTATATATTTTAGACATTATAATAAATAAAATGTATGTATATTGAATACTAGTCTCGATTAAAAAAAAAAAACATAAATATAAAAAAACATAATAATACTAGATTTCCGCCCGCGGCTTCGCCCGCGTTTTCAAAGAATAGTCTCCCAAGTACTGGACCGATTTGAAAAAATATTTCATCAGTAGATACGTCTACATTATTCCTGAATGACATAAGCTACACTTTATTTGACTTTATTTAACCCAGGTAAAACCGGATTATTTGACTAGTTTTCTAATAAATATGAAAAAAAAAAGAGTTTATTCAAAGTAAATAACTAAGAGCTGATAGCGCGTTATAATTAACGAAAATTTTTATAGAAAAAATGAATGTAGAGCCACTAACCACATAGGACAGTTAGGGCCACCAATGAATAGATTGTGTTAATTTTTAACGATAAACTAACGTTCAACAATAAATTACTTATCCCTTTTCATACGGATTCATTTCGAATCGAAACCTTAAATATGACTATTCATAAAAATGAAAAGAGTTTTAACATAAAAAAAAAATATTCGAATTTCAGTTTCAAAAATATTTTTCCTTCGATTAAGTAAATATTTAGCTGTTTTTGAACGAGTTACATCCATCTTCAAAAACTTCGCATTTATAATTTTATTAGGATGAGCTTTTTATACATCTACATACAAGTACATATAGATAATATGACTGCAATATTACATAATACATTGTTTTTTATAAATAATTACGGGTTTCAAACAAGGTAATTATTCCACTCAAAACTTTATATAATAAACTTTATGACATGAAACTATGAGACATGTTTTTCTTATAAAAATCACGTGTTGAAGCACGTCCTATAAGAAAAATAATATTATATAAATACCTATATTATTATACTAGCTGTGCCTCGTGGTTTTATCCGCATTGCTCCGCTCCTATTGGTCTAAGCGTGATGATATATAGCCTATAGCCTTCCTCGATAAATGGACTATTTAGCACCGAAAGAATTTTTCAAATCGGACCAGTAGTTGAGACAGGAGCAGAGCACTGCGGGTAAAACCGCGGGGCACAGCTAGTGTTTGATAATCATGTTTCTATTTTACCTTTTTTAGTCCTGTTATATTTTTCTTATGCTTAAAAATAACATAAACTGTATAAAAATACGAATATAAGTATAATATACTCATACTAGCTTTCCGCCCGCGGCTTCGCCCGCGTTTTCAAAGAAAAACCTGCATAGTTCCCGTTCCCGTGGGATTTCGGGGATAAATTAGGATTTATCCCGGAATAGGAATTAAGTATCCCTATCATAGGATAGGTCCTACGTGTTAATCCAAGTTACCCTCTACATGTGTGCTAAATTTCATTGTAATCGGTTCAGTAGTATTTCCGTGAAAGAGTAACAAACACATACACATCCTCACTATAAATATAAATATAAATAAATAAATATAAAGACCAGGATGATGCTTGGTATTTTAAGCACCTGAGCGTTTATTTTAACAAAATAAACGCTCAGGCAGCTCAAGCAGAAAAGTCGCGTGTATCAGCTAGTAAATAATACAGGAAAAATGATGTTATCCGACTCATTAAAAGTGACTACCATAAAATGCACTTAGGCTCCATTTCAGAAACCTAATTTAATTTTATGTGTTGCTTTAAGTTGTGCTATGGACACAATATTGACAAATCTTATACAGGGTGTCCCGCAAGTAGTGGAACAACCGGTTATGGGGGGTAGAGAGACTTATTATCTAAAAAAATACTAAAATTTATTGTCCTAGACCATACATTTTTTTTACACCAGCTTTGTTTAAGTCCGTAAACTTTAAAACGTAAAATTTTTACCTATTTTTTGGTATAATTTACTTGTTGCTGTTAATTATGCTTAAGTATCATTTTAATTAGGAAGTCTTTTGTATTCTTAACTACCTTGAACAATAAAATAAAAATCAGAAATGGTAAAAGTTCATATTTTAGCTTATGTGGATGATATTTTTATCAAATTTTGAAAATAAAGCATAAATCAAAAACTTTATGGTCTAGGACCATAAATTTTAGTATTTTTGATACATAATAAGACGTCTCTCTACTCCCCATAACCTGTTGGTACTACTTACGGGACACCCTGTACATAATAAAAATGAATCGCTAAATTTGTTGCTAAGCGCAAAACTCAAGAACGCCTGAACCGATTTTACTAATTATTTTTTTTATAATATTCCTGGAAGTAGGTACGAGGATGGTTCTTATGAAGAGGAAACGTAAACATGTACCACGGGCGAAGCCGAGACGGACCGCTAGTATGTAATAGAAATAATAAATAATGTATATCTATACTAATGTTATAAAGCTGAAGAGTTTGTTTGTTTGTTTGTTTGAACGCGCTAATCTCGGGAACTACTGGTCCGATTTGAAAAATTCTTTCGGTGTTAGATAGCTCTTTTATCGAGGAAGGCTATAGGCTACGCTAGGCTATAGGCTAGACCATCACGCTACGACCAGCAGGAGTGGAGCCACGGGGGTGAAACCACGCGGAGCAGCTAGTCTTTGATATAAGCGAAGAATTTTACAGGCACACAAACCGAAAAACAGTAAATTAAATTTAGTAATAAAATAAAGATACATTAATACATAATAATTATTGCTTTGAATTCATTCATTTGCATTGGTCTACATTTTATATGCAGTCTTTTAAAATTTTAATCGTTGAATATATTATTCAACGATTAAAACTAGAAAGTTTATGAGGATGTGTGTTCCTCTTTTACGGGAAAACTACAGAACGGATTTTGATAATATATCCTCTAAACCTCCGAAACGACTGAACCGACTACATAGGTTCAACATCCATTTTATTATATACTAGCGGTCCGCCCCAGCTTCGCCCGTGGTACATGTTTATGTTTTTTTTATTCATAAGAACCAACCTCGTACTTCAAGGATTTTAATAAAAAAATAATTATCGAAATCATAGGGTTTCATTTTTATATATATAGACTTCTTAAATTTAACAAAATTATCATTTAAATTGTTAAGACTACAGTGCATCCCACAGCATAACCTATCATTTTAAAATAATACATGTAGGTAGGCACTTACATTTTTTTGATGAAAATAAGTATTTGTACATGTATGTATGTATGTATGTATTTGTACATGTATGTATTTAATGGTGTTTGTTATAAAAGATAACTGTAAATCTTCGTCGTCTTCACTTGCGTGGTAAGTACTCATCTATACTTAATAGAAATAGAAATAGTAATAGAAAATTGGTTGTCTGTAAAGTCGGTTTACTGACGATAGTTGAACGTGACAACGTCCGACTGTGCTTCTTTGTCGCTCGTTCCGCGCTCTCGCTTGCACTTCAAGCCTTACATGGAACGCCTCAGAGCGAGGTAACGCCGCATGAGTCATGTTTTTTCGTGCGTGCAGCCGGCTCTATCGAATTATAAGACGTTGTCACGTCAAAAATCTTTATTGAAAAAGTTTTAAAATAATACAGTTAAAATATTACAGTTAAAATTAATATTATAAAGCTGAAGAGTTTGTATGAACGCGCTAATCTCAGGAACTACTGGTGCGATTTGAAAAATTCTTTCGGTGTTAGATAGTCCATTTATCGAGGAAGGCTGGCTATATGTATATACCTTCCATCACGCTAAGACCAATAGGACCGGAGCAATGCGGATAAAACCGCGGGGCACAGCCAATAAAGGTTTCTTCCTAATCCGCTCTTTATGAGCCGTGGTGTTTACAAACATACTTACATACAAATCTTTCCTCTTTATTTTTCTTTTAATTAATTAAAAGTAATATTTTTTACAATTTTGCTAAGGTTTTTCATGTACCCTTCCTTCTTTTGCATAGGTATAATTCTTCTTATTTATAAGAATATATATAATTATTAATAAAAACATACCACACATACAAATAATTGTAATAGAAATAAAGAAACTAGATACTTACAAAGAATCACTATTCCTATTACGACATGCAGTTTTAGGGAATAATTATTATAACATTAAAACTATTGTTATTTTTATCTAATAGTAGATACATATATAGAGGTATAAATAAATAAATATTTGATTCTTAATATCAATCATTGTTTTATTAATGACAATGCTCTTGAAAAACTATAATAATTTCCCCTAGTAAATTTCAAAATCAACTGACAGACTTAAGAATGACTTTTGCAAGCAGTATTATAGCTCTGTATCATTTGCCCAGTTATTTGATTGAATGGCTAAATATCATTCAGGCAGTTAATTGAATGGCGCTGTAAAGATATGCTATAAATTGAATGACACATTAAACTATTCGCTTAAAATGCTACTTCTTCACGCCTATACCATTGAACCGATTTGGATAAGAATGTTCGTACATTACATTAGTAGATTAGTAACAACTAACAACAGACAAAACCATGGCTAGTATAACTATTTAAAAATAGATAAATAGATTCTTTCGCATATTTTACAAATTCGTGAAATTAGAAGTACTTTATGTGATTGTATATTTTATACAGTTTGATATTAATTAATTCTTATGTATTTTATTGCAATACTAATTGTTATGTGTTAGCAATTATACACTTATAATCTATACTAATATTATAAAGCTGAAGAGTTTGTTTGTTTGTTTGAACGCGCTAATCTCAGGAACTACTGGTCCGATTTGAAAAATTATTTCGCTGTTAGATAGCCCATTTATCGAGGAAGGCTATAGGCTTTAAATCATTATTCATTACGCTAAGACCAATAGGAGCGGAGCCACGCGGATGAAACCGCGAAGCGCAGCTAGCTAGAATATTCTTGCGTTTGCTCTATCTTCCTGTCTCTTTGTGTGTTTGTCCTATTCCTTCCCTTTACCAGTCCCTTTCGTAGTCTGTAATTTATAGTGTGTCTGTATGCATCCTAATGCACCTTCGTAATCTTTAGTAGAGCTATTAAAACCACTTTTGACAGAGATAGCAGACGTTCCATAGCGCTATCTCTCTCACACTAAGATGAAAACATAATATGAAAATGTGCAATAAATTGCAATAATTTAACAGATTGTACATCAAGATAAGACATTACGTGACAATTTTCTTTGTCACGTGAACAACATGTGATGAGATGTCACGTTTGAGAATAAGTAACATTTTTGATAAATTATATTACAAAATGGAAGTTTTTTGTTATCACTACACAATATTATAATGATATTTTGAGTTAGTAAAGGTATAAAATAGTTGCTTCCCGCTGCCTGTCTGTCCCTTAGTATGCGTATCTTTAAAACTACGCAACAACATTCATGAGTGTACTAAAATCAATGAATGATAATATCCATAAATATATGATTTGTTATGTTGAAAATCGACAAGTCCGCAGACAAATCTGCGTTTGTATGTATTGATTCAGTTCGGTGCGCGGCTCGCGGCTCGGCGCGGCGCTCGCCACCTGGTGTCGAGTATTCGCTTTGCAGTTTTGAAAGCAGTTTCTACAAAGCGGTAGCAAAGAAACTCTGGGTAACTCTTTAAAGTCAAACAAAATGTAGCATCGAGAAATTAATTATCTAACCACAAAACAATTTAAACGAGGTCTAAATTTTAAACCAGGGATCTGACACTTTAATAATTATTGTCTATGTGAAATACGACAAAACCAGATTAAACAGAACCCGCGTTTAAAGTTAAACTCTGTCTAAAGCTTTTTGTGGTTAGACAGTAAAGATTTTAACTGATTTAAACGCGACATATTAATTTTATTATTATCCCGACGTTTCACACACTTTGCAGCAAGCGTTGTTGGTGGTCTAAATCGCGTTAAAATCCGTTAAAATCTTAAATTTCTGAATGTATAATACTCGCATAAAATCAAACACAAGAAAATACAACATAGCGTTCTCACGAACGGTATAATACAAGTAAAACCTCAGTCTCCAAATGCCTTTTTATGTAATGTTACTGTGAATGCTCGACGCTCTGTTCGGCGCAATGCTCGCTGCAACGCTCGCAGCGAATGTACATTTACCTGTAACATAATAATATTGTTGTGCCTTTAATTGACTCTTCGTTGAAATTACGAACTTATCTATAGTAATATTATAAAGCTGAAGACTTTATTTGTTTGTTTGAACGCGTTAATAACAGAAACTTCGTGTCGAATTTGAAAAAAAAATCATTGTTAGATAGCTCATTTATCGAGGAAGGATATAGGCTATTTATTATCATCACGCTAAGACCAATAGGAGCGGAGAAGTACGGGTAAAAGCGCGGGGCACATCTAGTAATCTATATACGTAATATCTAATTTTGATAGTTTCGTTGCAATTTTTGCATAAAAATGCTCTATTATACTAACAGGTTAGGATGATCTAAATTTTTCTTATTAAAATTTCCTATAAATGAAGTTACATTCTCAATGTTTGAAAAATAAAATTAAAACAATACCTAAGGGAAAATTGTTACAAATAATAAATTAACACACTGATCCAAAAACTTAGATACGTAACATAGTTATAATAATTACAAAATATAATATGAAATTAATGTGTTTGATCTCAATGCATAATGAGAAAAATAATATTAGGTATTCATTCATAAAGTAAATATCTTCATTCAAGTGAAATGTATGAATGACCTACATAACTTATCAGACCATATTTTTTAACCAATCATAAGAATGGTAGGTACGAAATGTATAGAAAGTAAGTGAAAAAAACAACTTTACCTAAACTTTTTTAAAATGTAGAGAATCTAGAGCTTTTAGTTTATTTTTTATCTAATAAAAGTCTTTTTTTTTCTTTTTTTTATCTAATAAAATACCTATATAATTTCAATCATTCACAACATGCATGGTACATCTTAAAAAATACATTTGGCAATGTCACGTTGTTTATATGTACGGGCTTATAAAAAGAGATATATTAATTGTTTATTCAAATGAATGGCCACTATAAAATAAAACGACGCTTACGAGAATAGAGTAATAAATACAAAACACATTCATACCACATCAAGCACAACCGTCGTTATATTGTGTTTAAACAGTTTCCACGATTTTCCGAAGAATAATGACGATATTATTATAAAAATATTGGCTGCGTGATTCAAGTGAGTGGTGGTCCGTGGTCGCAGAGTATAGCTGCAGTCGGGCCATACAGCCCGTACCAAACCAACGTACGCCTTCGCGCCGAGCGTAAAAAAAAAGTTGCGAGCCCGCGCTTTTCAGTTCCCCGCGCTTTTTGACAGTGACAGTTGATTATTTTTTTTCAGTGCGCCCGTTGTGAAATGTGATAGTGTTGTGATCATATATTCGATACATCTTCCACCTGACTGTGAGGTAGGTTATGATATTATGTCATTATCGGTTTTTAATTTAGCTTTCACTTAAGGGGGGATTTAGGGCAGTGGGACACTCGAAAGTGATCTTATGAGATCGGAGGCTGCGTTGCGTATGCGACTATGCATTTTTAAAAGTTTAAAGTTCACGATTATATATTCTGTAGGTCGTTATGCATAAATTGGTAAATTTTACTAAAAAATACTAAACTTAATTTTTTTAATCTTTTTGTTTTGTTTATGAATATTGAAATATAAATAATATTAAAATCAATAACTTTACGTACCGTTACATTTAAATATTGCGAAATTAATATTAATCTTGTTTAAAGCAGATTAGTATACTTATATTAAACTAAATATAAATAATAATGATTGAGAAATATTGGAAATTAACTGAAGAATGAAGTAACAATGTAATAGCTAGTCGGAATGTAAATTTTAATTACTAAGGTAGTGATTATATTTCCAACAAACCTTGGCGGTATCCTTCGAATAAGAAAATAGTTATTAACAAAAATCAATAAAAATCTATTTGGATATTATATTATTTTGTGAATAAATTATGAATAATAATTTATTTTAATTTTGTTTTTGTTGTTTTATGAATAATCTTGTAATTAATAACATTTATTACAAGTTACGGAATTGATTGTTTTGACATTCAATTTATACAAATTTGTTTTTTTTTTTGCATTTTTTTTTCAATTTTAGCAACTAATTACGACACCTTGATGTTAGTAAATCTTCTGGTTTATGTTTTATTGGTTATGTATTTAGTTTCAGTGCTAAATGTAAAGTTGTGAAAAAATTTCATACGGTACATGTAAACGTGGTAATAAAAACAAATATATTATTGTGTAAAAATTACAAAGCAAATAATGCCTTTCACGCTGTGTGAGTAGAAACAAATGCAATAGAGGTTGAATTAATTATAAAAAATAAGCTAGCATTTACGTCTTTCCCTCTATCATAATAAATTGAATTTAGTGCAGTTAATATTTTATTTATTTATGTTGAGAAGCTTGTTTAAACTATGTGTCTATTCCAATATAATAATATTAGCTGTGTGTTTGAACGCGCTAATCTCAGGAACTAATGGACTTATTAGTTCCTGAGATTAGCGCGCAACAGATTGGAAGGACTTATATCTTCCATTATCTAGGTATCTTCCATTTAGAAATTACTAACATTCTGCCCGCGGCTTCGCACGCGTTTTCAAAGAAAATTCCGCATAATACCCGTTCCCGTGGGATTTCCGGGATAAAATCTATCTCGGGTATCAAAATATCTCCATACCAAATTGCATGAAAATTGGTTCAGTAGTTTAGGCGTGATTGAGTAACAGACAGACAGACAGAGTTACTTTCACATTTATAATATTAAAAAAATATTATTAGTATGGATAACTTAAGTTCTACAATGAAGAGTTCAAGTTTAAACGTCGTTTGTAATAGCTATTTATTAGTTTAAGATCTCTACCAATATATGTACCTACCTATACTGATCTAACAATTATAACGAAATTGTTAGATCAGTATAGGTACATATATTGTAAAGATCTCGTTCGAAAGTTTGTAAGAATGTATGCTTGATGTTTGCTACACTTTGATGCGATAACCACTGAACGGATTTTGATGATACTTAGCAGTGCTGGACGCGTGTCAGAAGTCTTCTTTGACAAGATTCAAAGATACCAAAATCGTCGCCTTACTCCATGACGTGACGGTATTACCATGACACGACTTTGAAATTTTACTCTCAACACGCCTAAAGAAGGCACTTAAAATTTCACTTCAAAAAACTTATGAACTATAGAAATACTTATATGATTTTCTTTCGCACAGTTTATCATATTTTTACTGAATATTTTATACGCTATTGTTTCTTTGTCAGACATGTCTAAAGTAACTTTATCTTTCTAAATATAGTTTCTCTATGTCTAGGTCGGCTTTTGACCTTATATACTCCTACTTTTCTAGTACTACTAATGTTATAAATGTGAAAGTTTGTGAGTATGTTTGTAACTCTTTAACGCTAAAACCACTGAACCGATTTTGATGATACTTGGCTGTGTTGTAGCTGATGTATCAGAATAACATATGATCTATAGAAATACTTAGCTCTGTCCGCGACTTTGTCTGCGGGAAACCGATTAGTTTATACACAAACTAACCAAAACTTAATTTAGTAATTTTTTTTGTGTATGTACGTATGAAAAACATATTTATAAAGGAACCTAGGCCATGGAAAATACTAATTATTAAATATACAGTGTTTTATATACTAAAACCTTCCTCTTGAATCACTTTATCTATTAAAAATTTGCATCAAAATCCGTTGCGTAGTTTTAAAGATTTAAGCATACGAAGGGACATAGGGACAGAGAAAGCGACTTTGTTTTATACTATGTAGTGAAGTATATATTATTAATGAATTTTTATAATCTACAAGTCAATATAAACAATAATAATAATATAACCGAAATGAAAATTAAATACCTACGCTTCAGAAGAATATTATTTATGTTGAAATTCAATATTATAAATAAGTTTTTATGTGACAGTCGCAAATGAGAAGGCACGTCATTGGTAGATGACGCGTCATTTTCAAGCATAAATATAAAAAATATGAATATCTTGTATCTTACAATTATCTTCTTCAGTACAGTACTCCCAAACTGATAATGCGCATAGAAAAATTCGTCACTGTTCGGCAACTGTCATATTCCCCGAGCTTCCGAAGATGATATGTATATTATAGAGTGGTTAAATGTATTTTCTTCATGCATAGTTTATTAGAAATATGAGTTTTATTGTGATTTTATGGTAAAAGAGATAAGTAACGAAATTTGTTTCGATAATTCAATGTAAGTTAAAAGCGAGGATAAGCCACACGATTGCGAATATATATTTGTTGTATTGATTTACTCGGAAAATTCTATACTTAGAACTATTAAATTGTCGTACTGAAGCTGGCGTAATGATGGATGTATGGAAGGTTAAAATAAGACAAAGTTTATATTCAAAAAAATCATTTGCAAACACTGGTTTACATTTTAATTGTAGAAATCTAATCATTAAAATCTCAGTCCAAAGGATTTACAGAATCAGGGATTATCTCTATTTCTGATATCGTAGAATGATCAGAACTTTCATTATGCTCTTATTAATTTTTACTTTCCCCACTGCTATCTGTTACCTGTGTAAATAATCATTTTATCGGAAAATTCAACTTTGAAACAAAACTAAGAAGGGTGGGTAACAGCAGCTCTATATAATTCCATACAGAGATAATACGTGCGGTCACCACCAATATATAAAGACGACTGACGGATTTTTGAATTTTTTGACTGACAGGCTACCGTCACCTATCGCCTGAATTGTTTTCGATTGTGTATGACTCTGAATTGACTCCTATTTCTTTTGAACAAGGTGCAAGATGCAAGTGCATTGTTTAGGGCACTTACGATTCAATGATTCGGCGTGATTCGGGTGTTTCTGGAAATACGATAATTAGCGAAGATCTGCATGCACATTATTAATTTTGGAGTACTGTACATAGTATTAAACAAAGACGCTGTCGCTGTCTGTCCCTGTTTATGCTTAAACCTCTAAAACTACTCAACAAATTTTGATGAAGTTTTTTTTAATAGATAGAGTGGTTCTTGGGGAATGTTTTGGTAAATAATTTGTTAAGTTTCCTACAAAGTGGGCGAAGCCATGTGCGGAATTCTAGTAATATAATATAAAACGGATAGATGACTGATTGACTGATGTATCAACGCACAGCTTAAACTACTGGACCGATAGGGCTGAAATTTGGCTTGCTAGATAGCTATGAAGATAATGAAGGCATCCGTTATGTAATAATCCGTTTTAACGAATTCTACCCTCAAGGGGATAAAATATAAGATGAAAGTTTGTACCATGTAAATTTACCTACTTACCTACTGCTTAAAATTAAAACAAAATTAAATCTACTTTTTAGTGTTGCAGATTTTTTCGATTAAAAACTAATAAATTATCCAATCTTGAACTTCTCTTTTAATTTTATGATTAATAAAATCCCACAGATATTAATAATTTATAGATTACCTTGTTTAATGATAGACCATGATTAATGCCTAGACTTCTAAAGTATAATAAATTTATTAAATAAGTAATTATGTCGATATTATGTATTATATTATGAATGTTATGTCATTATAGTGTATCAATATTTTATTAACTAATTATCTATAATAATATGTTTTGTTGTTTGTCCGTTATTAAATCCTAAGCTACTTAACAAATTTTATTAGGACTTTATTCAAAATTTGAGATATTCATTACGAGCGTGTCAAAAAATATTCAATTAATCTCTACATTACCACTGCTCCAATTTATGAAGGAAGACATCCTGAGGAAACCAGCTTGTCGAAGAATCAAAAGTTCGTCGACAAGTGACATCTGCCAGCACTTGGCCAGCATGGTGCATGTGACATCTGCCCGCTCTTGGCCAGCGTGGTGGATGATGGCCTGTACACATAGGAGGCCCGTGTCCCAGCAGTGGGAACGTATATGGGCTTTACTTACCTTGGTACTAAAGCGTTTTATAAATTATTCGGGAACTTTTGTTTTCTTTATCACAACCTTATAAGATGAATAGATATTAAGAAACTAAGTAATTGCATGTTTTTTAAACGCAG
Source organism: Colias behrii (assembly GCA_029959065.1). Lineage (NCBI taxonomy): Eukaryota > Metazoa > Arthropoda > Insecta > Lepidoptera > Pieridae > Colias > Colias behrii. The sequence continues at coordinate 3,739,428 of JARWMC010000029.1, read as the reverse complement.
GTTTTAGTAATTCATTTTTTATTTCATAGTATTAATGTTTTTAAATGAAACTCAAGAGATACGAGACGTGTCAAGTACAAATGTTTTTATAAATTATTATTTTGTCAAAGGTTGCTAACTTTTTGCGTTGGTTAATTTATCTTTTATAATACAAATATTACAAATAGGTAATCTGTAAGGATCTGTAGGGGATAATCCCCGATTTACTGATTCCTAAATTCCTAGAAAAACTACCATTTGAAAACTATATCTATACTGAGTTACATCTCTATGTAATGTATGTATTATCCTGACTATTTTACTATATAGTAGAGATTTTAATATTAAATTGAAGTCCCGTGTCCCCTAGTGGGGTAAGGGGCAGATGCATTATGCATACGTCTGTTTCACTGATCGATTTTCTTTAGGGACAAATAGGTGATCAGCCTTCTGTGTCCTGCCAGACCGAGCCATTTTTTTCTTCGTCTCCACCGGGAATAGAACCCAGGACCCTCGGTTCTACGCTCAACCACTGTACCAAGGAGGCGGTCAGAGATTTTAATATGCTATAGTCTATAGGTACTATAAATGGAATCTTACTTAAAGTTGTATATTAATAAATGCAATATTAAAAACAACTGAATTGTTTTTTTTATAAAAATATACAGAGATAAGAGTCGCGTGTCATTGTCAGTTAATTTAATTGTCTTATTTTCATTACAATATTATTATAATAGCTAAGATCAATGTCAATGTTAAAGGCAATTAAATATTAAATGAAATATAATAATAAAATAATTAATTAGAATCTATACAAACTTAATAAATTTTTTTCTGTTTGGACGGGCTAATCTCAGGAACTATTGGTCCGATTTGAAAAATACTTTCAGCGTGAGATAGCCCATTTATCGAGGAAGGCTATAAGCTATATATCATTACGCTAAGACAAACAGGAGGGGAGCTATGTGGGTGAAACCGCGAAGCGCAGCGTTATATGTAAATTCTTAGATACTAATATCTTTTACCTTTATTAGTAACTAGCTGTGCTCCGCTCCTGTTGGTCTTATGCCGGGTCCAGACTGGTGAAACGTAACATGAAATGTAACATGCAATGAAAGAATTCACCTTCCACATTGCTGCAATGTATCATGAAAGGTAACACACTTTGTAACAATTTCTCATAGTTTGGACGTCTTGCGCGCGCGAATTGTGCATTACACGCGCATGCTACGAGCATTACAAGCCGCGCGCGGAGCGATCCGTGATTTGTCGGTTTTTCGACGAACACAAAGGGGCAAGGAACACGAATACGGGAGGTTCGTAGTGAATGCGCGTTAAGAGCACGCTATGCGTCCACGCTTGCAGCGAACATGCAATGAAAGGCAGAATGTTACATTGCATGTTACGTTTCACCAGTCTGGACCCGGCATTAGCGAGATGATATATAGCCTTCCTCGATGAATGAGCTATATCTAAAACCGAAAGAATTTTTCAAATCGGACCAGTTAAGTTCCCGAGATTAGCGCGTTCAAACAAACAAACAAACTTTATTATTATAAAGCTGAAGGGAACTGAACTTTATTATTATAAGTGATGATGGTGATGATGATAATGTTCTTCTCTTCCTTTTATGCTGTTTTAATAGCTGAAGTAGCGCTGCGGTCACCCATCCGTACATTGACCACGCCTCGCGTTGCTTAACCAAACTTAGCGAACATTGAACGTAAAAAAAATCAAATAAAACATAGGCGGCGTCACAAGTTTTATACATAGATATAATATATAAATGGCAATAAATTATCACTACTCATAATACATATCGTTAATTAAGATATTTTATTTTTATAACATACATAATATAACTTTTTGATTTATTGACATATATAATTTTTTGTCTTGTTAATAAATTATATTTCTACATCCGTATCAGACATTTTCCTGTCGTTTTTACGATAATTTGTCATAAGATAATTTATATTTAGTAGCTTTGTGAAGCTTAACGAAGCGTTTTTATAGATGTATAAAAATGTATTTCTCATCTAAAGATTTTTTTTTGTTACTTGTTAATTAATCGTAACTTACTACACATCTATACTAATATTATAAAGCTGAAGAGTTTGTTTGTTTGAACGCGCTAATCTCAGGAACTACAGGTCTGATTTGAAAAATTCTTTCGGTGTTAGATAGCCCATTCATCGAGGAAAGCTATAGAGTATAGGCTATACAGGATGTCCCACTATTGGTATACTAAGCGCGAAGGGACTTGTAGTTTTGCATACACTGATCACGTAAAAAATAATTTAACAACAAAATTACATCAAAAAATTTTTGCTAAATTTTTCCTGAAAATCCATGTTTTCTTCTCTAGCTTCGCGCAGCCGGCATATATCGCTTCGCTAATGTGAGCATTTTGTCTATGAAAACATAATCTTAAACGATAGGTCACGTGCTGGTAGTAAAGCTGGGCGAGTTGCTTGTTATGGATGTACACATAGAGTTTAAAGAATTCATCTATTTGAAAAAAAACTGCGTCTGGAATTTTATAAGTATTTTTTACGTACTCAGCGTATGCAAAACTATAACCTCCTTTGAGCTTAGTATACCAACAGTGGGACACGCTGTATGTCATCACGCTAAGACCAATAGGAGAGGAGCCACGCGGGTGAAACCGCGAAGCGCAGCTAGTTTCTTATAAGTGCTCATACTAATTAAGAGGTATGTTTGATATTTTTGAAATTATAAAATAGTGGTCCCTTCCCCATTTGATCATAATTCAAAGTTAGGCAATAAGAGAAGATATACAGTCTATCTCAATAATATGTGATAAATCTCAATACGAAATCTTCTGTAGGTACGTGTGTTTGTCACGGTACTCCTCGTAGATGGATAGGCCGATATTTATATTTTTTGTGTCTTAAAGTGTATTTAAGAATGGTTTTTTACAATTCTACCAAAGTCGCGGGAAATACTAGTTATTGGTAAAATGTTTCTTCCTATGTTTTGTTTAAATGATAATTTTTGTTTAAAACAATTCCTGCCACAGATCAAATATAGATGTGTGTTCGTTCATACTTATTTAAGGAGTAAGTTTTTAGTATTTTGTTATATTTAAATTGTAAAAAAATCGATAAAACAAAATAACGATGTCCTTACACAAGGTTGTTCTAAGTTAATTTCATACAAACACGTTTTATGTATTGAAAGCCAAAGACTCAGAAGTACATTCGCATTTTTAATACATATATATAGATAGTATAAGCATTTTTACTGTTATTATCCTACTAATATTATACAGTGTGTCCCTGGATAAAGTGCAATCCCGAAAGGGGATGAAACTAGACCATGAAACATTGACTAGAAAAATATAAAAAAAAATTATAAAAAAATATTGTAGGATATATTGGTATTTTAAGATTTTCAATTTCAAATCATTTTTTTCATAAAAATACATTTTTTTACCCAAGATAGTTACTTTTTTACGGACTATTTATTATTTCATGGTCATCGCCAGGTATTAGGCATACTGTTTTTTTTTATTTCAAAGAAATAGACCCATTATTTTGGAAGAAATCAATACTTTTGTACATAGAGTCCTTAATGAAACATGAAAATCTTAAAATACCAATATATCCTACAATATTTTTTTTTAATTTTTTTTATATTTTTCTAGTCAATGATTCATGGTCTAGTTTCATCCCCTTTCGGGATTGCACTTTATCCAGGGACACACTGTATATATGCAAAAGTTTATAAGGATGGATGTATGTGTATGTGTAGGTATGTACCTATGTTTGTTACTCTTTCACGCAAATACTATTGAACTGATTACAATGAAATTTAGCACACATATAGAGGGTAAATTGGATTAACACATAGGATAGGTTTTATCCCGGAAATCCCACGGAATCGGGAATTACACGGGGTTTTCATTGACTACCAATAATTATACATATACGCTAGCTACCTGATAAAAAACCAATGTGCTAATCAAGACTATAATTTATCTCTGTATCAAATTTTTAACGACCATTGTTTGTTTTTACGTGAAAGAATAACAAACTTACAGGCATACATATTCCATGATGCGTAAAAAGAAACAAGCGTAATTTATTATAATACGTATATGTATATGATATGTATATGATGTTACATAATATTATGTATTTTGTAAAATTAAATTGTAAAACTGACATGATTAGAGCAACTATGGAGTTTCTTGCCGGTTCTTCTCCGTAGATACTGCTTTCCGAATCGGTGGTAAATGTTAAATTATGTAACGACGTTTCAAAAGTGCTTCTAGAAGAAGTCTTATTGAATAAATAAATGTTTGAGTTTGAGTTTGAGTTTTGAGATGGTTTGAGTTTATTTAACTACATATCTGTAAAAATAAGATATTTTCCTGTACCATATTCACACCAATATGCTAAAATCGTATTTTAATTTTTAGAAGAATATAGCAAATTATATTTAACAAAATGCAACGTAGGTACTAAAAGTAACATGGCCTTATAAAACTGACTACCTGCAGTATTATGACCTCTTATTTCCAGACAGTTTACGCCGTGAATTGAACTGACTGGCAAATTCATATAATACCATAATTAACCTTGGCTGGTTATTGCGATCATAATATTATGAACTAGCTTACCGCCCGCGGCTTCGCCCGCTTTGTCTAAAACCTAATAAATTATATACTAAAACCTTCCTCTTGAATTACTCTATCTATTAAAAAAAACCACATCAAAATCCGTTGCGTAGTTTTAAAGATTTAAGCATACAAACGGACATAGGGACAGAGAAAGCGACTTTGTTTTATACTATGTAGTGATTTGCCAGTCAGTTCAATTCACGGCGTAAACTGTCTGGAGATAAGAGGTCATAATACGGGCCGTATTATGGTAGGCAGGTAGTGAGTTTTATAAGGGCATGTTACTTTTGGTAAATAATAAATATGAGACGATTGTTTAGTATATTCTGCACATTTAGAAACTTTTTCATTATCACTTGTTCTTTATGATTAGAACAAAAGCTATACGATAAATTTAATTATAATCCTACTTATATTATAAGTGCGAAAGTTTGTATGTTTTTTATTCCTTCACGCAAAACTGCTGAACTGATTTCATACCACGAGCGAATCTGAGCTGACCGTGGCTTTCATATTATGCAATATTAAAAGAAATATATATGTAATTAAATGTTTTCTAAACTAGCCTGCGCCATTATTTTGAATGTCCAACCTGTTACAGTTATAGGAATAAATTATTGATTTGGTTTCGTTGCATTCAAATGTTTTATTATTAACTAGCTGCTCCGCGCGGTTTCACCCCCATGTGACTCCTTTCCTGTTGGTCGTAGCGTGATATAACCTATAGCCTTCCTCGATAAATGAGCTATCTAACACCGAAAGAATTTTTCAAATCGGACCAGTAGTTCCCGAGATTAGCGCGTTCAAACAAACAAACAAACTCTTTAGCTTTATAATCTTCTTATATATAAAATTCTCGTGTCACAATGTTAGTCTGCATACTCCTCCGAAACGGGTGGACCGATTCTCATGAAATTTTCTGTGCATATCGGGTAAGTCTGAGAATCGGCCAACATCTATTTTTCATATGTACCACGGGCGAAGCCGGGGCGGACCGCTAGTCTTTATATATAAAAATGAATCGCAAAATGTGTTGGTAAGCGCATAACTCGAGAACGGCTGAACCGATTTCGATAATTCTTTTTTTATTATATTCCTTGAAGTACGAGGATGGTTCTTATGTAGAGAAAACGTAAACATGTACCACGGGCGAAGCCGGGGCGGACCGCTAGTATTAGTATAGATTTGATTTTATTAGAATAACCTTTTTAAGACGCTTTTAAAGGGCTTAAGATTAGCATTATTACTATCTTTTTGACCGGAGGTAGGTACTCAGTTCGATTATGTTTATGTATTTTTTGTTTTTTTTTTTTACCTCAAAACTTTTGACTGGATGAACCGATTTGGAAAATTATTTTTATATTTGAAAGACTTGTTCTGACCAATTCACGACAGTTTAGTTTTTGACGTGACAACGTCTTATAATTCGATAGAGCCGGCTGCACGCACGAAATAACATGACTCATGCGGCGTTACCTCGCTCTGAGGCGTTCCATGTAATAGCATATACAGACGCTCCGATTTGGTTGGTGCCAACCATCCGACCACGACCAAATCGGAAAGTGTAGAGAGCGGTCGGTCCGACATAATTATTATTAATATTGGTTTGACGTGGTCGGATGCGCCGGCGATACCGACCAAACCAACTTCCTACCCGATCCAACCAAATTGGAACGTTTGGAAGCTTTGTTCCGACCAAATCGGCTCATTCCATAGAGTAATATAGGTAATTGGCTCATTCACATTCGCAACGCCGCCGGTGTAGGACGTCAACATGAACGCCGAGGGAGTTACGGTCACCGAACGTGACATATTAATAAAATTACTGGAACTATATAAAGACTTTCCCTGTTTGTGGGACATATGTAACAAAGATTACGCAAATAGAGATGCCAGAAATCAAGCGTATTTTATTATGTTAGAAGTATTAAAAAAAATTGACAGTGCGGCTACATTAAAAACCTTAAAAAATAAGTTGTAAGAGCCGCATATGACTGTAATTTTCTCTATTTCTATAGTAGAATTTAGCCCATTCTCTTCGTACTATGGTCAACTGACATATTACTCTATGGTCAACTGACAGCTGGAAGGCCAACCGTCGGACAATCTGTAGCAATGTTGGAATGGTTGCCATGTCGGTTCCAATATGGTTGGCACCAACGGCTTGAAGTGCAAGCGAGAGCGCGGAACGAGCGACAAAGAAGCACAATCGGACGTTGTCACGTTCAACTAACGTCAGTAAACCGACTTTACAGACAACTATTTTTGATAAAAAATAATTACCGAATATAACAAATGCTAATGTGTTTATTTGTCTTTCTTTCACGTCGCAACAGAACGATTTAATTGTATTATTTTGGTATCTGGATTGAGTTGGGAACCTAGAGCAGTGACATAGGCTACTTTACTGTTAATTATTTTGCTTTGGCGATGCCATGCCGCTAGTAATAGTAATTTTTCTTTATAAAACTGTTACCAAGACAATTTCTATAGTCAAAAAAAAAAATGTGTGCGTGTACCTACTAGTGTACACACGTAAGAAGTAAAACTTCTTTATGACCTTATTTTTCAAAAAATAATTTACTATATGCTACTTAACAGAAATACGTCGAATCACGCGTGGTAGGGATAAGAAAAAGATGGCGCGTAACGGAAAAATGTCACGCGTAACGAAAAAATGTTACACTAAATTTTTTTCCAACCCCGATAAAGAAGTTTCACTTCAAAACAATATCATCTTACTGTAAGGAAACTTCCTCTAAGGGATTTACCGAGAAACTTGTATGAAATGTCATGGAATTTTTTATTGGACAATGGACATTTCGGTTCCTTAACGATGGTTCCTTTCACATATTGAAAGTAATGAACTAATGACGTCTTTTCCTCTTAATACGAATGATCAACGTAAACGTTTGTAAGAATGTATGGGTGTAAGATCTATTTGATACAAAATATGCTGGTCAGATTTTATCTATGAATAGATTATAGTTTGGATTAGCATACCTATAGGTTACTTACTACAAATACCAAGCGATTATCTTTTAATAGTTTTATTAGTATTATTTTTATTAAAATCCTTAAGTTTATATAGACAGAATAAACTCAGTGTGACTCAAATTACATCTCAGTAACTACCTACGGGTCCAATTTGAAAAATTCTTTCGGAGTTAGATAGCCCATTTATCGAGGAATGCTATAAGCTATTTATCATTACGTTAAGAACAACAGGAGCGGAGCACTGCGGGTAAACGTCGGGGAACAGCTAGTCACTACATAGTATAAAACAAAGTCGCTTTCCCTGTCCCTATGTCCCTATGTCCCTTTGTACGCTTAAATCTTTGAAACTACGCAACGGATTTTGATGCGGTTTTTTTTAATAGATAGAGTGATTCAAGAGGAAGGTTTATATGTATAATAACATCCATTAAATAGTGGAGAAGTACTGTTATTTTTGAGGTTTCTAATGTGATGTCGTAAAAAATTACATTTTTTCCGCTTATATTGCAAACGCAGGCTGAACCCTACGAGTTTTATCAAAATAATGTACTAAGTATTATACACATTGAAAAGGTCTACAGAAAAGTCCGCGATGGTATATGTCTATCTCTTATGGATAGCCCACAATAACATTTTTTTGTCATTTACTTTTTACGACAAATAATAGCTAATTTTCGAAGCGATTTTCACCAATACAGCATTAATCCTTAACCAATTAAATACCTTGAATACATTGTTCATTTAATATAGATCTATATGGCCCTGTACACCGTATGATTTAAGTGAATATTTTCGAAGATATTACAGATTTAAACATTGCGGGACGTAGCGTTTGCGGCGGTACCGGCCGGCCGCGCGGGTATATATTTTATACCCGTGCAAAGCCGGAGCGGGCCGCTATGTTTTTATATACAACGTTCACAGTTTTTCTGTAGTGTATTTAGTATCAGAATTGCACCCGTGCGAAGCCGGGGCGGGTCGCTAGTAATACATAAAAATATGCATGTGATAATCACAAGCAAAACTCTAATAAAAACAAATTCTTTGTTTGTCTGGGAATTAGTAGTTAGTCATTGTTTTTGCAGTCACCGTGAAATTATATGGCTGTTTTCGCTTAAAACATTATATACTTACTGTTAATGTGCCATTGTAAAAAACTGTCTGGTGTATTAATATCCAAAACTAGCTGTGCTCCGCGGTTTTACCCGCAGTGCTCCGCTCCTCTTGGCCTTAGTGAGATGATAATATATTATCTATTAGTTAGATAGCCCATTTATCGAGGAGGGCTATAGCCTTCCTCGATAAATGGGCTATCTAACACCGTAAGAATTTTTCATATCTGACCAGTAGTTCCTGAGATTAGCGCGTTCAAACAAACAAACAAACTCTTCAGCTTTATAATATTAATTATATAATATATAATATAGATAACAGGGTATTTTAACACGCTTTTATTAGTTTGTATGTAACTGACGCCGACTGTAATGAGGTTTTTTTAGACTCGAATTTGACCCACATGTACTAAAGGACAGATTTAATTTAAATTTTGTATATTTATCGGTGACAATACAATAAAAACTATGTATAATATAAAAAAAAAAACACTGGTGGAAACAGGAAAAGTACCTTTAGAGCATTCACATCTAAAGATATAATAAAAAATAATTCTGTTATAAGAATGGGTATACATACCATGCATAGAATCCATACTAATATTATAAATGCGAAAGTAACTCTGTCTGTTACTCAATCACACCTAAACTACTGAACCATCAACCAATTTTCATGAAATTTGGTATGGAGATATTTTGATACCCGAGAAAGGACATAGGCTATTTTTTATCCGGGAAAATGACGCAATCCCGGAAATCCCACGGGAACGGCAACTATGCGGGTTTTTCTTTGACTGCGCGGGCGAAGCCGCGGGCGGAAGGCTAGTGATAAATAAATCAATACGAATTTATTAATAGATGTCCCCTTACATTATTATCATAAGAAAAACAACCATAAAACAATGTATTTTTATTCATTGTTATAAAAAAGCAGGAACTCGTCAACAATTTGTCAGTGTAAACTTTAATATGGGAAAAAACGTAAAAATGATGACACATACGAAACAAAAAGTTAATTATCATTCACAATTTATAATGAAAAATGTTTAAGTGACATGTTTTTTTTTTTTAATTTGCAGTTTCCGTAAATGTTAAATCGTCATCTGAAATATATACTAGATTACCGCCCGCGGCTTCGCCCGCTATGTCTAAAACCTATAAATAAATTATATACTAAAACCTTCCTCTTGAATCACTCTATCTAGTAAAAAAAACCGCATCAATATCCGTTGCGTTGTTTTAAAAATTTAAGCATACAAAGGGACATAGGGACAGAGAAAGCGTCTTTGTTTTATACTATGTATGTAGTGATAACTCAAAGGTGACTGACTGACTGACATAGTGATCAACGCAAAGCCCAAACTACTGAACGGATTGGGCTGAAATTTGGCATGCAGGTAGATGTTAGGACGTAGGCATCCGCTAAGAAAGGATTTTGATCAATTCCAACCCCGAGGGGATAAAATAGGGGATGAAAGTTTGTACCCTGAAAATTAATCTTTTCCACGCAGGCGAAGCTGCGGGCAGCAGCTAGTTTCACATATTTCTTGGTTACAATTATATTGTTCAGGGGAATCCATGTAGTTCCTTGTGGAAAATTTTATATAAATGCTGACATATAGGTATGGCCTTGTCTTCGCCTGTGTTGACATAAGACAAAGGAAAAGAAAGTGGTATAACATTTATCTGGGGTATAATTTATTTGTATTGTATTTTTTATTAATTAATTGCTCTGAAAATGATACAATTAAACTTAACAGAAGAATACAAATTAAATAATTGGCTTTTTCAAGACAAATATATTTGTTGAAATAATGTAGAATTGCGTATTAAAAAAAAATCATATAGACTTAGAGGTTCGATCGCATCTTGATGACAACTGAATTAAAATACTATACTACTAGTTATAGTAGCAACCTAGTAATTCAGAAGAAATCTCATTCAAATGTTATTGTAAATAAATAGAAGACAAATAAACAAAATATTTAGTTGATTCTGTCTTACTCTTGCGTAATAATGTTCGACTTGAAAAGAAACCGTACTTTTAAAACCGCAGACGTTCTTTTTGTCATGACTGACAAAAAAAGATCAATTTATTACAGATTATAGCAACATGCATTGTAATCTGATCCCCTAAAGTCAAAAGTAATCACTTCAAAAGTATCAAATTATCATATTTATTTATTTATTTATTTATTTATTATACTTCATTGTACAAACATGAATGGACAAAGCAGAAAAAAAGAACAAAATCACAAAAAGGCATCATTTGTACAAAAGGCGGCCTTATTGCTGAACAGCAATCTCTACCAGGCAACCTGGTAGGAAAGGAAATGTAAGAAGGTCGTGGGATAGCGCAAAATAAATGACTATAATTGCAATTACATATAACAATACATTGCAAATAATATAAAATAGACACATATACACACATATTAATATAAACTAAATATTACATACATATATACTTCAAAAATATGTACATATTAAAAATATTGCTAAAATACATATTGTACATACACATACATAATATAAAATACATATTAAACATACACATACATCATGTATAAATATAATCCTATCCTATCCTATCCTGCTAATATTATGCGAAAGTTTGTGAGGATGGATGTATGTGTATGTATGTATGTTTGTTACTCTTTCACGCAAATACTACTGAACATATTACAATGAAATTTAGCACACATATAAAGGGTAGCTTGGATTAACACAAAGGATAGGTTTTATCCCGGAAATCCCACGGGAACGGGCACTATGCGGGTTTTTCTTTTAAACGCGGGCGAAGCCGCGGGCGGAAAGCTAGTATAATATAATATCAAATATACGCCAAATAAAAACATATTATATTTTGCAAAGTCACATTGCTTGATCTAAATGATAATTACGTAAAGAGAGATCCGGTAAAAACGAAAGTATATCCGATACAATATACGAAACGGGTAATCACATACAAGTTTCTACAATTTATTTATTTATTTATTTACAATTATATTGTAAAAAGTTACGAATTCAAAATACGGGTTTGGAGAATTTTCGATTGTTCAAGTCTAGTTTTATTTTGTCTTAATAAAATTGGTTGTTGTTTTGCCGTGGAAGTGTAGGACAGAAAAACTTTACTTACAACTAGCGGTCCGCCCCGGCTTCGCCCGTGGTACATATTTATGTTCTCTACATAAGAACCATCCTCGTACTTCAAGGAATATAATAAAAAAAGAATTATCGAAATCGCTCCACCCGTTCACACGTGATGCCGTGACAACGCGAAACGGGTTTCATTTTTATATATTATACACCTATAGACTAGCTCAGCGTTTGCTTTTACGCAATATTATATTTATTTAAGAATTATTATAATCTCATCTTATACATAGTTGATACATGCGGTAACTATAAAATTGGCTAACATAATAAATTCATCAAAAACGGTTTAATCGCGTGACTGACCAATTAGCATCTTCAAACGTACAAGATTTCGTGTTTATTACTCAACTAAAATTTCACCTATATTTTTTGGTTATGATCTTTTATTTATACGTGTGTCATGTTGCAAGCGGTATATATAGTACTAGCTGTGCCTCGCGGTTTCACCCGCATTGCTCAGCTCCTGTTAGTCTTAGCGTGATGTTATATAGCCTATAGCCTTCCTCGATAAATGGGCTATCTAACACCTAAATAATTTTTCAAATCGGACCAGTAGTTCCTGAGATTAGCGCGTTCAAACAAACAAACAAACTCTTCAGCTTTATAATATACTAGCGGTCCGCCCCGGCATCGCCCGTGGTACCTACATGTTTACGTTTTTTTTCATAAGAACCATCCTCGTACTTCAAGGAATAAATTCCGCAGCGCACGCGATGACAGAATTTTTATTAAGGAATTTTTTACACCTTGGGTTACATTATTGCATTTTTGGTAAGGATCTCTAATTTTTTTGAAAATGCAATATAGCCTATGTTGCTCAGTGAAGATGCAGCTTTCTAATGGTGAAATAATTTTTGAAATCGGTCCAGTAGTTTATGCGTGAAAACCATACATACATACATACATACATAATTACAAACCTTTCCTCTTTATAATATTAGTATAGATAGTATAGAAGAAGAATATATCTATCTGTATGTATGTCCGGACTAAATTCGAAAAGCACTAAATGGATTTACTTCAAATTTGGTACAGAGATAGCTTGAGACATGGGATAGGTTTTATCCCGCAAATCCCACGGGAACGGGAACTATGCGGGTATTTCTTTGATTACGAACACCGAATTTGATAAAGCCGTAGGCATTAGCTAGCAAACACGTCATATTATTATAATACTGTGCTTTGAAACTCATTAAAATAGATAAATAATGTTTTAGAAAGCCCTTAAGATAATAAATTGGTCATCTTTCAAAGTTTATGTCTGACCTTACCTACCTTTTAACTTTTAAGAGTTAAAATGAAACTTGTCTTTATGTTTGTGGAAAATGGACAATTGTTATATTTATAAAATATTTATTATTGTATAATGTTTATTGTATAATGTTTATTGTATATGCCATGGACTTAGTAACAAAATATTTTTAATATTTCGTATACTTTTTAACAATCTATTGATCTAAATTTTACTGTTGAGCTATACCGGCTCTAAAATTTTATCGTTGAGCTTTTTGGGTTTCTAAGTAAATATGTAAATATATGAACAGTCAAGACAAGACAACAATTATTACTATAAAACAACTACCTAGCTTTTTTCTCACTAGATTATGATATATCTATGAGCTTTCCACCCGCGGTTTCGTCCCCGAAAAATTCGTATAGTTCCCGTTCTCGTGGCATTTTTGGGATAAAACCTATTCAATGTCCTTTCTTATGTCTCAAGCTATTTCTGTACAGTTAATTTTCATCCAAATTGGTTCAGTAGTTGAGGCATGAAGAATAAACAAACAGACAGACAGAGTGACTTTCGCATGTATAATATTAGTAGGTAAGGTTATTAATTTCCTCAGAGAATGACTAACCCACGCCCTGCGAAGTAAAAAGGTCGCTAACCATTATATTATTCATCCACTATCAAAATTTAAATTATTCACATCAAAAAAGCACTCAAAAGCTATAAAATATATTATTTTACTAAAAGGATTTTTTAACATAGGCGCGAAGTATTTTTATTGTTTTATTTATTTATTAACCTAACTTTGACAACTTGATTTAGGGCCGATTTTTCAATGCTTGGTTAAAACTTATCCGTCCAATAAAGTATTACACGATAATATTAAAATGTCACGTAAACTGTCAAATACGGGCAATTAGAATACGTTTTTAAAATGGTAGTTTTATACATTATTCGACGAATAAGTTTTAAACAAGGATTGAAAAATCGGTCCTTATAAAGCTGAAGAGTTTGTTTTTTTTAAACCCGCTAATCTCAGGAACTGGTCTGATTTGTTTATAATTCTTTCGGTGTTAGATAGCCCATTTATCGAGGAAGGCTATATTATATGGAGGAGCAATGCGGGTAAAACCGCGGGACACAGCTAGTTTGCGATAAAATAACATCACCTCTTTGATACACTACAAACTGCTCTATCAACCGGTGATAGTCTCGTTAAAATTGGTTTAGCCGTTTATTATGGACAGAGGGAACAAGACATTCAAGATATTATTTATAACTAAAATGAAAAAATGTAACTGAAGTACTGTTGGTGAAAAAAAATTGGAATCGATCGAATCGTTTTTGTGTCAAAAATTACAAACATACAAAAACACAATTTTTTCCACTTTAGATAGGTATATGAACGTGTTAAAATGAAATATTATGTTGTTGAATTGGACAAACAATACTGTTAGCGATCGACGTTGCTTCTTTGTAAATATGTTTAGTATAAATGTAAGTGTAGATCATAATAAGTAATGTTATTTAATTTAGCGCTCATTGTCTGTCTTAGTTTAAAATAATTTTTATAAACATTATGCTGCACTCATATAAGATTGGAAACCGCTCACCTGTTCGGTGATGATTTGTATAGCTTACTAATGTTATTGTTTAATTGTAAATATTATATTTTAGTTGTTTTGTGTAGATTAATATTCTCTTGTAAATTGTAGGATAGAACAACGATATGAGGTTTGTGACATTTGTAAATGTATGATATTATGTACTATGGGAAATTGTTAGATGTTCTGTAAACATTGAGAAAAAGTTTATCGTATTTGAAAATTTAGATTATTGAATTGTGTAAATTTGAATTATTGCCTAGATAAATAGTATAAAGAGAAAATGAATAATTTCCATCTTGAGTAAAATTGTGTACGAAATGTTTGCAAGTTCAATAGAAAACTACGGATTTGTATATGTTAAGAATTGTAGTATAAGACAAATTGCATGTCGTTTAAAAGGTATTTTTTTATGGCAATTATGTGAAATAATTGTTATTTTTGTACATTGAAAATTAATAAAGATATGTGCAAGTAGAGGGCTGGTTGATAATAATACGGGCGCACGGTTTGAGCATAGCGTACGGGCTCTCCGTGCGGTAAAGTAACGCGGATATAATCCCCACGCGGAGCGTAGGCAAAATCAGTTCTCGGGAGTCAACGGTACGGAGCACACGTAACTTACGCGACTATCACCAGCCCTCGAAAGCTACTTGAAGAAGAATTGCTGCAGTTTTATTTCTCCACGTTTCGTAATATTCGTTATTGCGAAGCCCGCGTGCTTTGCACCGCGAAATACGCGTTCCTCTTATACGTGCAGAGGGTTGTATTGGCGTATACTACGTTTTCACTGGCGCTAGCAGAAGCGTCGGGAGTGAGCGTGAACCAGCGTTCGAAGGCGTTCACTCAGCGGAGATAGACATATTACGTTGTTTATCGGTCGTGCACATATATCGCGTGACCTGCGTACGAACAAGCTCGTACTGCGCCTACGCCGCGATATACACGGTCGCATTTCTGTTTCCGCACCACAACAAATACATAATACGAAACATCATATATTACGATAATATATGATGTTACATATTATGTATTTTGTAAAATTAAATTGTAAAACTGACATGATTTACAAGAGCAACTATGGAGTTTCTTGCCGGTTCTTCTCCGTAGATACTGCTTTCCGAATCGGTGGTACCTAATTAATGTTAACAATATGTAATGACGTTTCAAAAGTGCTTCTAGAAGAAGTCTAATTGAATAAATAAATGTTTGAGTTTGAGTAAAAAATGAAGAATTTGTTCAAATTTGATTTATGACTATATAAGTTTTAAGACTATATAAGTTTTACGGTTTAAAAAATATATAAATGTAAAGAATGGAATACATCATAATTAACTTTTATAGTTATTTTTGCTATCAGTTAAAAAACCCGGTCAAGTTTGAGTTAAATCGCAAGGTTACAATTTTAATACAAGTGAATTTTACAATTTTATAGCATGCACGTTATAGTTAAACTAGCTGCTCCGCGCGGTTTCACCCCCGTGGCTCCACTCCTGTTGTAACGTGATGATATATATAGCCTATAACCTTCCTCGATAAATGGGCTATTTGACACCGAAAGAATTTTTCAAATCGGACCAGTATCCAGCCCATTTATCGGGGATGGTTATAGGCTATATTATATCATCACGGTAAGACCAACAGGAGCGGAGCAATGCAGGTGAAACCGCGCGGCACAGCTAGCTTTTTATAAATTCCCCATAGTTATTATCGGCTATATTTGACTTGATGAGACAATAATCAAAACATAATAATAGTGTCTGAAAGCATAAATACGTGTTAAATATCGCTTTGAATTACTGTCAAAAACACATAATTAGATTTTTTTTCTATACTCGTAAAAAATAAAAAAATACACATCTGACATTCGTTAGGCGCGGGTCAAACACAAGCGGCGCGGGCGCGGGCGTGCCATAAGCGCACCTCTTCAATCTGTTTTGAACCACGTCCTTCTTCTACATTTTGTATGAAAGAACTTTGGAAAGGCGGCGCAACCGTAGCACAACCGTGGCGTGCCGTCTCAACGCCTTTCCAAAGTTCTTTCATACAAAATGTAGAAGAAGGACGTGGTGCAAAACAGATTGAAGAGGTGCGCTTATGGCACGCCCGCGCCCGCGCCGCTTGTGTTTGACCCGCGCCTTAATCTTTGAAAAGTTATCTTAAAAATCACGATATTTCGCACGTGACTTCAAACTGTTTAAAATAAAAAAATAAAAATTGTCTATGGTGTTAGAATATTTACTATTTAGTATCTGTCGATTATATCGATCGAGTGACAGTAACTTTGAGTATCTCACAAAAACCGGAAACACTTTAAAACAGTACCTAAGACCCCCCAAACAGATGAAGAAATAAATAATTACATTCAATGCCTACAAACTAACATTAACAATTGCCTAGAAGGAATTACAAATGCACAAACTTATTACAATATATTAGAGGAAGCTATAATATACAGTTCATTAAAAACAAATAATACCATTAAGAAGAAAACCAAAAATATATTCAGTGACACAACTATTTCATTAATAAATAAGAGAACAGAATTAATAAATACAAAGAATAAGGACAAAGCTATGAAGAGGCAACTGAGCAAGCTATACAAGGACACTCACAAATCAATTAGAAATGACTACAGATCATACAGAAAGAAAATAATAACCTACAATCTCAATAAATTTAGAAGCACAAAGCGAGCATTCAAGGAAATAAATAAAAACAAAACATGGATTCAGAAGCTAGAAAACAAATCTAAAGTAACAAGAACAAGGCAAGAAGTATTAGATCATGCAACATCATTCTATGAAGAATTATACAAAAATAAGGAAGGACACAGCAGCGTCTCGGAACAATATCCTAGCATCTATGAGAACTATGCTACAGCTCCAAAAATAGACGAAAGAGAAGTGTACGAGCAAATAACAAAGCTAAAATCTGATAGAAGCCCGGGATCTGATGGGATATCAAACGAGGTCCTAAAACTAGGCGCTCCGATCTTAATCCCCCATCTAACTAAACTGTTCAACCTTGTACTTGATACAGAAACTGTTCCAATACAATGGTGCACATCGGATATTATTCTATTGTATAAAAAGGGAAATCCATTAGACATCGGGAACTATAGACCCATCAGTTTACTAGCTAATATATACAAAACCTTCGCATCAATTGTTCTCAAACGAATAACAAATAAAATTGATAACGCACAACCAACTGAGCAAGCAGGCTTTCGCTCAGGCTTCAGTACTATGGACCATATACAAACATTGGAAAATGTCATGGAAAAATATAGAGAGTTTAATAGACCCTTATATTTGGCCTTTATTGATTATAGCAAAGCCTTTGATAGTATAAGCCACAAATCAATTTGGAACGCTTTAAGTGACCTAAAAATTGATCTAAAATATATCAAAATATTAAAGAATATCATCATCAATCTTCTTTTTATATATAAAAATGAATCGCAAAATGTGTTGGTAAGCGCATAACTCGAGAACGGCTGAACCGATTTCGATAATTCTTTTTTTATTATATTCCTTGAAGTACGAGGATGGTTCTTATGTAGAGAAAACGTAAACATGTACCACGGGCGAAGCCGGGGCGGACCGCTAGTACATATAATAAAATTCTAGAAAAGTGGTGTCTGTACAATGAAAATATGTAAAAAAAAATTAGCAGGGGTTATTATTAAATCGATCCCAAACCCAAAACTGTAGTTAAAAAATTTTTTGTCTGTTTGTCTGTTTGTCTGTTTGTCTGTATGTTTGAACACGCTAATCTCAGAAACGGCTTATCCGATTTCGATGCGGTTTTCACTAATATATTGTAGTAATCTTCATTTAACATTTAGTGTTTATTTCATGTCAATCGGTTCATAAATAAAAAAGTTATGACCATTTAAGTACTCACGGCGAACATTTGCTAAGGCATTCTATGGTACACATACAGTGTACGATAAAACGTAAGTTATCTGTTATACGCTACTGCAGTTATGTCCAAGTGATCATATCGAAAGTCCCCAAGGGTGGGGGGGTAAGCTGAGGTAGTAGGGGGGAGGGGTCAAATTAAAATTATACTTATTTCTAGGTAAATTTTATACATAAAATGTCCTTTAAATTATGTCGTATTTATAATATTATATTTTTAACCCCCGATGCAAAAATATGGGTGATAAGTGTTTGACCGCTGTGTGTGTGTGTGTTTGTGCCACCGTAGCTCGCTAGCAGGTAATCCGAATTAGATGATGTTTTTTTGTTAGGCAGCATATTTTCCGACGCTGGTTCTTAAATAAACTGTATCAAAATCGGTTCATCCATTTATTGTGTAAAAGTGGGAATGAAAATAACTAAAGTTGTCGAATATACTTTAGTGATATATTAAATGAAAGTGAACGACCTATCAGTAAAAATAAGTCAAATTTTATCAAAATCGGTTCATCCATTTATTTGATATAGGTATAAAAGTGGTAGATAATAAAAAAAGTGAATTTTGACTCAAGTGACATATGAAATGAAAGGGCATGACGTGTAAAGTATAATTAGACATATTTAATCAAAATCGGTTCATCCATTTACTATAGGTACCTATATACAAGGTGTAATCGTTAAGTGTGCACAGGCGATTTTTCCGTAAGTATTACAGATAACAAAAAACTTTAAACTGATATCGAAAGAACTTAACCTAATGAGTAAAATGGCGGTAATAAATTTTTAAAAATAAATCGAGAAATATCAAAAAAATTATCTTTAAACCCTCCCGTACATAAGTATGAAATATGAATATCCCATATACATTTAATATGAAAGATTTTAGCTTTCTTTTTCTTTTTTGGTTTTCTGCTTTAATTACTTCGCAAATTTGAAGTGGCATTTTCCACGCTTTTTCCGGACATTTTCATGCATTTTCCGGATATTTTCCGGGGATTTTCCGAGCATTTTCCGGATATTTTCCAGACATTTCCCTGGCATTTTCCGGTTATTTTCCGGGATATTCCAGACATTTTCCGGGAATTTCCCAGGCATTTTCCGAGCATTTCCCGGGGATTTTCCGGATGTTTCCCAGACATTTTCCGGACATTTCCCTGGCATTTTCCGGGGATTTTCCACGCATTTCCCAGACATTTTCCGGAAATTTTTCAGGCATTTTCCGGGGATTTTCCAGGCATTTACCGGATATTTTCCGGACATTTTCACGCATTTTCCGGATATTTTCCAGGCATTTTCCAGGGATTTTCCACGGTTTTTCCGGAAATTTCCACGCATTTTCCGAGCATTTCCCAGGCATTTTCCAGTTATTTTCCGGGAATTTCCCAGGCTTTTTCCGGGGATTTTCCGAGCATTTCCCGGGGATTTTCCGGATGTTTTCCAGACATTTTCCGGACATTTCCCTGGCATTTTCCGGGGATTTTCCACGCATTTCCCAGACATTTTCCGGACATTTATCAGGCATTTTCCGGCGATTTTCCAGGCATTTTCCGGATATTTTCCGGACATTTTCACGCATTTACCGGATATTTTCCGGACATTTTCACGCATTTTCCGGATATTTTCCAGGCATTTTCCAGGGATTTTCCACGGTTTTTCCGGAAATTTCCACGCATTTTTCGAGCATTTTCCGGGCATTTTCAGGCATTTTCCGAGCATTTCCCGGGGATTTTCCGGATGTTTCCCAGACATTTTCCGGACATTTCCCTGGCATTTTCCGGGGATTTTCCACGCATTTCCCAGACATTTTCCGGAAATTTTTCAGGCATTTTCCGGGGATTTTCCAGGCATTTTCCGGATATTTTCCGGACATTTTCACAAATTTACCGGATATTTTCCGGACATTTTCACGCATTTTCCGGATATTTTCCAGGCATTTTCCAGGGATTTTCCACGGTTTTTCCGGAAATTTCCACGCATTTTCCGAGCATTTCCTAGGCATTTTCCAGTTATTTTCCGGGAATTTCCCAGGCTTTTTCCGGGGATTTTCCGAGCATTTCCCGGGGATTTTCCGGATGTTTTCCAGACATTTTCCGGACATTTCCCGGGGATTTTCCACGCATTTCCCAGACATTTTCCGGACATTTATCAGGCATTTTCCGGCGATTTTCCAGGCATTTTCCGGATATTTTCCGGACATTTTCACGCATTTACCGGATATTTTCCGGACATTTTCACGCATTTTCCGGATATTTTCCAGGCATTTTCCAGGGATTTTCCACGGTTTTTCCGGAAATTTCCACGCATTTTTCGAGCATTTTCCGGGCATTTTCAGGCATTTTCCACGCTTTTTCCGGAAATTTCCACGCATTTTCCGGATATTTTCCAGACATTTCCCTGGCATTTTCAGGCATTTTCCACGCTTTTTCCGGAAATTTCCACGCATTTTCCGGATATTTTCCAGACATTTCCCTGGCATTTTCCGGTTATTTTCCGGGATTTTCCAGACATTTTCCGGGAATTTCCCAGGCATTTTCCGAGCATTTCCCGGGGATTTTCCGGATGTTTCTCAGACATTTTCCGGACATTTCCCTGGCATTTTCCGGGGATTTTCCACGCATTTACCGGATATTTTCCGGACATTTTCACGCATTTTCCGGATATCTTCCAGGCATTTTCCAGGGATTTTCCACGGTTTTTCCGGAAATTTCCACGCATTTTCCGAGCATTTCCCAGGCATTTTCCGGTTATTTTCCGGGAATTTCCCAGGCTTTTTCCGGGGATTTTCCGAGCATATCCCGGGGATTTTCCCGATGTTTTCCAGACATTTTCCGGACATTTCCCTGGCATTTTCCGGGTATTTTCCAGACATTTTCCGGGGATTTTCCGAGCATTTCCCGGGGATTTTCCAGACATTTACAGGCTATGTCAGGGAAATGTCCGGAAAATGCCTGGAAAATTCCCGGAAAATATCCGGAAAATGCGTGAAAATGTCCGGAAAAATGTGGAAAATGTCACTTCAAATTTGCGAAGTAATTAAAGCAGAAAACCAAAAAAAGAAAAAAAAAAGCTAAAATCTTTCATATTAAATGTAGGTATATGGGATATTCATATTTCATACTTAATGAATGGGAGGGTTTGAAGATAATTTTTTTGATATTTCTCGATTTATTTTTAAAAATTTATTACCGCCATTTTACTCATTAGGTTAAGTACTTTCGATATCAGTTTAAAGTTTTTTGTTATCTGTAATACTTACGGAAAAATCGCCTGTGCACACTTAACGATTACACCCTGTATAGGTATAAGTGGGAATGAAAGAAACGAATGTTGTCAAATATTGTGATAGTACCTACCTAAGTGATATATCAAATGAATGTGCATAACGGGTGAATTACAATTAGTAATGTTTAATCGAAATCGGTTCATCCGTTTTTTACATATAGGGCACTTTAGGGGTGACAGTGGTTAGATAAATAAACCAAATGGAGCATCAAACGATAGGATATGACGTGTACATATAGGTACAATTAGATAATATTATTTACATCAAAATCGGTTCTGCCATTTACTAGGGATGGAAAGGGAAGGGTTGAAAGTCTGTGAAAGAAGAGGGGGACATGGGAGCGAGAGGATAGCCACACCCTGGAAATTTTGAACTCTTCTCAAAGCCACATAGGCCTGGCCCTTGGCAATTTTTTTTCTTAAATATACCACTTCTTTTGCCACTGTGGTCCATTACAATTTATGCACGGTTACGGCCCAACTTAAAAGATGTCAGATGTAGGAATGTATTATGGAGGTAGAGGTAGGTCTCGCTCACTTGAAAATATTAAATGAAAATAAGAAACCGAAGTTTAAAAATTAAAAAAAAACCCAACGCAACGAAGGAAAAGGAATATATATAATTTTACAAACTTCCCGACGATCTTTAAAATTAAGTACCATTATAAAAAAAAATATATCTATATAAGATATATTATTATGATAATGATGGTATGGTATGGTATCCTTAACTTTTACCAAAATTGTAGATTATAAAATTATCTTTAAAAACTTCACATACATTTTTTTCTAGGAGCCAAAAATCTATTTTTTCATTCATCGTTGATCTCAAAAATAAAAATTCCAATCACCAGAACGACAGGAAATTTTAATAATTGATTTTTAATTGTGTTTTGCACAATTTTATTAAATTGCGACTGGATGAAAATTTTGTTCGTGGTCGTCGTCGTCGTTGGTAGGGTGAACAAATCCTTAGCAAAACATCATACGCTTATGTCAATTAGTATCGATAGCGGATTCTATTCCTTTACGTTTTGACGTTTGCCTCGGCACTCAGTTGCTGCACAATATATTGTCAAAAACATCCATACAAGGAAGGAAGGTAAATAAATTTGCTCCTCTCCCTCCTGGTGCCTAAAAAATAATATGCCATAATTTAAAATAAATTTTACGTAGAAAATTAATTAGGCACTTATTTTTTTATTTTTTAGCTCAGTTTAGTAATAAATTTTACTAACTGTTCTTTTAATTATTTATGGTAGTACGTGTTTATTCAATAAAAGTTAAGTAGTAACTACTATGCAGTCACTATTCCACGCGGACGAAGTCGCGGGCACAGCTAGTCTACAATAATAGTACAAGCAAGGTTAAACTGGAATCAAGAGGAAAACAAATTAAAATAGAAAGAGGGGTTAGACAGGGTGACCCGCTATCACCAAAACTATTTATTGCCGTTTTAGAAATAATATTCAAGAATATAAATTGGGAAAACAAAGGAATAAAAATAAACAATAACTATCTTACACACCTGAGATTTGCAGATGACATAGTTTTAATATCAGAAAATCCAAGTGAACTAGAAGAAATGATAAACAGTTTAGACTTTGAAAGCCACAAGGTCGGATTAGTAATGAACTCAAAGAAAACTAAAATAATGTCCAACAGCTTCAACATTCCTATTTGTGTAAGAAATACAGGTAAATTATCTTGGAGAAATTTTTGCGTTTGTAGTAGTGTATGGTCAGCAAATAAAAAAAAACAACATTTTATTTTTAGTTTTTATTATATATATATATATATATATATATATATATATATATATATATATATATATATATATATATATATATTTGGGATTTTAAATTAAACTATATGTGTTTCTCCTCTGAAAAAGATGAGACTTTATTTTAATATTTGCACATTTAACATACGTATAACTTTTACATTAACAATGTTACTAAAATGAAAAATTTACTAACCTGAAAAAGAAACGACATTTAAAGTTTAATTTACTAACTTTAGTACACAATTTAAACAGTTCCAAGATTCTCTTTTTAATTTTAATTCAAAACTCAAAAATCAAACATTTATTTATTCAATTAGACTTCTTCTAGAAGCACTTTTGAAACGTCATTAGGTACATATTTTTAACATTTACCACCGATTCGGAAAGCAGTATCTACGGAGAAGAACCGGCAAGAAACTCCATAGTTGCTCTTTTTAATCATGTCAGTTTTAATTTTACAAAACATATATGTAACATCATATTATATTATAGTAATATGCCAAAGAACTGTCCTGTGGTTTTTACGCGACAACCCTCCATGGGTTTTTATCGTCCATATATTCCTTAATACTGTAATAGGCTCTCTGAACTAATTTTTTATATAAGTTTTAAATTTAGAACTACTAAACTCTTTAATATTATGAGGAATTCTGTTGTAAAAAGCGTATACCTTGGCCCATAAATGAATTTTTAACTTTAGCTCGCCGGAAAAATGGCATTTCATTTTATTCTAATAATTCATCAACCCCAGGCATATCACAATCATCCCCATCCTCGCTTTCATCAGATGAATTATTTAAATTAATTATAATTCGTTCTGATTTTGCGTCTAAAGCTGCGTCTCTACCCTGATATTTGCTTTCCTCCTCAATAGCATGCAGACAAACTTTTCTCCATTCCTCTACAGTTATGGCGTTCATTTTTTCTTCAGCTAATGACATTATAACATTCATATTCATTGCGACATTCTTTTTTGCGACATATGTTTTCACTATCCCCCATATATTTTCTATAGGATTAAACTCCGGATGGTATGGTGGTAAACGCAGCACAGTATGACCGTGCTGTCGTAATAGTTCGTCTATCTTGTACTCTATAAATCTCGCCTTGTTTTGCAGAATCAGTTCATATAATTGAGGCTTAAGCAACGTGGATGAATGCTCAATGTTTCTAAATGTCAGCCAGTCAATCATTTGCTGTTTTCTAGAATTACTATTCGGTGCAGGATTTTGTATTGAGTTATGATATGGTGCGTTGTCAACAACAACAACACTATTTGGTTGTAAGTTGGGTATTAATTGAGTTTGAATCCACCTTGAATAGTTGTCATAATTCATATTGTTGTGGTAATCTCCACTTTTTTGGTTGGCTTTAAACATAAGCAATGCATTTGGTATAAAGCCATCCATTCCACCAGCATGAACAATGATTAAGCGGTTGCCTTTCGATATATGTTGCTTGAAACCTGAAGTGCTTCCATCTGACCAAGATTTTGAGAGGGTATGTGATGTATTTATATAAGTTTCGTCGGTGTAAACAATTGGTCGGCGTTGTTCACGATATTCAGCAATTTTCATCAAATAATTAATTCGCAAGTATCTAATTTCGTGTTTTTCCATAAGAAGTTTCCGGTTATCTTCTGTTTGCTTCCAATTAAAACCTAATGACATGACGTGTTTTCGTAACGTGCTGACACAACCTTTATAATCGATATCTTCTTTCAATTTTGCGTGCAAAGTTTTCAAAGTGGGAACTTCTTTATTTGTGATGTGGAAGTCATGAATTGTTCTTCTGATAACTTGCTGATCAAAGTTATCGATTACTATTGTAGGTTTACGATTCGGTTTCTTTTTAGGAGATTTAAATGTTACTTCCTGATCTGAAGGACAACATTTGCTTTCTGATACTACCTTTCTGACGGATGCTATTGAAATTCCTGTTGATTTAGCAACTAATTGAGTGGGGGTCATAATACTGCTCGGGTTGTTATTACACTCATTTTCGAAATATTTGTACAAACAGTACAAAACTTCTTTAGTTTGAGAAGTCAAAGGCTTGCCTCGACCATGTTTTGACACTGGAGCCATTTTGAATTAACATGTAGAGAACTGTAGAGGGGTTGTAAACTCAAAGACGATTCGGATTGTAATGATTTTATTTGCACACAGTTCCCGTATTTATACAAAAAATCGACCAAAAACAAAACCAATCAGAATTATAATTTTGAAATTGAAATTTAGAATGCGCTCTGATTAAGAAAAAGAATGCGCCGGCTTGTACACAATATGATAATATATATATACTCTATGCATGTCTCCCATAAACAATATAAAGTTACAACACTTACACACAAATTAAACCCTTCAACAAATATTATAACAATAATAACAAATAATAACAACAATCAAAAAATACAAAATTTAACAATTAAACTACGTAATAATTATAATTTTTGAATTAAATGTGTGCTTTATGTTCTAACGGTACCAAACGACTGCACGTGGCACCTGCGGACAGCGTAAACTGGTTTATTCTGGTTTTGTGCGTGTTTCCACTTTCCACTATCAAGTGACGATTTATTTATTTGTTTTGTTTCGTAATTATTATGGTCAAATATTAATTATGAAACAAATTATTATGGACACGATATTTTATTGTTTCACGGTAGTCGCCTTGTCGTTTGCTCAAGTACGTGAAATTGAATGATATATTTTTTTTTATAAAGTCAAAACCATTTTCTTTCAAATAAAAACTTGTTTTTATTGAAAACAAAAGTGTTGCTAGGAATAAGTATAAAATTAAATAGTAATGTTAGGATATCGAAACATTTTTGTATAGGCCAGAACGATATAGTGGAAACGCGCTCTAAGATCTGAGTAATATACACACCACTACATATGCAAAAATTTCTCCAAGCTAATTTACCTGTAATACTATTGAATATGTTGACAAGTATATCTACTTGGGTAAACAGTTGTCATTCAATAAACTAAATAATGAAGATGAAATATCCAGAAGAATAAGCATAGCATGGCGCAAATTTTGGTCCCTTAAAGAAATTTAAAAAGGAAACTACTCTTTAAAACTCGAGAAAATTGTATTTGATACCTGCTTGTTGCCTTGTCTACTATATGGCTGCCAAACATGGGTGTTCACAAACAAAGTAAAACAAAGGATCAGATCAACACAAAGCAGCATGGAGAGAAGCATGCTAAACCTAAGGAAACTATATAAAATTAAAAATAAATCAATCCGAGGAAAAACAAATTTAACTGACGCTCTCACACAGGCACTGAAACTCAAGTGGCAATGGGCTGGACACATAAGTCGTTATACTGACGGACGTTGGACATTGGAAACATCATTGTGGAAAGGACCAGAAGGATTGAGGAATGTAGGTAGACCAATCAGACGGTGGTCTGATGACATTGTCGATATAGCTGGGAAGGACTGGGCTTCCTGCGGTAAAGACCGGCATAAGTGGAGGAAGATGGAGGAGGCCTTCACCCAATGTGGGATCCAACACAACAATTAATAACACATCACTAACACAAATTGTATTTGTATAACTGTCAAATTTAAATTTAAATTTTTAAATTTTTTTGCAAATTGTAACTAACACAAATATTGTAAAACTATCCAAAGGTGTGTGGAAATAATTAAAGGCTTTTTTATTTTTTATTTATTTTATTTATCTGTCGATTTTGATGTAGATTTTAAATTAATTCAGTAACAATGGGGATCAGATAATTTATTTGCAATAAATCTTATTTCAACAAAGGTTACGTTTTATAGTTTTCCTGTGGCCTCTGTGAAATTCGCGATTTTGAATAAAATTATTATTTCATATTTAAGAAATATTATAAAATTAACGTATTTACTAAATACATGAAAAATATTATGACTCCAAGGATATGAAATTTGGCTCGTAGAAAATGTCAGTAAAAAAACGAAAGATTATAATATCATATAAATTATAGAAAAAGATGACTAGATGTTGACTAGAAAAAGACCCCTTGCTTCTAGAATATTACTGAATTGAATAAAAACTGTCTGTCTGTCTTGGTAAGAAATAAATAACTCAAGATCGCTGTAGTTGGTCTTGTATAATTCAAAATATCAAAAGTATGAAAGATTATTAAGAACTAGCGGCCCGCCCCGGCTTCGCCCGTGGTACATGTTTACGTTTTTTCTACATAAGAACCATCCTCGTACTTCAAGGAATATAATAAAAAAAAAATTATCGAAATCGGTTCAGCCGTTCACATGTGATGCCGTGACAACGCGAAACGGGTTTCATTTTTATAGTATAGGTATATAGATTAACAAAATTTCTGTTTATTTTGAAGTAAACTTCTACAGTTGAGAGTAAAATTTCAAGGTCGCGTCATGGCAATACCGTCACGTCATGGAGTAAGGCGACGATTTTGGTATCTTTGAATGTCGCCAAAGAAGTTTCACTTCTGACAAGTGTGCTCGGCACTCACGCTCTTTTTTTCTATTTAATTCAAAGAATGGGTAGAATTATACATAATAATATTATTATAATAAATACACCCATATTTTGAAACTACAATATTGCAAATAATTATTATTTGAATTTTGAAATTGATTGATGTTTATTTAAATTCATGTTTGAGTTTCAATTCACGTTTGTAATTATTGGTAAAGAGATGGCTAATTGAAGTGAAACTTCTTTATCGGGGTTGGAAAAAAATTTTGTGTAACATTTTTTCGTTACGCGTGACATTTTTCCGTTACGCGCCATCTTTTTCTTATCCCTACCATGCGTGATTCGACGTATTTCTGTAAAGTTGCATATAGTAAATTTTTTTTGAAAAATAAGGTCATAAAGAAGTTTCACTTCTTACGTGTGTACACTAGTACACGCACACATTTTTTCTATGGTACTACTATTACCTACCATAAGATTAAAGGATTTTTTTGTACTTTTATTAAATTTAAGTAGGTAGTTAAGTTTTGCAGTAAAAAGCAGTAGTTTTCTTTGGGCAATGTTAAGCGTGTTACTCTAGTATTTTATATCTGTGGTATTACAAAGAAAATCACGGGTAGAGCTAGTTAATTTTTGAAGTGAAACTTCTTTATCGGGGTTGGAAAAAAATTTAGCGTAACATTTTTTCGTTACGCGTGACATTTTTCCGTTACGCGCCATCTTTTTCTTATCCCTACCACGCGTGATTCGACGTATTTCTGTAAAGTTGCATATATAGTAAATTATTTTTTGAAAAACAAGGTCATAAAGAAGTTTCACTTCTTACGTGTGTACACTAGTACACGCACACATTTTTTTATTCATAAAAACATATACCTATATACCTATATAGCATCTTTATGCAGTAATATTAGGTAAAGCTTATCCAAGAAGATTGTCCTTACTTTTGAAATATGTGGTTTTATCTGACACACCAATAAGAGCACCTAAAAGTTTAAACTCAAGCTCAATCATTTATTTGTTCAATTAGACTTCTCCTAGAAGTACTTTTGATTATCTTAACACAGTTTTAACATTTACCACCGATTCGGAAAGCAGTATCTATGGAGAAGAACCGGCAAGAAACTCCATACGTAGTTCATAGTTGCTGTTTTAAAATCATGTCAATTAATTATGCCTAAGATTTGTTTAAGTGAAAAAGTTGTCGTTTGAAATTATTGATTGATAAACAACAATAACAGTTTTAATTAAGTAGGTTTTTATATAATATGTTATTTAGCGTTAAAAAGTAATAAATAGCTATCCAATCGTTTACTTATTTAGGGCCGATTTTTCAATGCTTGGATAAAACTTATCCGCCCAATAAAATATTACACGATAATATTAAAATGTCAGAATACGTTTTTAAAATGGTAGTTTTATACATTATTCGACGAATAAGTTTTAACCAAGGATTGAAAAATCAGCCCTTATTCTATCAAACAAGCTTAATTATCATATTACAATAATAAGATTTTATATATATCATATTACAATAATAAGAGATTATAATAGAAATTTTATTTAAAATTCTTAGGGCCGATTTTTCAATGCTTGGATCTGTGGCTTGGATAAAACTTATCCGTCCAATAAAGTATTACACGATAATATTAAAATGTTACGTAAACTGTCAAATACGGGCAATTAGAATACGTTTTTAAAATGGTAGTTTTATACATTATTCAACGAATAAGTTTTATCCAAGCATTGAAAAATCGGCCCTTAATCTATCACTACATACTATAAAACAAAGTTGCTTCGCGCGTCTGTCCGTCTCTATGTATGCTTAGATCTTTAAAACTACGCAAGAGATTTTGATATGTTTTTTTAATAGATAGAGTGATTCAAGAGGAAGGTTTGAGTATATCATTTGTTTAGTTTTTAGACCGGGCGGAAAGCTAGTTTCTAATATAAATATCGTTCAGTATTCTGACGTATAATAGTACTAGCTTTCCGCTTGCGGCTTCGCCCGCTATGTCTAAAACTTAATAAATTATATACCTAGGTACTAAAACCTTCCTCTTGAAACACTATCAATTAAAAAAGATCGCATCAAAATCCGTTGCGTAGTTTTAAAAGATTTAAGCATGCATAGGGACATAGGTACAGAGAAAGCGACTTTTTTTAATACTATGTAGTGAATATACTATGTATTATAATACTACAATTACGTCTCAAATAAAATACGTATACGAAGCAAAATAAACAAAATACTTACATTTTATAATTAAACTAGCTTTCCGCCCGCGTTTTCAGAGAAAAACCCGTTCCCGTAGGATTTCCGGGATAAAACCTATCCTATGTCCTTTCTCGGGTATAAAAATATATCTATACCAAATTTCATGCAAATTGGTTCAGTAGTTCAGGCGTGATTGAGTAACAGACAGACAGACAGATTTACTTTCGCATTTATAATATTAGTATGGACTAGCTGTGCCCTGCGGTTTTACCCGCAGTGCTCCACTCCTGTTGGTCTTAGCGTGATGATATAATATAGCCTATAGCCTTCCTCGATAAATGGGCTATCTAACACCGAAAGAATTTTTCAAATCGGACCAGTAGTTCCTTTGATTAGCGCGTTCAAACAAACAAACAAACTCTTCAGCTTTATAATATTAGTATAGATATTGCTTCCTCAGCAATTGAGGTCCATGGGTGCTTTGACGTCAATCGGTCACTGACCTTTGTAAAGTGCATTCCGAAAAGTATTTTGAGAAGTGGGAATTTCCCAAGGGTCGAGTTTTGGGCTGTATGTAAATAAGTTATGGCCCTTGTTTTGGCCCGTCATGGAATTGATATTATTGTAAATCGAAAAGTAAAAGCCCTTGTTGTTTTAAATAACCATCATGTCATCACAACATAGTATAAAACAAAGTCGCTTTCTTTGTCCCTATGTCCCTGTGTATGCTTAAATCTTTAAAACTACGCAACTGATTTTGATGCTATCTTTTTTAATTCATAGAGTGGTTCAAGAGGAAGGTTTTAATATATAATTTATTAGTTAGTTTTTTTTAATAGATAGAGTGATTCAAGAGGAAGGTTTTAGTATATAATTTATTATGTTTTAGACAAAGCGGGCGAAGCCGCGGGCGGAAAGCTAGTCTTATATATAAGAAGAAAAGTTGAAATATGGCTAATTAGCCAGATTCATCATTGTTTCTTTTTCGCGGTAATCATGCCATCTCACTTTGCCGTCTAATCGTGTGTACCGTGTACGTTAGGCCGGCCACATACATCAGTTTTCCTGATACGATTTCCTGATCCGTTTTCCGAATCCGGGCCTCCGAACGCAGTAAATTCATACAAAAGTGATGACTGTCACACACATTCGATAACTTTCCGTACGGTTTTTTCTCCGTCCGTTCTTTCCGAATGCAAGCCCATGCATCCGGAATTCCTGACGGAAAAAAACGAAACGGATGCAAAGCCTACATACATTTTGTATGGCCCGCCACACACATTCGAAAATTCCGAACGGAACACTCAGTCAGCGCAGCGCGATCGAGCTGAGCGGACGCGTATCGTAGTCATTGCTGGGGGGTACGAATACGATTATTGACGATGAGTGATATTGAACATTTAATCATTAGTGTAGAAGGGTCCCCATGCCTGTGGGATCTAAATAACGAAGATTATCATAACAGGGATATGAAAGATCTTGCCTGGGAACAAATTTGTAAGGAATTTGTTTAGTGGATGTACCCAGTAACGACGACGCTTTTTCTTTTTCTGAGAAAGTAAAAATGCGATTGCAGGGAGGAAATCGTCGTCGAAATTCATGCTTCTTCCAAACGTGTGCACTCCACTGAAGCTACTCCAAGACTAATCTCGGTATTCCGAACGGAAAAAAAACGCATGTGTGTGGTAGTCGTACGGAATTTTTCATGATACGGTTTCCGAATCAGGAAAACTGATGTATGTGGCCGGCCTTAGTGTGCCGTGTTTGAAGATCGATGATCGAATGTTGTGTTGGTAACCTATCTACACCTTTTTACTTATAATATTATTGTATGGAATGGAATACATAATATCTATATAATATGTATTACATATCTATAATACGTACCTTCATAGTATAAAACAAAGTCGCTTTGCAACGGATTTGGATACGGTTTTTTAATAGATAGTGTTTTAAGAAGGTTTTACAACCTACTTACATAATATTTTGTCCAGTTTTTGACAGTGGAATCCTATATTTTTTTTTATCCCGAGTTAATCCGAACGGAATCTAGACGAGCGGCTAGTACAATTTAATTAAAAAAATAAAACTAGAAATAAAGAATAATATGATTATTATTATTTAGTATAACTTTAAAACTATTTGTGTCAATGTCTTACGATATTTTTCAAGCTTAAATGTAGTCGTTACGCTTCAAAACGTACTAAAAATAAATATACAAACATAAAAACATAACCTTCCTTTTCCCGGTGCAGTCGGTTAAAAATACGAACACTAATTAATTAACAACATGTTTATTACGAAAAATATTTTATATAAAAAATAAATTATACTCACAAAAACACTTTTTGTGTCATCTTGCTTCAAATAACTTGCGGTTAATAAATCACAATTCTTTTGTTTCGTCGTGGTCAAAGACCTATGAATTGACCAATATATTTCAAGTTAAAAAGTACCTTATAACAAATAGATAAGGTAGATATATTTTAGCATGATTAGCGCGATGTACCGCTATAAAAATATATTAGAATATGCGAAGTGCTTTTTGGCCTTAAAGCTGAATGATTCGGAAAGGTGTGAAAGCAATGTTTGTGTGTTTTGAAATTATATACGTACCTACTGTTTAATATTCCATTTTTAAGCTATTGCATAGCTTCTATCGCGGGCCTTGAGCGCGGGGACCGAATCCAGAAATTCCGTAACGAAAAAACCTCACGCTCCCCACTCCGACGGGCACGGAGGTGTGGCTTGAAGGCATAGCATGCAATAGCTTTACCGCAGCAGTCCCCGAGTGCCACACGTCTTTTTTTATATTAAATTTTTGCTTCGTCCCATTTTGAAACTTTTGACTCCATGTGCAAATTTTAACTGTTAGTCTGTAGTCACTATTTAGTAATCACTTGTTACGTTAATAATGTAGATGTTTCGTAAATGAACATTTTTTAAAGCGTAAAATAAAATATTTTTTGTATTTCAAATTATAACATTCAAGATTAATATCTAGACAAATGTTTTACAATTTTACGCTGATTAAATTACAACAATAAAACTATAATTAAACTTATATACAACGTAAATAACGAAAGTAAGACTACGTCATACATTCTTTTGAAATATGAAAAGAAATAAGATGAGCTGTTTTGTTTTTTTTTATCAGACGGCGCGTCGCGGCGCGTCGTCGGCAATCTTAGTGGCCAGTTATATTTTTTTTACATTTCACTTGACCGCTTTGATCGTGTAGCCGTAACAGAATCATGTTCTAAATTCGAATTTTTCACTAGAGGCGGCAATTTTTTTTTAAAGCAGCATTGAAAAAATGTGTCCCTACGTAAAAATTAAAATAAATCGGAAATAAACTGACCTTCTTGATACGGTTTATTACTGTTTTGAGGTCAGGTTCATCGTAATATTATGTCAGTTATTGATATTGAATAATTTTTAAATCTTAATTTTTTGTGAATGGCATGAATGGGCTTATATAATCTATAAAGCCTTATATTTTTAAATCTCTAGGTTTGTTCCACAGATAATTAATTCCAAATTTATATGTCAAAGTACATAAAAAAGTAAGTTAGTAAAAATAATATAATTACTATTTATTCATAATATTTCTCATTTTAGTCTCTGTTTATTTCTTTTGAAAATGAATATGCATATCAAAAGTAAATTTCTTTGTTGCTCATGGCATGGCGTCTTGAAATGTTTATAAGTAATTCAAATATCATCATCTTCAATGAAAGTTTCTAAGACACTTAACCTCTTTTGTAAACCTTTCTTTGTTCCTAATTCAAAATTTCTTGTGAAGAAAAAGCTATTCAATTTCTTTTTAACACTTTTCAATTTTTGAGACGGCAACATCTACAAAAAAAAATTGTTCGTAGTTCTAAATTCAAACCAAAACATTTTCTTTGTCTTCAATTATCATTTAACAGTGAATTAAATTTATTTTAGTTTTATTGCTATTGAAGAAGAAAAAATGACTAAGTCTGTTTGGATATTTATAATTTTTATATTTTAAAGTGAAAGAAGTTTTTCCTGCTGAAACTTTGTTTTATCTGAATCTTTCATAATATTCTGTAAGTATCCTTTACCAATCTATACTATATATTATTAATATAATAAAGCTGAAGTGTTTGTTTGTTTGAACGCGCTAATCTCAGGAACTATTGCTTCGATTTGAGAAATTCTTTCGGTGTTAGATAGCACATTTATCGAGGAAGGCTTATAGGCTGTATATCATCAAGCTAAGACCAACAGGAGCGGAGCACTGCGGGTAAAACCGCGGGGCACAGCTCGTATTCAATATAAATAACTCTCTATTTAAATAAAATAATACTTGCGCAAAAGGAATTTACGAGATTTATGGTTTTAAAAAGCACATTATCAGTTCTATATGTTAATAGCTAATTAACATGTATAATGACATTTTTAAATAAATATTTATTCAAATATTGTCATTATATAAATGCACATGCATTATTTCTGCTAATGGATTTTTTAATAGATATTTTCATTTTGGCATTTGAATGTACCTATAATTTAGAGATCCGCAGTGAAGAATAAAGTGTCATAAATAATTTATTTATGACACTTTATTGTACAATACCAGTAATAAAAACATATATATATTTTAACACGGAGAACATGAATATATGGTAAGTGCACAATAGGCGGCCTTATTGCTTAAAGCAATCTCTTCCAGGCAACCAAAAAAGGACATGTACGATGCTGGCATAGGTAGTTAGTAGTGACAATACAATATTTTCATGAGTTTATTAAAGCGTGTGTTGTTTTATATTATAAACTAGCTGTGCTCCGCGGTTTTACCCGCAGTGCTCTGCTGATGTTGGTCTCAAAGAAATGATATATAGCCTTCCTCGATATATGGGCTATCTAACACCGAAATAATTTTTCAAATCGGACCAGTAGTTCCTGAGATTAGCGCGTTCAAACAAACAATCTCTTCAGCTTTATAATATTACTGTGCCCCGCGATTTCACCCACAGTGCTTCACTCCTGTTGGTCTTAGCGTGATGATATATTATAGCCTATAGCCTTCCTCAATAAATGGGCTATCTAACACCGAAAGAATTTTTCAAATCGGACCAGTACTTTCTGAGATCAGCGCGTTCAATCAAAAAAACTCTTCAGCTTTATCCTACTAATATTATAATATTATAAATGCGAAAGTTTGTGAGATTGTGTGTGTCTTTGTTACTCTTTCACGTAGATACTACTGAACCGATTACAATGAAATTAAGCACACATACCTATAGAGAATAACTTGGATTAACTGCACATAGGATAGGTTTTATCCCGGAAATCTCACGGGAACGGTACTATGCGGTTTTTTCTTTGAAAATGCGGGCGAAGCCGCGGGCGGAAAGCTAGTTAGCTAATAAACGCAATATCACACTTTGCATTAAGTACGAATACGTTATTTGCAATAAATACCAACATTATACTAAATCCACGTTTGTAGGTTAGTTTAGCAACCAACCTGTTACTGGCTTATGTAACCTTATTTAGACGTGGCGGAGTAGATATTAATTTAACGGTTTTAAAGCGGGGTTTAATTAGATTTTAATAACTTGAGATGATTTTGATTAATACTGAAGGTCGTTTTTTAAACTAATTCTGGTCAACTTATGTTTTACGCGACGAGAATTTTTCATCGAAACGATAATGTCGGGGTGGATTTCATCAAATATTAACGGTTTTAAAACCCTCCTTTTTAGTTCTATTACATAGAGAAGGTAATATTTACAACAAAAAATGGGTCTGAAACTAAGAATAAGATTACATAAGGTTTTATTAAATAGGTATTTTAGAATGGCATAAGTTACAACATATTAACATGTTTATTGTTTATAGCATAAGCATTGTTTTATAAATTATGGTATTAAATTACAATTATGTTCACATTTATTAGAGCTATCTAAATGTCCTGGCTCCGTCCGTTTATATATATTTAGACATCGTTTAACTTTAAGCGTGGGTTCTCTTTAATCTGGTTTTGTCGTATTTCACATAGACATCTATTAAAGTGACAGATCCCTGGTTTAAAGTTAGACTGAGTTTAAATTGTTTTGTGGTAAGACCATTAGTACATAATTTATATATAAATCAATCAATTTCCAACACCAATGCAATACTAGAAAAGCTACATAACATGGCGGCCCTTATTTTTTTAAATCTATATACTAATATTATAAAGAGGAAAGGTTTGTAATTATGTATGTATGTATGGTTTTCACGCATAAACTACTGGACCGATTTCAAAAATTCTTTCACCATTAGAAAGCTGCATCTTCACTGAGCAACATAGGCTATATTGCATTTTCAAAAAAATTAGAGATCCTTACCAAAAATGCAATAATGTAACCCAAGGTGTAAAAAATTCCTTAATAAAAATTCTGTCATCGCGTGCGCTGCGGAATCTATTCCTTGAAGTACGAGGATGGTTCTTATGAAAAAAAACGTAAACATGTAGGTACCACGGGCGAAGCCGGGGCGGACCGCTAGTCATTAAATAAACACGGGCAAGGTTGTGTCTAACATTATCTTTGACACATCTATGTCAGAACACTCTTTTTGTCACAGTGAAGGTGACATGGAGATTTGACCAAAACTATATGCTAAAAAATGCATAATTTACGCAGTGGAGTTTAAAAAACTGTAATTTACATTGCACTAGCTTACCGCCCGCGGCTTCGCCCGCCTTGTCTAAAACAAATTATTTATAGAATTTATATATATTAATTTATTATACCACACCATTATTATTATATCAATTAATTTAATATACCACACCAAGTAAATATTTACAATTATACAAAACGGATTAATACGGTAGGTACATAAGGCGGTCTTATCGCTTACTAGCTATCTCTTCCAGACTGCCCAAGGTAAGAGATAAAGAAAAAAAAGTAAATTATATGCTCAAACCATAGATAATATAATACTAGATATACTAGTATTAAAACCTTCCTCGAGAATCACTGTCAATTAAAAACAGCTCGTCAAAAGGCTTAGTTTTAAAGATCTAAGCACACAGACAGATGGAAGCGACTTTGTTTTATACTATGTAGTGATAACCAACGTCAAAAAATAAGAGCCAATTTCACCACATGCTGATAATATCTGAAACTTATTTTACTTTTAAATAAGTTTCATACAGGTATTTATTAATTGTCATTTTAATTGACAGATAATCTAAACATAACATATTTTGAATGATGAATGACATTTCTTCTTTATAAGGCCGCGTTTCCATCTGCAAGAAAACTTCCGCAAGAAATGTCCGATAGTCTGTCTGACAGCAACTTGCAAGTCTACTTGCAGGTGGAAACGCGGAATTAGACTTGCAAGCTGCTGTCAGACAGACTGTCGGACATTTCTTGCGGAAGTTTTCTTGCAGATGGACAGGCGGCCTTAAAGTGGAAGGAAAAGATTGCTACATTATAAGTTATAACCGTAGTCATTGAAATAAAAGATCAATAATTTTGATCTGTGCGTACATGACACTGGACACTGGCAGAATCCGTCTCTAGACACAATAATTATATACCTATTGTACAAACCGGTGGTTTATAATTAAATAAAATGACCTATTTTCTAAAAATTTACGATCAAATTACATCAAAAACGTAATTATCGTTTCAACGGAATCATATTTCACAATTCTTATAAATAATATTATAAAAAATAATTTCATAATGCTGTATATGCAGTTTTTATTATACAGAGAAACAAACATATTATTAACAATTATTTTTATTGCAAGAAAGTATGATTTGTAGCTGACCGAATTTTTACTTTGATTGGCACAATTGCTTTGATATATCTGATTATTAATTACATTGGTTCCGTACATTTAAAGTTTCGTATATTTAAAATAGCATTTTACTGTAATTTGTAAGAAGCTAAAAGGCTAAAGTAGGTATATACCTACTTTATATAAAAATGCAAAAGAAAACGAGAAATGTTTATTAGGATATACTTACTTTTTTTTGTTTTTAATTAATCATGAAAAGCGGCTATATCTACGTATTAGAGACTAATAACAATATCACCTACAGAGAAGTATGTAAGTTTATGGCTGCGCCTGTATTTATACAAAAAAGCCTTAAACATACAGACATGCATACACACATTTTTGTTTCAAGAATTTAACTGTTCAATTAAATTTCAAATTGATATATTATTACATAATTTTACAAATTGATACATTATTACATATATATTTTGTAGCATAAATGCGTTTTTATGCTACAAAGATCATAATATTTTTTAATAAAAACTAATAAGATAAAATCTATTGGATTACAATCATATTCGAAATCCGTTAGAAAGTATACAATTTCTTTTATAATACCTACTATACTAAAATCAAACCGAATAAAAAAAAAATGTGTGCGTGTACTAGTGTACACACGTAAGAAGTGAAACTTCTTTATGACCTTATTTTAAAAAAAAATAATTTATTATATGCAACTTTACAGAAATACGTCGAATCACGCGTGGTAGGGATAAGAAAAAGATGGCGCGTAACGGAAAAATGTTACGCGTAACGAAAAAATGTTACACTACATTTTTTTCCAACCCCGATAAAGAAGTTTCACTTCAATTACAATATTACACGAAACAATACAATTTCACGGCGGATCTCTAAAAATTCGCGATGTAATGAATTACATATTGAGGTTGTCGTGCCAATGTCCGCTGAAATACTTATACAGACTAATTTATCGATGTATAATAATAAACCGATTGCTAAATCGGCTAATGTTGTGAAAATATAACTGGCTATTTTGCTGGCTTCGTATGATTGAATAAAAATAATATAGGCATTGTAAGGTTATAAAAATTGTGTATTTTTTAGTTAAAACGTAATAAACTAATAAGCAACATCCACCTTTTTGAAGTCGGTTAAAATATCAATATACTATTCTTGTTTCAATCTAACCAAAGATTATAAAAACATATACCTATTTAGAAGTGTAAAACAACATTATTGTCTTTATTAGACACATCTATAGAATACATTTTTTTTTTAAAGTTATTAAACTCTATTTGATTAAACGTGCAAAAAGCCTTTTATACATTAACCTCAACCAACAACTCATTAACCACTTATTCATAAATCGAAAAACCAAAAAAAAAAAAACCCAACCAAACAATATTGAAACACAAACGCAAAAAAATCCAAAAAATATTTGTGAAAACCACGATTAATAACGCATATACGTCACATATTACGCACAAATTTAAAAACATAATTTTCATAAGCAATAATACCCATTTTAATAATTTGTAATCTGTCATATATCCATCAGAATCAAGAAGCTTATAATATCTAATACACTGGAGATTTCAGTATGAACATTAACTTGTAACAAGAAAATATGACCTTGAATGACGCCTGTATGTTTTTTTATCCCTTTCACACCTAACTTGGCAAGTGGGTGTGAAAGGGATAAAAAAACATACAGGCGTCATTCAAGGTCATATTTTCTTGTTACAAGTTAATGTTCATACTGAAATATTGTGTTCACAGACACAAAATAATCTACGCACAATGATAAAAATTAAAAAATACAACGTATAATGGTAAAAAACGTAACGCACCTAGAATTTTCTATAATTTTATGGTGGCAATACATGATTTATTATCTACTAATTGATGAATATGAATAGCAGATTAATTATTATATTTTTTATTCATAAACAGGAACTGTCAAATTTGCCGCCATAATGTTTACAATGGAATTAAAAAATTACCATTGAAAATAAATAGAGACGTACGTAGGTATCGAATACCTAACTTTTTTATACAATAAAACTTCTGCCCGCGGTTTTACTCGCATATTTAAGTATGTTTTTTGCTAATACAGATTATAATTTATAGTTGTGTCAAATTTTATTCAGATCCTATCTAACCGTTTTGGCGTGAAAGAATACAAACATCCATACATCCTTCGATGATATAATAACAAAATATTGTTTGTTATTGTTCATTCATATAATTCTACAATTTAAATAAAAATTACACTTTTTTGTTGTCCAAAGAATCAGATAAAAAACAAATTGCTATATATTTACAGATAATAACTAATAACATGCTAGTATTTATCTAAGTATCTACAAATAATAATAATTTATTACGTTTTGGTTCAAAGATACAAATAATAAACAAAATTGTTCTTTACAGATAATAACATGCTATTAATCAATTTAAGAAAAATATATCTATACTCATCATCAATATTATAAAGCTGAAGAGTTTGTTTGTTTGAACGCGAAAATCTGAGGAACTACAGCTTCGATTTGAAAAATTCTTTCGGTGTTAGATAGTCCATTTAACGAGGAAGGCTATAGGCTATATATCATCATGCTAAGACCAACAGGAGCTGAGAAACGCGGGTGAAACCACGGAGCACAGCTAGTTAACCAGAAAATTAACAGCATAGAGACAGACGACATTGTAGGCAGATGCCATATATTTAAATCTAGGTCTAAAACTAGTATTGACCTAGTTAAAACCTGTTTACCTACCTATTTTTATATAACTATCTATGGCTGTGGTAAGCTAATAATTACGTTTAGAATAATAACATCCCGGTAAAGTAAATAAGAATTATTTCTATCAATAATAATATTTATCAGAAATAATGTTTTACTATTAGAATGTAAATTAAGCTGCCTTACTTATGTAAGGGTTAGTCCCATCTTATTTTATTATTGACTAAATACAATAATATATTTTATTTTTCCATCATCATCATCAGCCCATATATGTTCCCACTGCAGGGACACGGGCCTCCTATGTGGATGGGCCATAATCCACCACGCTGGCCAAGTGCGGGCAGATGTCACATGTCGTAAAACTTATTACCTCCTGTATGTGATGCAAGAAAGATAAATAACATTTTAGTCCATTGAAAAGTTACATTTAGGGTTGCGTTTTTTAGAGGACGCAATTTTATTTTTTTGATGTATAGGGGGGGTCAGTGTGAAGCTATCAGCAAGTTTGTGGGGTCACCACCCTTGTCCCACGGCCGCCATCTTGAAAATAGCGGTTGATATGGTTTTTGCGATATATCTCTTAAACTATTTGTCTGATAAAAATAAATTTCCAGCATTATTTGTTGCAAATTAAATTCTCTACAACTTTAGTCCAGTAACTTTTTGTCGTAGAACTATAAATAAAAAAGTTATAAGCGAAAATGTTCAGAAATTAGAGATATTTATATTTTTCAATAAAACTTTTTTTTATCATTTTACGAAGAAATGATATAAGACCATTTTTGTAGATTATTTTTCGAGGAACAACTTTTACATACAACATTTTTTCATTAAGTCAATAGCTAAGATTTTACAGCGCTCCGAAGTGAGTACTATTTTTCAGTACTCTTAACTAT
The DNA here is from genome assembly GCA_029959065.1 of Colias behrii. Taxonomy (NCBI): domain Eukaryota; kingdom Metazoa; phylum Arthropoda; class Insecta; order Lepidoptera; family Pieridae; genus Colias; species Colias behrii. The sequence goes on along the minus strand of JARWMC010000029.1, from coordinate 3,697,610 downwards.
ACATCATACATATATTATGTGTGTACTAATAATAATTAGTCATCAGTAATTGTTTCTTTTTTGTTATTATAATATTTTTAATAATTAATTTTGCAATATTTTTAATAATTAATTATTGACTCTTTTCCCCACCATCCAGGAGGTAGTGTCTGGAAGCCCGTTTTTTTTTTACATCGAAAAGCAGGGCTTAAATGTTCTGCAGTGTGCTTCCATTGTTCTGGAGTCTGGGAAAAGAGCCAATAGCCAATATATGTATAGTTAAGAGTACTTAAAAATAGTACTCACTTCAGAGCGCTGTAAAACCTTAGCTATTGACGTAATGAAAAAATGTTGTATATAAAAGTTGTTCCTCGAAAAATAATCTACAAAAATGGTCTAATATCATTTCTTCGTAAAATGATAAAAAAAAGTTTTATTGAAAAATATAAATATCTCTAATTTATGAACATTTTCGCTTATAACTTTTTTATTTATAGTTCTACGACAAAAAGTTACTGGACCAAAGTTGTAGAGAATTTAATTGGCAATAAATAATTCTAACAATTTTTTTTATCAGATAAATAGTTTAAGAGATATATCGTAAAAACCATTTCAACCACTATTTTCAAGATGGCGGCCGTGGGACAAGGGTGGCGACCCCACAAACTTGATTTTAGCTTCACACTGAACCCCCCTACACATCAATAAAAATAAAATTGCGTCTTCTAAAAAACGCAAGGTTAGGCCTAAAAAATGTAACATTTCAATGGACTATTTACATATTGCGATGTCTTTTCATTTTATTTAAGTATTCAATGATTGGAATATTCCAATTCAATTAGATGTTACAAGCTGGTCTCTCTCTTTTGATTTTTATTTTTCAGTTCTCAAAGCATTGATACTCCAATGTCTTTTTTTTCTATTATATTAAGTGTGCACCTTTGTTTGATGGTTGTCTCTTCACTGCAATGAAAAAACAAGCTTTTTAATTATTTATTTTAAATAACAAAGCCTTTTAAGTATATGACTTGTAAAATAAAAAAATGTCATATTATATAGTTCTGTTCTTAAGATTTCTAATTTAAGGGACCATACTATATTTTTAAATGTATTTTATTCCAACACTTAACACCCAAACTATAAAATAAACACACACAAATTCAAAAGCTTTTCCATTTATAAAAATTTATTCTATAAAAATGACTGCTAACTTTATTTAATAAAACTATGATAGAAAATATAATCCAAAAGAAGTCGGAGCCTTAAATTCTTAAGAAAGATACGAATTACAATGTTTCAGGGGCCGTATTACCTCTTATTTCCAGTCAGTTTACGCCGTGAATTGAACTGACTGGCAAATTCATATAATATACCATAATTAACCAATAACCATGGCTGGTTATTGCGATCATAATATGAATTTGCCAGTCAGTTCAATTCACGGCGTAAACTGTCTGGAAATAAGAGGTCATAATACGGCCCCTGGAACTTCCGCGTCGTTTAAAACTGCATTAACGTCATCAATAAGTGACGCATATAGAAATGTGACGGTAGACAATCACTTTACTACTATACTAACTACTTAGTACTAGTCCTATAATCCTACTAATTAAGCTACTAATATTATAAATGCGAAAGTTTGTGAGGATGTGTGTGTGTTTCTTACTCTTTCACGAAAATACTACTGAACCGATTACAATGAAATTTAGCACACATATAGAGGGTAACTTGGATTAACACATAGGATAGGTTTTATCCCGAAAATCCCACGGGAAAGGGAACTATGCGAGTTTTTCTTTGAAAACGCGGGCGAGGCCGCGGGCGGAAATCTAGTTTTTGTATAAAACAGACAATAGATAAAGCAATTAAATGTAGCGTCAATTAGTTACATTGTAATTATAGGTTTTTCCTCATATTTAATAACTTAGTATGTCGACGATTGTAAAATGAATCGAGAAGTTATATGCAATTTTCATTTATTTTATATATTATAAATAAGATACTGGCTTCCGTATGCGTTTTCGCCTGAAACTTAACAAAATTTATACTAAACGCTTTCTCGAGAACCAAGCTATTCCTAGGTGAAAAAATGGATGAAAATCGGTGCAGTAGTTTTGCGGTTTATTACGAACAGATTTCGGGACAGTTTCTTCAGACGAAATAATTTTTTAAATGATTTATTCAGTTTTTGTTTTAGTACAATAGAAGTATATATTTTCTACTAGCTGTTGCCCGCAGCTCCACCCGCGTAGTTAAAGAAAAACCCGCATTTTTCCCGTTTCCGTCTGATTTCCGGCATAAAACCTATCCTATGTTGTTTCTCAGATCTCAAACTATATTGAGTACCATTTAATACAAATCGGTTCAAAGATTTAGGCGTAAAGAAGAGACACACATACCTACAAACCAACACATAGCTACTTTCACTTATAAAACATTCGTGGGTGCTAAATTTCATACTTCATCTTCCGCACAATTTCGTTAATTACCCGATAAAGTTTTTACTCCACGTGTTAAAATAAATAAATATATTTTATCCATTTATTCATTTTATTTTATTTATAAATTTAATGACATAGGTACACATAATTACGTTATTACGATAAAATGGAATGACTGAGGTTACCTAATTACCTCGCAAGGCCTAGGTCGCCTGCTTTTTAGAAACATGTGTTTTTACAATATCAAGTTAATAATTATTGTGAACTAGTGCTTGCATGTGACGTTGTCTATGTATTTAATTATTTAGTTTATAAGGTTATACATAACATACGAAACCATCAAATAACATCGGGATATTTTCGGAAATAATTGTAGAATATAATTCTTGTATACTTCGGTTATGTACTTCCTATGCAACTCCTACTACAATACATAGTTAATTCCTAAATTTGTGACGATTATTATTATCACGGCTGATTAGATTTTGATTAAATTTAGCACAGAGATAGATTATTATTAATAAAGATACCTACTACCAGATTAACACACTCCCTTATAGAGGGTAACTTGGATTAACACATAGGCACGGATGACATAGGATAGGTTTTTCGGAAATCCTACGGGAACGGGAACTATGCGGGTTCTACTTTGAAAATGCAGGCGAAGCCGCGGGCGGAAAGCTAGTACTATATGCAATATACGTACCTGCATATATATAAGTACCTACTATTAGTATACAATATAGCATTAGTATATAATATAAGTAGGATTATTAAATCAAAATGCAACCTTTTACAAGTCAGTCTAGAAAAGTATCAGACCGGAACAGAAACTGCAAGAATCGTAACACTTTTGTTTTCCGTAACGTATTTAAATATTGCTTTAAATTAACTGGGAATTTCGTTAGAACATTCTTTTTATTTATTTCTATTGAAAACGTGGTAGACTTGAACTTGAATGTTTTTTTTTCTGTATTTTATTTATAGTTAAAAAATATTTACTTTTATAGAGAGGTTTTCATAGAAAATTTACTATTGTAAAAGTAGTTTGGTTTTCGTCTAGTTTTGTAAAGAATAACTTAAATTATTATGACTTAATTTATTTCTGTTTTACATCTTTTAGTATCGAATTTAATTAGTTTAAAAATTAATCATTCTAATTAAAGAATCGTTTCTCAATTGAATACAAAACATTATAAATAACTAGCGGTCCGCCCTGGCTTCGCCCGTGGTACATATTTACGTTTTAAAAAAAAAAAACGCCTCGTGATCGAATTTTTTCTATTCTTTATAAATTTATATTTATAAAGCATTTGAATGCCATAAAACCAAAAATATAAATTCAACAAAAAAGGTCGTGTTCCATCGTTACAATATTGTATTCACTGAAAAGTGCTTCATATTGGTTGAAATGGTTGTTAATCATCTCAATAGATGGCGCGCGGTGTGTCCCTTCAGACACATAAAACTGAAAGAATAGAATAAATTCGATCACTCGGGCGGGTCACGAGTGGCTGAGTTGGTGAGGCATCCGCCCCGGAATGGCGCGAAGGATGCGGGTTCGAGTCCCGCCTCGTGATCGAATTTTTTCTATTCTTTATAAAGCATTTGAATGCCATAAAACCAAAAATATAAATTCAACAAAAAAGGTCGTGTTCCATCGTTACAATATTGTATTCACTGAAAAGTGCTTCATATTGGTTGAAATGGTTGTTAATCATCTCAATAGATGGCGCGCGGTGTGTCCCTTCAGACACATAAAACTGAAAGAATAGAATAAATTCGATCACTCGGGCGGGTCACGAGTGGCTGAGTTGGTGAGGCATCCGCCCCGGAATGGCGCGAAGGATGCGGGTTCGAGTCCCGCCTCGTGATCGAATTTTTTCTATTCTTTATAAATTTATATTTATAAAGCATTTGAATGCCATAAAACCAAAAATATAAATTCAACAAAAAAGGTCGTGTTCCATCGTTAGGTACAATATTGTATTCACTGAAAAGTGCTTCATATTGGTTGAAATGGTTGTTAATCATCTCAATAGATGGCGCGCGGTGTGTCCCTTCAGACACATAAAAACTGAAAGAATAGAATAAATTCGATCACTCGGGCGGGTCACGAGTGGCTGAGTTGGTGAGGCATCCGCCCCGGAATGGCGCGAAGGATGCGGGTTCGAGTCCCGCCTCGTGATCGAATTTTTTCTATTCTTTATAAATTTATATTTATAAAGCATTTGAATGCCATAAAACCAAAAATATAAATTCAGAAGATATATATATTAATTATTATTATATATAGATTATGAGGGGTGAAAGTTTGTATAATTGTGTCTCAAAATACTTAATATACAAATCACTTGATACAATTTACATAATACTTTGTATAATAATTAGTAACCTACTATCACGATTTACTAATAATACTTAATATTAATTGTTACTGTATTTATCAAAATAAATGCAAAACTACTTAAACAATATAAGTGGAATTGAGCTGAAGCCGATAGGTTCAATCTTAATAAACACAAGCTTTATTTTTTTGGTAAAATCTTTACATATTTTATATTTAAACCTTCATCGAAAATGACTATCCATTGGTGAAAATATTATGAAAAAATGTGCAATTATTTTAAGCATATCTCGCACAGACAAACGTAAGTAATGTGATTAAAGTAAGGCTTTACGAAGTATGCTTATTTACCTAGCGACTTAATTAAATCAAACAAATCCAGAAAAATACACTTGTATAAATTAGTCACTCTTTTATTTTTCGTACAACCTTGCACTGGGTATTTTTCTGTCATTAATATTGAATTATAAACACCTTGACAATTCCTCGAAAATTTTATAATATTGTAAACAAGCTGTAACCACAATATACATATTATAAAATATTAAATCTATCTGTCATGTTATCTATACTTATTATATATAATACTAGCGGTCCGCCCCGGCTTCGCCCGTGGTACCTACATGTTTACGTTTTTTTCATAAAAACTATCCTATCTCTCAAGTTGGATCGAACTGCACATGGTGTGCGAATTTTATTATAATCGGTTAAGTGGTTTAGGAGTCCATTGAGGACAAACATTGTGACACGAGATTTATATATATTAAGATTATAAAGCTGAGGAGTTTGTTAGTTTGTTTGTTTGTTTGATCGCGCTAATCTCAGGAACTACTGGTCCGATTTGAAAAATTCTTTCGTTGTTAGATAGCCTATTTATCGAGGAAGCCTATATGCTTTATATCATCACGCTAAGACCAACAGGAGCGGAGCAATGCGGGTGAAACCGCGGAGCAGCTAGTGACTAATAATAGTTCTCCAAACTGAATCTATGGCGTCTAAGTTTAATTGAGATTTTCCAACTGCGCAGGAGATATAGCTATCCGCCCGTGGCTTTGCTCTCTTTGTCGTAAACTTAATAAATTATTTACTTAAAGCTTTCTCAAGACTGTATCTATGAAAAAAGAGCGTATGTGACGAGCACACGTTTCAGAAGTGAAACTTCTGATTCCACGTGTCAGAAGTGGCACTTTGGCAAGATTCAACTATACCAAAATCGTCGCCTTACTCCATGATGTGACGGTATTGCCAGGACGTGACCAAGTGGACGTGAAATTTTACTCTCCACGCGCCTAAAGAAGTTTCACTAAAAAACCGCATCAAAATCTGTTGCGTAGTTTTAAATATTTAAACACATAGGGACAGGACAGACAGCGGGAAGCATTGTTTTATACTGTGTAGTGAGAAACATTTGTACTGCCTTCGCCCGGAATGACCCGGGATAAAATAAATATCATAATATGGAGATTTATTTAAATAAGATCCAGTTTTGTAAAGTATTTATAATATTGATCGAGTAGTTTTTGTGCATGATCGTAAAAAATAAGTGAATACTCATAAAATGTATATCTGAAATCTGAATGTTAATAAGTTAATTACCTACTTTGTATTTTAAAGTTCTTCAATGTTATATAAATTTATAAAGAATAGAAAAAATTCGATCACGAGGCGGGACTCGAACCCGCATCCTTCGCGCCATTCCGGGGCGGATGCCTCACCAACTCAGCCACTCGTGACCCGCCCGAGTGATCGAATTTATTCTATTCTTTCAGTTTTATGTGTCTGAAGGGACACACCGCGCGCCATCTATTGAGATGATTAACAACCATTTCAACCAATATGAAGCACTTTTCAGTGAATACAATATTGTAACGATGGAACACGACCTTTTTTGTTGAATTTATATTTTTGGTTTTATGGCATTCAAATGCTTTATAAATATAAATTTATAAAGAATAGAAAAAATTCGATCACGAGGCGGGACTCGAACCCGCATCCTTCGCGCCATTCATTTTTATAAATTTATATTTATAAAGCATTTGAATGCCATAAAACCAAAAATATAAATTCTTCAATGTTTTCTAATTTTTAACAAAAATTGCTTATGCTTCTTAGCATTAGAATTTAATACAAAGACTTGTAGATAATTTTAAAATGCATTTAATAAGACAACGATTAACCTCAAACATTGTTTACTCATGGCCGTTCCCAATATCGCATCTATCTTCGGTTTGACCCTACTAAAGATAGAAAATGCTATCTATCTTTTGTTTTGGCGTCCCAATAAGCTTACTAGCGATAAGCTAACCTATCTCTGATCGCTATCTATCGTCTGAAGGACTAACTGCTTACTAGAGGTATATTTTTCTCTTTGAATTTGTCTATTTGAGCGTCCCAATAACGTTTTGACAGCTGTCAGCTAGTAATGGCCGTTCCCAATATCGTATCTATCTTACGAATAGAACCTTACTAGCTATCGGAGATAGCTGTCTATCTATAACCGTAGTTTTATTATTGGGAACGGCCACTAAACTACTACAGTAATTTATACTTTTGTTGTTCATTTTATAATTATTAATCATAATATTTATCTTTTCAGGTAAATACCGACAAAGCTGTGATAACTTCATTATTTCTACTAAATAATAAATAAGGTAGGTATACCAAAATTGGTCTCTATCCAGTGGTTAACGCCTGAACGTATAAAGGTCGTAGATTCGATTCCCGATTAAGTATAACAAAAAATCAGCTTGACAAAACACAAAAGGCTTGTCACCTTCTTGTCCGTAAAGAAAATCGATCAGTGAATCAGATGTATGAATAATATACACATATAATATATGACTAGCGGTCCGCCCCGGCTTCACCCATGGTACATCCTTCTAATATTATAAATGCGAAAGTTTGTGAGGATGGATGTATGTATGTTTGTTACTCTTTCACGCAAATACTACTGAACCGATTACAATAAAATTTTGCACACATAGGTATTAAAGAGGGTAACTTGGATTAACACAGCATAGTTTTATGCTGAAAATCCAACGAGAACGGGAAGTATGCGGGTTATCCTTTGACTACGCGAAAAACTAGTTTATACATAAATATTAAATAAGACATATTAGTTAGTTTATACTTTATAATAATTAAATTGATTAAGATAATTTTTTAATAAGCGAACCTATGGCCTTATTCATAAAGGACTTACTGAACAGAAAGCTTTTCAATGCCAGTTATATTTTGCTTTCAAAGAAAATTTTATTATTAACACGCTTTTATTAGCTTCACCTGTATGTTTGTATGTAACCGACTCCTTTAGACTCGATTGTGACCCACTTTAAACGGACAGATTTAATTCAAACTTTGTACACTTATCAAGGATCGGTGACAATACAATCATTTCAAGAGTTTAAGCGTGCTTTTTTAGGGTTTTTGAAGTGAAACTTCTTTAGGCGCGTTGAGAGTAAAATTTCAAGGTCACGTTATGCCAATACCATCACGTCATGGAGTAAAGTGATGATTTTGGTATCTTTGAATCATCCAAAGATGTTTCGCGTCTGACACGTGTGCTCGGCACACACGCTCTTTTAAACTATATTAATTACTAGCTGCGCTTCGCGTTCTCCGTTCCTTATTGGTCTTAGCATAATGATAGCCTTCGTCGATAAATGGGCTATCTAATACCGAAACAATTTTTCAAATCGGACTAGCGCGAGATTAGCGCGTTCAAACAAACAAACTCTTCAGCTTTATAATATTAGTATAGATTATATATTCATAATATATAGTTTAGTTACTCTTCACTAGCGATTTCCATACAATTTAAAGAATTAAGACATACAAATACAGGCAGTCTAACAAGTAACGCAATGGTTATAAGGAAATACGTGTATGTCACTGGGTAATATTATATAACGGTTGTGTAAGGTTTCTCACGAGTTGCTAAATAGCTTAGTTGGGACGACCTGATCTGTTCAATGCTTTACACTCCAAAGGAATTATCTTATATATAAAATTCCCGTGTCACAATGTTAGTTACCATACTCCTCCAAAACGGCTGGACGGATTCTCATGAAATTTTCTGTGCATATCGGGTAAGTCTGAGAATCGGCCAACATCTATTTTTCATATGTACCACGGGCGAAGCCGGGGCGGACCGCTAGTATACTCTAAAGTTTAGAGTATGGCGCCATACTCTAAAGTTTAGAGTATGGCGGATATTTTGAAATGAAATGAATCTATTACGAACATACAGGTAAAGCTAATAAAAGCGTGTTAAAAATGATTCGTCAAATTGCTAAGTAAAATTGAAGAACGGCTCGACCAATTTGTGTATTTTTTAGTTATTACTAGATTTCCGCCCGCGGTTTCGCCCACGTTTTCAAAGAAGATCCGCTATTTCACTAACAGAAAGCTACTTTATTCCTGAGTATCATAGGCTGTATAATTGTATATTTTACTAGCTGCGCTTCGCGGTTTCACCCGCGTGGCTCCACTTCTGTTGGTCTTACCGTGATGGTATATAGCCTATAGCCTTCCTAGAAATTTTCAAATCGGACCAGTAGTTCGTGAAGAAAGAAGAAGAAGAAAAAACATTTATTTCTAGATAAAGGTACACACACAAGAAGAAAACACAAAATAGAAGAAGAAAGAAAGTACGATACATAATAAAATTAGACATAAATTAGGCGCCATGTTTGTTGAGAATCTGGTACTGTGTGTGCACTGCATTTCCAGAAAAGGGTCTTGACTCAGCTTTCTGCCATAATCGCAGCAAGCTGCGACTACAGCGCTGGTATTCTGTCAAGACCGATGGAGGGTGTGCTTTCGACTTTCCACTGATTTGCTACAGAAAAATAATAATATAAATAATAAATAGATAGTTAACTAATACAAATAATAGATATTAATAAATAAATAAATATGAATATGAATTTAAATGATAAGAGATGCGGTGTTGATTGGTTGATTGGTGCTTTAAATACTATGCAGTAACTACTGTTCTGCCAGAAGTAGATGTTTTAACTTTTGTTTAAAAGTGATTTTGGATCGAAGTTGACGCAGAGGCGGCGGTATATTATTCCAGCATTTTGTGGCACAGTATTTAAAGCAACCACGAAAAGCCATGCTATGATGCTTCGGTACTGAGAGTACATCAACATTAGATCTTAAAGGATTCCGGCTTGTGTCCTTACGCCAGACAAGCTTCTCAAATAGATACAATGGGCGTTTAGTTTTCACAAGATCAAACAGGAAGCATGCCATGAAGAGCTTGTGTCTATTCCTCATGTTAAGCATCTTTGAAGAGTTAAGAAAAGGTGTTATGTGGGACCTGGCAGGAATATTAAAGCAGAATCTGGCACAGGCGTTCTGAACTCTTTGCAAAAGCCTCCGTGACCGTTCCAGTAGACAAGACCCGAATACGTTAATGCAGTAATTGAGTCTAGAAAGGACAAGGGACTCGCACAACACAATTCGGAGATCCGTATTAATAAAGGGACGCAACTTATACATTACTTTTAGACGATAGAAGCACCCTTTAACAATCTCGAGAATATGGCTTTCGAATTTGAGATTACTGTCAAAGATCACTCCCAAATTACGAGCCTCTTCCACTTCTTGAATCGGGAAGCCATCAATGGATATTGACAAATTCAGATTTTTTGCTTTATGAACCTGCCCCTTTGTCCCGATAATCATATATTTAGACTTGACGGGGTTTAATAGCGTGAGATTAGCGCGTTCAAACAAACAAACAAACTCTTCAGCTCTATAATATTAGTATAGATTTCTATCGTGATTACTAGTATACAGGGTGTCCCACTATTGGTATACTAAGCGCAAAGGGACTTGTAGTTTAGCATACACTGATCCGGTAAAAAATACTTAAACAACAAAATTTAAAACATGGATTTTTCCTGAAAATCCATGTTTTCTTCTCTAGCTTCGCTCAGCCGGCATATACCGCTTCGCTAATGTGAGCATTTTGTCTATGAAAACATAATCATAAACGATAAGTCACGTGCTGGTAGCAAAGCTGGGCGGGTTGCTTGTTAGGGGTGTACACATAGAGTTTTAAGAATTCAAACATTTGAAAAAAAAACTGCGTATGGAATTTTATAAGTATTTTGTATGCAAAACTATAACCTCCTTTGAGCTTAGTATACCAACAGTGGGACACCCTGTATAGTGAAGTAGAATTACTAGTATAGTAATAATAGTATCTGTGATAGACCGAAGAAAATATGATGCGTCTTTAGCAGCTTATAAACAAGTTTGATATGTTGGAATAATAAATAATATTTTCAATACAGGATTATGCTATTCTTGAAATGTTTACGAGCATAATTTTATTGGATCAAAACATAATTTTTATATAATATCATTCTTATAAATTTATAAAGAATAGAAAAAATTCGATCACGAGGCGGGACTCGAACCCGCATCCTTCGCGCCATTCCGGGGCGGATGCCTCACCAACTCAGCCACTCGTGACCCGCCCGAGTGATCGAATTTATTCTATTCTTTCAGTTTTTATGTGTCTGAAGGGACACACCGCGCGCCATCTATTGAGATGATTAACAACCATTTCAACCAATATGAAGCACTTTTCAGTGAATACAATATTGTACCTAACGATGGAACACGACCTTTTTTGTTGAATTTATATTTTTGGTTTTATGGCATTCAAATGCTTTATAAATATAAATTTATAAAGAATAGAAAAAATTCGATCACGAGGCGGGACTCGAACCCGCATCCTTCGCGCCATTCCGGGGCGGATGCCTCACCAACTCAGCCACTCGTGACCCGCCCGAGTGATCGAATTTATTCTATTCTTTCAGTTTTTATGTGTCTGAAGGGACACACCGCGCGCCATCTATTGAGATGATTAACAACCATTTCAACCAATATGAAGCACTTTTCAGTGAATACAATATTGTACCTAACGATGGAACACGACCTTTTTTGTTGAATTTATATTTTTGGTTTTATGGCATTCAAATGCTTTATAAATATAAATTTATAAAGAATAGAAAAAATTCGATCACGAGGCGGGACTCGAACCCGCATCCTTCGCGCCATTCCGGGGCGGATGCCTCACCAACTCAGCCACTCGTGACCCGCCCGAGTGATCGAATTTATTCTATTCTTTCAGTTTTTATGTGTCTGAAGGGACACACCGCGCGCCATCTATTGAGATGATTAACAACCATTTCAACCAATATGAAGCACTTTTCAGTGAATACAATATTGTACCTAACGATGGAACACGACCTTTTTTGTTGAATTTATATTTTTGGTTTTATGGCATTCAAATGCTTTATAAATATAAATTTATAAAGAATAGAAAAAATTCGATCACGAGGCGGGACTCGAACCCGCATCCTTCGCGCCATTCCGGGGCGGATGCCTCACCAACTCAGCCACTCGTGACCCGCCCGAGTGATCGAATTTATTCTATTCTTTCAGTTTTTATGTGTCTGAAGGGACACACCGCGCGCCATCTATTGAGATGATTAACAACCATTTCAACCAATATGAAGCACTTTTCAGTGAATACAATATTGTACCTAACGATGGAACACGACCTTTTTTGTTGAATTTATATTTTTGGTTTTATGGCATTCAAATGCTTTATAAATATAAATTTATAAAGAATAGAAAAAATTCGATCACGAGGCGGGACTCGAACCCGCATCCTTCGCGCCATTCCGGGGCGGATGCCTCACCAACTCAGCCACTCGTGACCCGCCCGAGTGATCGAATTTATTCTATTCTTTCAGTTTTTATGTGTCTGAAGGGACACACCGCGCGCCATCTATTGAGATGATTAACAACCATTTCAACCAATATGAAGCACTTTTCAGTGAATACAATATTGTACCTAACGATGGAACACGACCTTTTTTGTTGAATTTATATTTTTGGTTTTATGGCATTCAAATGCTTTATAAATATAAATTTATAAAGAATAGAAAAAATTCGATCACGAGGCGGGACTCGAACCCGCATCCTTCGCGCCATTCCGGGGCGGATGCCTCACCAACTCAGCCACTCGTGACCCGCCCGAGTGATCGAATTTATTCTATTCTTTCAGTTTTTATGTGTCTGAAGGGACACACCGCGCGCCATCTATTGAGATGATTAACAACCATTTCAACCAATATGAAGCACTTTTCAGTGAATACAATATTGTACCTAACGATGGAACACGACCTTTTTTGTTGAATTTATATTTTTGGTTTTATGGCATTCAAATGCTTTATAAATATAAATTTATAAAGAATAGAAAAAATTCGATCACGAGGCGGGACTCGAACCCGCATCCTTCGCGCCATTCCGGGGCGGATGCCTCACCAACTCAGCCACTCGTGACCCGCCCGAGTGATCGAATTTATTCTATTCTTTCAGTTTTTATGTGTCTGAAGGGACACACCGCGCGCCATCTATTGAGATGATTAACAACCATTTCAACCAATATGAAGCACTTTTCAGTGAATACAATATTGTACCTAACGATGGAACACGACCTTTTTTGTTGAATTTATATTTTTGGTTTTATGGCATTCAAATGCTTTATAAATATAAATTTATAAAGAATAGAAAAAATTCGATCACGAGGCGGGACTCGAACCCGCATCCTTCGCGCCATTCCGGGGCGGATGCCTCACCAACTCAGCCACTCGTGACCCGCCCGAGTGATCGAATTTATTCTATTCTTTCAGTTTTTATGTGTCTGAAGGGACACACCGCGCGCCATCTATTGAGATGATTAACAACCATTTCAACCAATATGAAGCACTTTTCAGTGAATACAATATTGTACCTAACGATGGAACACGACCTTTTTTGTTGAATTTATATTTTTGGTTTTATGGCATTCAAATGCTTTATAAATATAAATTTATAAAGAATAGAAAAAATTCGATCACGAGGCGGGACTCGAACCCGCATCCTTCGCGCCATTCCGGGGCGGATGCCTCACCAACTCAGCCACTCGTGACCCGCCCGAGTGATCGAATTTATTCTATTCTTTCAGTTTTTATGTGTCTGAAGGGACACACCGCGCGCCATCTATTGAGATGATTAACAACCATTTCAACCAATATGAAGCACTTTTCAGTGAATACAATATTGTACCTAACGATGGAACACGACCTTTTTTGTTGAATTTATATTTTTGGTTTTATGGCATTCAAATGCTTTATAAATATAAATTTATAAAGAATAGAAAAAATTCGATCACGAGGCGGGACTCGAACCCGCATCCTTCGCGCCATTCCGGGGCGGATGCCTCACCAACTCAGCCACTCGTGACCCGCCCGAGTGATCGAATTTATTCTATTCTTTCAGTTTTTATGTGTCTGAAGGGACACACCGCGCGCCATCTATTGAGATGATTAACAACCATTTCAACCAATATGAAGCACTTTTCAGTGAATACAATATTGTACCTAACGATGGAACACGACCTTTTTTGTTGAATTTATATTTTTGGTTTTATGGCATTCAAATGCTTTATAAATATAAATTTATAAAGAATAGAAAAAATTCGATCACGAGGCGGGACTCGAACCCGCATCCTTCGCGCCATTCCGGGGCGGATGCCTCACCAACTCAGCCACTCGTGACCCGCCCGAGTGATCGAATTTATTCTATTCTTTCAGTTTTTATGTGTCTGAAGGGACACACCGCGCGCCATCTATTGAGATGATTAACAACCATTTCAACCAATATGAAGCACTTTTCAGTGAATACAATATTGTACCTAACGATGGAACACGACCTTTTTTGTTGAATTTATATTTTTGGTTTTATGGCATTCAAATGCTTTATAAATATAAATTTATAAAGAATAGAAAAAATTCGATCACGAGGCGGGACTCGAACCCGCATCCTTCGCGCCATTCCGGGGCGGATGCCTCACCAACTCAGCCACTCGTGACCCGCCCGAGTGATCGAATTTATTCTATTCTTTCAGTTTTTATGTGTCTGAAGGGACACACCGCGCGCCATCTATTGAGATGATTAACAACCATTTCAACCAATATGAAGCACTTTTCAGTGAATACAATATTGTACCTAACGATGGAACACGACCTTTTTTGTTGAATTTATATTTTTGGTTTTATGGCATTCAAATGCTTTATAAATATAAATTTATAAAGAATAGAAAAAATTCGATCACGAGGCGGGACTCGAACCCGCATCCTTCGCGCCATTCCGGGGCGGATGCCTCACCAACTCAGCCACTCGTGACCCGCCCGAGTGATCGAATTTATTCTATTCTTTCAGTTTTTATGTGTCTGAAGGGACACACCGCGCGCCATCTATTGAGATGATTAACAACCATTTCAACCAATATGAAGCACTTTTCAGTGAATACAATATTGTACCTAACGATGGAACACGACCTTTTTTGTTGAATTTATATTTTTGGTTTTATGGCATTCAAATGCTTTATAAATATAAATTTATAAAGAATAGAAAAAATTCGATCACGAGGCGGGACTCGAACCCGCATCCTTCGCGCCATTCCGGGGCGGATGCCTCACCAACTCAGCCACTCGTGACCCGCCCGAGTGATCGAATTTATTCTATTCTTTCAGTTTTTATGTGTCTGAAGGGACACACCGCGCGCCATCTATTGAGATGATTAACAACCATTTCAACCAATATGAAGCACTTTTCAGTGAATACAATATTGTACCTAACGATGGAACACGACCTTTTTTGTTGAATTTATATTTTTGGTTTTATGGCATTCAAATGCTTTATAAATATAAATTTATAAAGAATAGAAAAAAGTCCCTTCAGACACATAAAAACTGAAAGAATAGAATAAATTCGATCACTCGGGCGGGTCACGAGTGGCTGAGTTGGTGAGGCATCCGCCCCGGAATGGCGCGAAGGATGCGGGTTCGAGTCCCGCCTCGTGATCGAATTTTTTCTATTTTTTCTATTCTTTATAAATTTATATTTATAAAGCATTTGAATGCCATAAAACCAAAAATATAAATTCAACAAAAAAGGTCGTGTTCCATCGTTAGGTACAATATTGTATTCACTGAAAAGTGCTTCATATTGGTTGAAATGGTTGTTAATCATCTCAATAGATGGCGCGCGGTGTGTCCCTTCAGACACATAAAAACTGAAAGAATAGAATAAATTCGATCACTCGGGCGGGTCACGAGTGGCTGAGTTGGTGAGGCATCCGCCCCGGAATGGCGCGAAGGATGCGGGTTCGAGTCCCGCCTCGTGATCGAATTTTTTCTATTCTTTATAAATTTATATTTATAAAGCATTTGAATGCCATAAAACCAAAAATATAAATTCAACAAAAAAGGTCGTGTTCCATCGTTAGGTACAATATTGTATTCACTGAAAAGTGCTTCATATTGGTTGAAATGGTTGTTAATCATCTCAATAGATGGCGCGCGGTGTGTCCCTTCAGACACATAAAAACTGAAAGAATAGAATAAATTCGATCACTCGGGCGGGTCACGAGTGGCTGAGTTGGTGAGGCATCCGCCCCGGAATGGCGCGAAGGATGCGGGTTCGAGTCCCGCCTCGTGATCGAATTTTTTCTATTCTTTATAAATTTATATTTATAAAGCATTTGAATGCCATAAAACCAAAAATATAAATTCAACAAAAAAGGTCGTGTTCCATCGTTAGGTACAATATTGTATTCACTGAAAAGTGCTTCATATTGGTTGAAATGGTTGTTAATCATCTCAATAGATGGCGCGCGGTGTGTCCCTTCAGACACATAAAAACTGAAAGAATAGAATAAATTCGATCACTCGGGCGGGTCACGAGTGGCTGAGTTGGTGAGGCATCCGCCCCGGAATGGCGCGAAGGATGCGGGTTCGAGTCCCGCCTCGTGATCGAATTTTTTCTATTCTTTATAAATTTATATTTATAAAGCATTTGAATGCCATAAAACCAAAAATATAAATTCAACAAAAAAGGTCGTGTTCCATCGTTAGGTACAATATTGTATTCACTGAAAAGTGCTTCATATTGGTTGAAATGGTTGTTAATCATCTCAATAGATGGCGCGCGGTGTGTCCCTTCAGACACATAAAAACTGAAAGAATTGAATAAATTCGATCACTCGGGCGGGTCACGAGTGGCTGAGTTGGTGAGGCATCCGCCCCGGAATGGCGCGAAGGATGCGGGTTCGAGTCCCGCCTCGTGATCGAATTTTTTCTATTCTTTATAAATTTATATTTATAAAGCATTTGAATGCCATAAAACCAAAAATATAAATTCAACAAAAAAGGTCGTGTTCCATCGTTAGGTACAATATTGTATTCACTGAAAAGTGCTTCATATTGGTTGAAATGGTTGTTAATCATCTCAATAGATGGCGCGCGGTGTGTCCCTTCAGACACATAAAAACTGAAAGAATAGAATAAATTCGATCACTCGGGCGGGTCACGAGTGGCTGAGTTGGTGAGGCATCCGCCCCGGAATGGCGCGAAGGATGCGGGTTCGAGTCCCGCCTCGTGATCGAATTTTTTCTATTCTTTATAAATTTATATTTATAAAGCATTTGAATGCCATAAAACCAAAAATATAAATTCAACAAAAAAGGTCGTGTTCCATCGTTAGGTACAATATTGTATTCACTGAAAAGTGCTTCATATTGGTTGAAATGGTTGTTAATCATCTCAATAGATGGCGCGCGGTGTGTCCCTTCAGACACATAAAAACTGAAAGAATAGAATAAATTCGATCACTCGGGCGGGTCACGAGTGGCTGAGTTGGTGAGGCATCCGCCCCGGAATGGCGCGAAGGATGCGGGTTCGAGTCCCGCCTCGTGATCGAATTTTTTCTATTCTTTATAAATTTATATTTATAAAGCATTTGAATGCCATAAAACCAAAAATATAAATTCAACAAAAAAGGTCGTGTTCCATCGTTAGGTACAATATTGTATTCACTGAAAAGTGCTTCATATTGGTTGAAATGGTTGTTAATCATCTCAATAGATGGCGCGCGGTGTGTCCCTTCAGACACATAAAAACTGAAAGAATAGAATAAATTCGATCACTCGGGCGGGTCACGAGTGGCTGAGTTGGTGAGGCATCCGCCCCGGAATGGCGCGAAGGATGCGGGTTCGAGTCCCGCCTCGTGATCGAATTTTTTCTATTCTTTATAAATTTATATTTATAAAGCATTTGAATGCCATAAAACCAAAAATATAAATTCAACAAAAAAGGTCGTGTTCCATCGTTAGGTACAATATTGTATTCACTGAAAAGTGCTTCATATTGGTTGAAATGGTTGTTAATCATCTCAATAGATGGCGCGCGGTGTGTCCCTTCAGACACATAAAAACTGAAAGAATAGAATAAATTCGATCACTCGGGCGGGTCACGAGTGGCTGAGTTGGTGAGGCATCCGCCCCGGAATGGCGCGAAGGATGCGGGTTCGAGTCCCGCCTCGTGATCGAATTTTTTCTATTCTTTATAAATTTATATTTATAAAGCATTTGAATGCCATAAAACCAAAAATATAAATTCAACAAAAAAGGTCGTGTTCCATCGTTAGGTACAATATTGTATTCACTGAAAAGTGCTTCATATTGGTTGAAATGGTTGTTAATCATCTCAATAGATGGCGCGCGGTGTGTCCCTTCAGACACATAAAAACTGAAAGAATAGAATAAATTCGATCACTCGGGCGGGTCACGAGTGGCTGAGTTGGTGAGGCATCCGCCCCGGAATGGCGCGAAGGATGCGGGTTCGAGTCCCGCCTCGTGATCGAATTTTTTCTATTCTTTATAAATTTATATTTATAAAGCATTTGAATGCCATAAAACCAAAAATATAAATTCAACAAAAAAGGTCGTGTTCCATCGTTAGGTACAATATTGTATTCACTGAAAAGTGCTTCATATTGGTTGAAATGGTTGTTAATCATCTCAATAGATGGCGCGCGGTGTGTCCCTTCAGACACATAAAAACTGAAAGAATAGAATAAATTCGATCACTCGGGCGGGTCACGAGTGGCTGAGTTGGTGAGGCATCCGCCCCGGAATGGCGCGAAGGATGCGGGTTCGAGTCCCGCCTCGTGATCGAATTTTTTCTATTCTTTATAAATTTATATTTATAAAGCATTTGAATGCCATAAAACCAAAAATATAAATTCAACAAAAAAGGTCGTGTTCCATCGTTAGGTACAATATTGTATTCACTGAAAAGTGCTTCATATTGGTTGAAATGGTTGTTAATCATCTCAATAGATGGCGCGCGGTGTGTCCCTTCAGACACATAAAAACTGAAAGAATAGAATAAATTCGATCACTCGGGCGGGTCACGAGTGGCTGAGTTGGTGAGGCATCCGCCCCGGAATGGCGCGAAGGATGCGGGTTCGAGTCCCGCCTCGTGATCGAATTTTTTCTATTCTTTATAAATTTATATTTATAAAGCATTTGAATGCCATAAAACCAAAAATATAAATTCAACAAAAAAGGTCGTGTTCCATCGTTAGGTACAATATTGTATTCACTGAAAAGTGCTTCATATTGGTTGAAATGGTTGTTAATCATCTCAATAGATGGCGCGCGGTGTGTCCCTTCAGACACATAAAAACTGAAAGAATAGAATAAATTCGATCACTCGGGCGGGTCACGAGTGGCTGAGTTGGTGAGGCATCCGCCCCGGAATGGCGCGAAGGATGCGGGTTCGAGTCCCGCCTCGTGATCGAATTTTTTCTATTCTTTATAAATTTATATTTATAAAGCATTTGAATGCCATAAAACCAAAAATATAAATTCAATATCATTCTTCTCTCATAATTAAAATATTGCTAACTATTTTGTTTTTTTCTCAAATGGAATATTTTTATACTTATAACTAGCGGTCCGCCCCGGCTTCGCCCGTGGTACATATTTACGTTTTCTCTACATAAAAACCATCCTCGTACTTCAAGGAATATAATAAAAAAAGAATTATCGAAATCGGTTCAGCCGTTCTCGAGTTATGCGCTTACCAACACATTTTGCGATTCATTTTTATATATAAAGAAAGATGAATATAACAAAATAAAACAGACTGAACAATATCTACATATTGTAGAGATATTAAATACATTAACGATAAATCACAATTTGATTGATACGTTGGAAAATTCAAGATTTAGCGGAATTTAAACGCAATTTAAAATCCGCTGTTTGATGTTATCATAATTATTATGTATTAAATATAGATATCGATTATTTTATAACCATTTTAAAGGTTGTTACTTAAAAAGTTAAAACTTTATACACTAATCCTACATATTTTCTTGCAATATATTGTAAAAAAAAACATTATGATAAACTAACAGACAGCAGAATATATAAAAATATATTTGTATGAAGAGCATGCTTTCAATATCTACAAAATATTCAAACTATTTTAAAAACTTACACATAAAACAAAATACAAGATGTATTTTAAGGCTAATTAGTTTGAAACTAAGTACATTTAAAAAAATTAATACTTTTCTAATCGGTTTACTAGTTCCATAGGTTATCCCAAACATACAAACAAAATACCTTCACACTGTTTCACTAGTAAAAACTTTCTAGCAAGTGTGATAACTAGGCCGATGCAACGGCGCTTTTTCTGTTTCGGCGGTACCGTTCGCGAAAAAAAGCTCTTGATAAATTCTTTGAAGAAAATTTTAGTTATTTTTTTCAAACATTAAAACTTGTTGCTGTAATTATATAGATTTCCGTTATAATTATATTTCGCAAGAAACACGTAAACATAGCAAAGTAGAATATAGAAAATTAAACAATTATTTTCTACATAAAATTGTAGTATCCATGTAAGTAGGTATAATTTAAAAAATAATTTTAATTGAAACAATCGTTATTGAAAAAGTTTTAAAATAATACAGTTAAAGTTTTAAATCTTTAAAAATCTGTTTCAATTTTCCAGCACAATGTAGTAAATAATAGGTAATAATAAGTCGAATAAATAATTAAAAAAAAAAAACAAATATTATGAACAATAAACCATACTGAACAATGAATACAATTTTCTTTCTTTTATATAATTTATCAATAAAAGAAATCACGCCATACCAAAATTTCTACCTAGGTAATTGCTAGCGTGAGGTCAATGTACTGTAGCCTATAATGTGTATTGTCATGAACACAAAAAGAAACAAGCTTACACTTATTATAGGCTGTATTAGAGAAACGAAATCATAATGTACTAGCTTTCCGTTCGCGGCTTCGCCCGTTTTGTCTTTAACCTAATAAATTATATATGTACTAAAACCTTCCTCTTGAATCACTCTAGCTATTAAAAATCGCATCAAAATCTGTTGCGTAGTTTTAAAGATTAAGGCATACAAAGGGATATAGGTACAGAGAAAGCGACTCTGTTTTATACTATGAAGTGATGTAGGTAATTTTTCAAAAATAAAACAATTTTCCTTGTTCATTTCTATGGTTGTGATAGAAGAATAGTTTATCGAATGTTTCATTGAATTGTTTATATATTTTAACCATAGTGTTACTTGCTTCTGAATTGTGAATCTGAAATTGTTAATTTATAATTCTGAAATTTGTATTTCCCTTGTATAGTAATTTTACGTAAATAGATTTTTTGATAACTGTGAAAACTTTAGTCTTTAAAATTAGATGTAGGAAAACTGTACAAAGCATTACACTACATTAATATTAATATATTTACATATATATTTTTTGAACAATATTGTTTATGCTGACGCTACAAAAACGAAAGATACGCTTGACCGACGCGTGATAATTGTGTACCTTTCATAGAAATAACATTTTTGTTTGTCCATTTTATAAACCTCCGTAACCGTTAACCGTTATCCGCGATTTGTGGTTACGATTTCAAGGTAACCACGATTGCGGTTATCAGCTGTAATTATATAGATTTCCGTTATAATTACGTTTAGCTTTTTGGAAGTAAGAAAGTGACAAAGGTACAAAATCATTTGTGAAGTGAAGTGAAGTCCCATGTCCCCTAGTCCCCACTAGGGGACATGAGACTAAGTGGCAGATGCATTATACATCTGTTTCACTGATCGATTTTCTTTAAGGACAAGCAGGTGATCAGCCTTCTGTGTCCTACCAGATCGAGACATTCTTTTTTCTTCATCTCCACCGGGAATCTAACCCCGGACCACTACGCTCACGCGTCAAGTACTGTACCAAGGAGGCGGTAAAAATTGGCATAACTTACTCATTACTTATTTCTTTTAGGGCTGATTTTTCAATCCTTGGTTAAAACTTATTCATCGAATAACGTATTAACTACCATTTCAAAAATTTATTCTAATTGTCCGATTTGACATTTTACAGGTGACATTTTAAAATGTTCGTGTAATACTTTATTGGACGGATAACTTTTATCCAAGCATTGAAAATTCGGCCCTAAATGTTATTTAGAAGTCATACTACATAACATTCAATACCATGTTGAAAATTCGTTACACAGCAAAAACAAACAAAAAAGCAACCTTTTAAAAGTCGGTTAAATTGACATTGTTAGAGTTTAGTCGCAAACAATAATTAATATTCATATATTCATAATCAAAAATTAAAACCCGAGTTAGTAATATGTAATAATTATCTTTGCTAATGTCATTTTTTGCCCAATGGCGCTCGCTTTGAGATCTCAGAAAGCTGTTTTGAACTTTTTGACCTTAGTTGAACGTTTTTGATTGACGCGTTTAGTATATGTTTACAGTAGCTTAAATGTTTAATATCTAAAGTATTAAGTAGAGAAATTTTGATAATAAGCCTATACTAAAATTATAAAGCTGAAGAGTTTGTTTGTTTGTTTGAACGCGCTAATCGAAGGAACTACTGGTCCGATTTTAAAAATTCTTTCTGTGGTTGATAGTCCATTTATCGAGGAAGGCTATATGTCATCACGGTAAGACCAACAGAAGCGGAGTCACGCGGGTGAAACCGCGGAGCGCAGCTAGTAACGATACATTTTTATGATATTTTTTGTGTATATTCTAAGAATTGGCCGGCAACACACTCGCCATACCCCTGGTATTGTGGGTGTGGGCGACGATGATCATTTACCATCAGATGACTTTAAAATTACGCAATGGTTATCTTTCTATTTTAAAAAATTATACAATTTATTATGTAATATATTTTAATCTATATTTATCTTAAATATTTCTCCATATTTGATTATTTTTAGACTTCTTTAAGGTCATCTATTTTCAAAGAGGTTGTTGGTATTTAAGCATCATTTTAATTATTGTTAATGCATATCATAAATCTTTGTTTTATCAATAGATATTATTTTCTATCCGTGTTTTCGATCGAATAAATTATGCTAACAATTATTATCTATACTAATATTATAAAGCTGAAGAGTTTGTTTGTTCGTTTGTTTATTTGAACGTGCTAATCTCGGGAACTACTGGTCCGATAAATATACATATTTTTAGCCTTCCTCGATAAATGAGCTATCTAACACCGAAAGAATTTTTCAAATCGGACCAGTTGTTCCCGAGATTAGCGCGTTCAAACAAACAAACAAACTCTTCAGCTTTATAATATTAGTATAGATTTGATAATTTGACTACTAGGTATTTGATATTAGACATGTTATATGTTATTCAATAAATTGTAACGCATCGTATAAACTTCAATATGTGCTAACAAACATTTATTTTTAAATAGGATAACTTCTTAGACGTTTAATATTTTATGTATGTTCATTTGTCTCTAATCAAATATTACAGATGAAAGATATCACAAATATGTACATAACGCTGTCCTTGACCGCTTTGTGATAATTGTTTGAACTGAATTGAAAAATATAGTAAAAAAAACATAATCAGATGAAATTATTGTATGGTCACCGATCCTTGATAAGTGTACAAAGTTTGAATTTTTGTCCGTTTAAAGTGGGACATACAATAGGTGAAATTTTCATCTAATAATTGATAGAGTTAATAATTTCAGTTTATTTTTATGATCACGAAGATGATGATGAAGATTTTAAAAGAATAAAATATCTTCAATTCACTGTTTTTCAGAGTCGAATATTCAACTTTACTATGTAGTTCAGTGCGTCGAGAAATTTCTCTCTTTTCTTGACATAATCTTGTTATTTACAATTATTTCCAATCCATGTTTTTCTTTGTCACATAAACCAATAAAAGAAATAACACACTTTTCGTAATAATTATCAAAATGTACAAAATTGAATCCACTGTTTTGTAGAGTCGATTACAATTTTGGGCATTTTTTACTCATTAAATTACTCAGAGTTTGGATTTTTTGTAATTTTTACTGACATATTTACATCTACAAATAAATAATTTGAATGTTTTCTATGATTGTCACATATTGGTATAAAGATGGAAGAAATAAGTACACACCACCCTTGACCGAGTTGTGTGCCGGTGCGCAAATGTTGCGCACAACCAGTTTCTAGTGAATAAACATACGTTCACTGACTTTCCTCTTTTACCAGATATACTAGTTGTGGCATGTGACTTCGTTCGTGTATCTTTATATCACGCTTCACCTGTATGTTTGTCTGTTTCTATGTAAACTGCATCGATTTTGACCCACTTTAAACGGACAGATTTAATTCGATTACAATATCGATGACAAAACAATAATTTCATGAGTGCGTGTTTTAAAGTTTTTTCTAAACTACATTAATTAATAATTATTATTCTTTAAAAAATATTTTATCACTACATAGTGTAAAACAAAGTCGCTTTCTCTGTCCCTCTATGTCAATATGTATGCTTAAATCTTTAAAACTACGCAACGGATTTTGATGCGGTTTTTTTAATAGATAGAGTGATTCAAGAGGAAGGTTTAGTATATGTATAATTTACCTATTATGTTTTAGACAAAGCGGGCGAAGCCGCGGGCGGAAAGCTAGTATGAAATATAAGCAATTTTATGGCCATCAAATTTGTCTAGAAATAAGTTATACTGGATTTAACGCGAATAAAATCACTGAAAAACAAATAAACTGACATAAATACGTATATAAATCTAATAATAATTTTATTTATTTGTATTATAAAAGCACTCCCAATACTTATGGTAGATAATGGATAGAGTAATCACGAATTTATAAACGTACAGTTATAAAATATTATATTCACAATTCAGCTTTAAAAATAATTAATATTACATTGAATTTTGTCGACAGATTGTCGGAAAGTTAAAGGAAATTGCTTAATAAATATTTTTATGTAGAGGAAGTCTGACTCTATGTTATTTTTAATATGAACATATTACATTCAAAGAAGTTATGCTTAAGCATTTTAGATAGAACCCCCGTGTAGACCTTCCTATTAAGTAGATACCTATTACAATCACTTTTTAGGTAAAATAGTAAACGACTTAAATTAGAACCTATAAGAAATCCTGAATTCGTTAGTGCAATCTACCAAATTAGTCTGAAACTAACCACGCCTTGTCTGTAAAGAAAATCGATTAGTGAAACAGATGCATAATGAATCTGTCTCATAGGGGACATGGGACTTTATCTTACTAATGCTATTCTACTAAATTACTAATAAGTATTATAAATGCGAAAGTTTGTGAAGATATAATATGTTTGTTACTCTTTCACAAAAAAGCTACTGGAACTACTTTACATGAAACTTTACAGTAATATAAGTTAAACATCAGAATAACCAATGAGCTTATGGAATCTTGGTTTTGCATATGAAACCGCGCAGCGATTTGAAATATATTTTATAAGTCGGTTAAAAGTCAATGACACTTGCAAATCATTGCCGTTTCCGTATTATTCCACTGTCATTTAATATATTTGTATCGATATTTTGACCTCCACGTTGCGTCAGCAAGGACCAATGTACCCTGAATTATATTATTTTTTTACTCACGTTTAAGTTTGAGTTTGACGTTATAAGTATCTATAATCTATACTATGAATATTATAAAGCTTAATAGTTTGTTTGTTTGAACGCGCTTCTCAGGAACTACTGATCCGATTTGAGAAATTATTTCTATGTTAGATAGAGGAAGGCTATAGGCTATATATCATCATGATAAGGCTAACAGAAGCGGAGCACTGCGGGTAAAACCGCGGGGCACAGCCAGTAATATAATAAATGCGAAAGTCATATGAATGCTTTCACGAGTAAGCTTTGGATAAAAACCTGTTTTATTTTTAAAGTGAAACTTTTATTACATCGTCTCAAACTTTTTGGTCTGTGTAGCGCATGTCGCGTGTATCGCGGCTGCCGAGTAGGTATACCTACTCGGCAGCCGACCGACACGCGACATGCGCTACACAAAGCAGTGTTCGGAGCCGTTCGAACAGTTTCACTTTTACCGTGGTTTCATAAAACCACACAACATTTTTTTCTGTACAGTATATTTATT
Source organism: Colias behrii (assembly GCA_029959065.1). Lineage (NCBI taxonomy): Eukaryota > Metazoa > Arthropoda > Insecta > Lepidoptera > Pieridae > Colias > Colias behrii. The sequence continues at coordinate 3,671,455 of JARWMC010000029.1, read as the reverse complement.
TTAATGCCAAATGTAAAATCTATGTAAAGCAATTGAAAAAATCAACGCCAGTAAATTATTTTTTAATCTGCTCCTAGATTGTATATAAAGGATAAAAGTTATAGCTTTTTTGATATATTTCAATGTAAAACATTGGATTTATGAAAGTTAATTTAAAAGTTCATTGTGTATTCAACAAAATAACGTCATAATATGTCCCTAATCATCTTTTTCTTGATATTTTTGTTCTAAAATTCCACCAAGAATCGAATCCAAGTCGTCGATCATAACCTACTAACCACTATACTGTAGAATTTAGAGGTTGTCCTACTAATACCATTTTAATGAAACTATTATATTATATAATATTATGTAAGGTCTGGCCTTGTACAGATAAAATCTGATTATATGAATAAATTAATAGATATTTGGTACACATTTTATTTTGAAATATATCTGTTTACTTAACGGTAGTTAAATGCGGTTAAAGGCCATTTTCAATGCTCGAAGTCACGTAATATTTTGATTATGAGCATGTAATGTATGTTTCGTCTTAACTATTATGGTTGAACAGAATTTAATAAATTTTACTGCATTGTGAAACTGAAATTTGAAATTGGTGTACTATGCAATATCATCGTTGAAAACAAGTTTTTTTTAAAACTATTAATTTTTGGAAAACTTTAAAAGTACCTAGTTAGTTATGCATCGGATTTTGATAAGGTTTGTTTAAGTAGATAGAGTTGTTGTAGATAAAAGTTTTAGTACCTAGATAGTTAGGTACATATATCATTTGTTAAGTTTTCTACAAAGAAAGCTAGAAGATACTATAATATATTAGATTTCCTCCCGCTACTTCACCCGCGTTTTCAAAGAAAAATCCGCAAAGTCCCGTTCCTGTGGGATTTCCGGGATAAAAAGTAACCTGTCTTATTCTGGCACTTCAGCTTTCCACATACCATATTTCATTGCAATCGGTTCAGTATTTGCGTGAAAGAGTAACAAACATCCATCCTCACAAACTTTCGCAGTAATACTATTAGTAGGACAATCTGAAAAACAAACAAGTGCCCTTTTTTAACTTAAATTAAAATGCTGCTCAATTTCATGTTGATAAAAATCTGCTGATATTAATTTTAAAACGACCATTGTTCACAACCACAATAAAATAATGAATGTGTTTATGCAACATAAATTGCTGAGTAATTATTTTAATTGAATCATGGACTACAATGTGACATTCTATGGTACAGTGGTAAAGGTAAAAACTGTGCAGGTAGTGGATTCGATTTCATTTGGAAACAAAACTATGTTTGTTTGTTTATCCTTCACACAAATTGACACATAGAGGGTAACTTGGATTAACACATAGGATAGTTTTTATCCCGAAAATCCCATTGGAACGGGAATTATGCGCGTTTTCCTTTGACAACGCGGGCGAAAAGCTGTCTGACAAGCAGTGTCTCATAAATTTTCTTTCTTGCTCTTTCATCCTTCGTCTTCTGAACCTCAATCCAATGTTAAAATAAACATGTACCTATATTTGAATAATGATTTATTCATTATTCCAGGTCCCGAATGTGCATCAGCCGACAGTATGGGGCACAAGCAATACAGAGCGGTGGGGCAAAGTGCCCGCAACCGTCTATTCGGTTTGAACCCACGGATATCCGGTGACGAGAAGACTGTGCCACTGAGCATGCTTATATCGCAACAGGGCAAGTTGAATCATGGTGAGTTTATTTATTACAATATGGGGCACAAGCAATAGAGAGCGGTGGGGCAAAGTGCCCGCAACCTTCTATTTTATTTCAAATGTCATATTTTATTTAGGTAACAATAAGTTTGAATCTCCGTTATATATATAAACTTTATCTGACAGATGGATTCTTCCCGTTTTAAATATAAATTAACATAAGTTGTTTATATATAGTAATCTGCTTATAACTAAGGCTTATAAAGATATTATACTTTATTAAAGAAAAATCAGTATAACAGATGAGACGAAATAATGGACTTCATAATTCTAACTTTAATTAATAATTGACTCAAATTTTCTTAGAAGCTTCTGTTTCTTCAATTACATTAAAACTTTATATTACGAAATTGTAGACCAGTTTGCGATAATTACAATTTCGAGAATATATCTATTACAATTTCGAGAAAAAACTTATCTATCTATCTGCTAGAGAGATTACTCTGCTCGATTAAAAAAAAATGTATACAAAAATTTAACTTATATAAGGCTAGGTAGCAGAATATGATAAAAATATTGCAAATCAATTAAGCATTAAATATTTATACATTTAAAAAACAAATAAAAAAAAATCAACTACATTAAGAGTATCAGAATATTAAAATTATGCGGTCGTGGTGGAATATTACAACTACTAGAAAACAAACAGATCACAAATTTTTACGAAATCTTACCCCATATTAAAAACAATAAACCCAGCCAGAAGAGTACATATATCTCGATGGCCAGAAGTCACTTTATGGAAAAAACCTGACCAAGTACGTCATAAGAATATCTTTAACAGGAATCAACCCTATATTATTATCTTTCTGTATGTGAATGGAAAAACCTCACGACCAAGGCACTTGACACATGCTGTGTGACACCATGATGTCTTATAGCAGTTTTATGTCCAGTGCGGAAAAATGACAGAGCTATACAGGTCGTTTACCTACAGGAAAAAAATGTCTCGGTCTGGCAGAATACAGAAGGCTGATCACCTACTTGTCCCTAAAGAAAATCGATCAGTGAAACAGATCTATACTAATATTATAAAGCTGAAGAGTTTGTTTGTTTGTTTAAACGCGCTAAGCTCGCGGGAACTAGTGGCCCGATTTGAAAAATTATTTCGGTGTTAGATAGCCCATTTATCGAGAAAAGCATAGGCATAATGCCTCTGCCTATACCCCATTAGGGGACACGGGACTTCACTTTTAGTTTTAAGACATGGTAAAACCTGTGCGTTAGAATTTTTACCAGGAAATAATCTACCCCAACAAAGAAATAATATCTAGAAATCTAAGTCGCCTTGTGGAAAAAACCTAACTTGAAGATGCGTCAGTAAATGTCATTGATACAAACCGGAACTGCGACCTCATTCTAATTGGTTCGTTAATTAAACCAATGTTGCAATACTTGTGCGCGCAAAAATATTATAGACTAGCTTTCCACCCGCGACTTCGCCCGCGTTTTCAAAGAAAAACCCGTATAGTTCCCGTTCCCGTGGGATTTCCAGGATAAAACCTATCCTATGTGTTAATCCAAGTTACCCTCTATATGTGTGCTTAATTTCATTGTAATCGGTTTTGTAGTATTTGCGTGAAAGAGTAACAACATACACATACACATCCTCACAAACTTTCGCATTTATAATATTAGTAGGATAGGACTAGCTGTGCTGTGCAAAATCATGTTCTATAGTTCATGTGTTTCATTCATTTCTACATCCTTCCTATTCTCTCCTACTCCTACTAATATTATAAATGCGAAAGTTTGTGAGGATGGATGTATGTTTGTTACTCTTTCACGCAAATACTACAGAACCGATTACAATTAAATTTAGCACACATATAGAGGGTAACTTGGATTAACACATAGGATAGGTAATATCCCGGAAATCCCTTCAAATCATAAAAATGTAATAAATTGTTTTGATAAGAAGCCTTCTGATCTATCGATGTGCTTAATTTTATCGATAAACACCGTGTTTAAGAGAAAATCAAACAGCCATTCTCATAAACTTTGCCCTTATGAGTTGAATGCTGTAATTTTCTTACAAGAAAACTATAGTACATTATATCATTCTTCCTTAGATCAAAAGTAGGTTAAATTATATGATTAACAAGTGTTTCCGAGGCCCTTGAGTGGACCTTCGTCGTTGAAAGTGGTCTGACGACATTTTTTCATAATATACACTTATTTTAGTAATGTGCGTAACATGTCGATGTTTTTAAAAATATCGATTAGTTGGTACGAGCTGTTTTGGAATGTTGAATGCAATTTTTAAGATTTTTTGGTTCATTAGTTAACAAGTTTTTAAATAAATTAAATACTTGTTTATGTTGTTTTTTCGATCAATTTATAATTCAATTAGTGTGCTGTTCAAATCTAATTTATTAATGTGACTTATTTATATGAGTATAACTGTAATAAGATAAGATACTTAATATAAAAATATGTAAAAGAAATTTCAAAACTGTTATCTAAATAAAATTATAAAGTGTTGATAGTCATGTGTCAATAATTTACATATTAATCTATAAATAGATTATTGTAGAATCCATTCGAAAATCTAAACTATAAAATATATGGAAATTAATACTTTTGTAACTGCCATGTTTAAAACTAGTTATTGACTCATATATTTATACCACATCTATTTACATGGAAATTGGAATCGGTTTTATTTAAATTGTTAAATTAAGGTTTTAGGCACTTTCTTTTCTCACATAATTTACTACAGCACAAGTTTAACAAACATAACATTATTTCTTTATACTGTTATAACTGTGCCCCGCGGTTTTATCCACATTGCTTCGCTACTATTGGTCTTAGAATAATTATATATATAGCCTATAACCTTCCTCGATAAATGGACTATCTAAAATAAATTTTCAAATCAGACCCGTGGGTCCTGAGTTCAGCGCATTTAAGCAAGCAAACAAACACTTCAGCTTTATTATGTTAGTAAAAATATTTACAAAACGTTTTTCAAACAAAAAATAAATGAATATTAACGGTCATTGACACTACGCCATTATGTAACAAAAATAATCTAGACTCACTAGGTATATAAACTAGACATTTAATTATTACAGCTTAGCAAAAAATATAAAAACGCAGGATTTTTTTTGTAAATTTTTGTATGCCCTTTTTTTTGCTAAACTACATTAATGATTATACAATTTTGATCAATCAGACTATTAACTGTTTAGTAATCTGACAGACCACAACCAGACACTATAAAAACATAATTTATGCTTTTAGACTGACTAATGTTATATAAATAATAATACGAATATATCTAGTTGAGTTTTGAAAAATATCTGCCTATAAATAATTACTAGCGGTCCGCCCCGGCTTCGGCCGTGGTACATGTTTACGTTTTATCTCCAAAAGAAACATCCTCGAACTTCTAGGAGTATTATAAACAAATAAAGAACGAAATCGGTTCAGCCGTTCTCGAGTTATGCGCTTACAAACACATTTTTCGATTCATTTTGATATAATAGAGTAATAACTAACCTAATACTTTCTACTTACACGTGAAATTTTGTCAGGATGAAAAGTTGTATTATAATGTTTGTTATTCTTACACGCTAGAACTGCTGAAGGGATTTTAATGATACTTGCCAGTGCTGTAGCTTAAAATATAGCAGAATAACACATAAGCTACTCATATTATAAATACATAATTTTAATAATTTTACAGCTATTAAAAATTTAAATAAATATCTTAACAGTTTTAAAACTATCATTCCCGCGAAACGCATAAATGAACAAAAAACAAAACATCCGTATTACGATAGAATTGGTCAGTGAAGCGGTAAATAATATTTGTGGCGAAATTTACGAGGTGTATCGTGTTGTTTTATGCATAAATCATTTGTTTTTATTCATTTTACTTCGCGGTGCGTAGAACCGAAACGTCCTAGGTTCGAATCAAGAGAAGCAAAATACAGCGTTTATGCGACAATGAAAGTTTATCACATACGTCTTGGCTTTAGTGCAAAATCATTATTTAAAAGTCTGTAAAATGAATGTGCCCCAACTTTGTCCCTTGACTTATAAATCAACACGGGACTTAAATTAAAACAAAAAAATAAAAACTTTCATTAAAAATACAGTATTTCCTGTGCGCATACAGTCACAAAATTGATTTTGGCAATAGATTGAATTTTTAATAACAATTTCTGCATTCACACCCATAGTTCGATTAATATCATAGCATTCGATACCACAAACAATCTCGCAAAACCTAAGCCCAGCCCATATTCTATCTTGCGTCAAATGCACCGACCTAACGCTGAACATAGTATAAAATTTCTTTCCACACTATGTGCTGAATCTTGTATTTTATTTGTCTATTGCCAGCTCGTTATGAACAATATTACAACACAAAGCGGGCCAATAATAATTCGTATTGCATTTATAATTTGAAAGTAGCAATTACAAAAATAGCAGTTAACTTTAAACCTTTCTGATTTCATTATGATAAGCATTTGATTAACAATCTACAAGTAGGTCTGCTCTAATATTTACAATAATTGTTTTATAGACGTCTGGGATTTACAGAGAACAATTATTTATGAAAATTATAAAACCAAATGAGTAAAGTATATAGTTTAATTTATATTGTCATCTACTATATAAAAATATCTCGGGTTTTCCTTCCTGACGCTATTCCAGAACGCACGAACCGATTTCCACGGTGTTGCATTCGTTGGAAAGGTCTCGGGCTCCGTGAGGTTTATAGCAAAGAAAAGGTGTCTCTGGTGACGAAATGGAGTTCGCCGGGTTTGCTAGTTATTGAATATAATGATTAAGTATTAAGAACTTTTTATAATACATAATAATAAAAATAGAAAAAATACCTAACCTACCTCTAGACCGCGATTTAGTCGTATAAAATAAGTAGATACCTACTTTGGTAGCGCTTACTTTTCCAAAATTTTAGGAAGATTCTATCTAAGCACCAGCTAAATATTTTTGGATTTAGTTCCCTAGGTATAAGGTAATATTAATACATAAATATTAATACATATATACTTATAACGGTGACTGTCAAAGTAATACGTACAATTGTTGTGCTCCGCTATTTAAACCTCAATCATCTGTATAAGTTATCCATATTCAGTGAAAAGTGTAATTATTCATAAATAAACACCGAAATTGCAAAAAAAATCATCGGAAACTAAGAAAAGATAAGTCTTTAACAATTGAATTTACTAATTAATAATTCCATAATTCAAAGCATTTCGATAACCAACAGCTGTTATTGACAGATGTCACATATTTGACAAGTGTCAAATACATACTGCCAACATAAGGAAAATATCGGGAGTTGCCATTTGAAAAAGATAAGGAAAAATATAAAAGTCGGGTGACACGATATTGACCATAGACTAAAACTAAATTTTGTAAAATGAATAATGAAGCACTTTTTGACAAACTTAAAACCGAAATGCAAAACCAAACTAAAGAAGTCTTAAATAAAATGGATGAAAAACTAGCACCTTTCACACGAGAAATAGAAGAATTACGATTAGAAAATAAAATTTTAAAAGAAAAAATAGCGAATTTGGAGAAAACCAGCAGATCAAACAACATTATTATATATGGTCTTAAGGAAACAGAATCATCCCAAACAGATCTTTTGGAAATAGTAACCAAGAAACTTACTACCCATCTGAACATTACGGTTGAACCAAAAGATGTAAATAAGATTTATAGAATCGGAAAAAAAGATACTGTTGGAGGGAAAACTAGACCAATACTCATGGCCTGTGTTAATGGTTGGTTGAAAAATACAATTATGAAGAAAAAGAAGAAACTTGGTGATGTTTACGTATCGGAAGATTTTCCTAAAGAGGTCTTGCAAAAAAGAAGAGAACTACACGAAAGGGTCAAAGAAGAACGAGATAAAGGGAATTATGCGACTATTAACTACGATAAACTTATTATTAAAGATTATTCTACACAGACAAACAACCGGAAAAGGGATCTATCCATATCACCAACTACCCCAATCCAGCCAGAGAAAAACGTACCGACAAAAAATAAGAAAAACGCATTCACACTAATGAGAGGCCGATCTAACTCCACAACATCTCTAACTGGAAAAATAGACCACAACGCATAGCAAATACCTATCAGCCACCGGAACAATATAACACAAACCACAATAGAAGAACATACAAATACTTTCCCCAAGCCGGTTGGTCACCGTGGGGACAACGACCAACACCCTCACCCCTCAAAAATGAAGCGCAACCATCTGTTAAAAATCTGCACCTACAACGTAAGATCCTTAGCATCACAAGAACGATTAATTGAACTGCTGCATGCACTGAAAAGCGTAGACTTCGATATTATAGGACTGAGTGAAGTAAGGAGAATGGGCTGCAAAATCAAAGAATTACAGGAATACATACTCTGCTATACAGGAGAAACAAAAGGACTATATGGCGTAGGATTTTTAATCAAAAAGCATTATAAAAATTGCATAGTAAATTATAGTGGAATATCTGAAAGAGTAGCGGTATTACAACTTAATCTAAACAAACAACTTCTTACACTTGTTCAAGCATACGCACCTACCGAAAAAGCGAGCGAGGAAGAACTTGATAGATTCTATAACGATCTTAGAACGGCCCAGGAAATTGAAGGCAAAACCGTATTGGTTATGGGAGATTTCAACGCTCAAATAGGACAACCATCTAGTCATGAAAATTTTGTAATGGGTAAATTTGGATATGGGAGACGGAATGCTAGAGGTGAAAGATTAATTCAATATGCTTGCGAACAAAAACTGTTCATAATGAACACATATTTTAAAAAGAGGCACAATAGGAGATGGACTTGGGTGTCGCCAGACCATAGAACGAGAAACGAAATTGATTTTATAATGTGCAATGAACCTAAAATAATAAATAATGTAGAAGTTCTGAATAACCTGTCCTATCCGTCAGACCATAGATTAGTACGAGCATCTCTTTCACTAAAAATACCGAAATTGAGCAGGAAAACTTTCAGATCCCAACATAAGTTACCTTCAACTGACCAAGAAAAAATGTTGTACATAAAGCTACTGAAACAAAATTTAGAAAATAAAATAAATCTCAATCATGATACAAAAAACATACAATATTTCTACGACAAATTAGAAAACATAATCTCAACAAGCGTTATTAAAAAACCTACAACTAATAACAGAGACAACAAAACTAACATACTAAGCGAATCAACAATAAACCTACTAAACAGGCGAACAGAATTATTAAAAACTAAAAATAAAACAAAAGAAATTAAAGAGGAACTTAAAAAATTGTTTAAATTATCAAATAAAGAAATAGCAAGAGATTACAAAAACCATAGAAGCAAAATTATAGAGAAAAACTTAGACAAATACAGAAGCATCAAACGAGCTCATAAAGAACTTACTACACATAAAGACTGGATACTTAAACTAAACAAAAAGCAAGAGACAACTAAAACACGTCAAGATATTATTAACTACGCAACTTCATTTTATAAAGAATTATATAAGAAACCAGAAATAATGATACAAACTACACAGAAAAAGTTCTCGAGTACGCAACATAAGGAAGATATCGTAAAAGAATTTGTTAGTGAGGACGAAGTATTAAAACATATCAAAAAACTAAAATCTGACAAAAGTCCGGGCCCAGATAATATTACCAATGAAGCTTTAAAAATAGGTGCACCAGTACTCACTCCATATCTTGCACAACTTTATAACTTAGTACTTCAAACCGAAAATGTACCTAAACAATGGTACAGCTCAGAGATAGTTTTGCTCTATAAAAAAGGAGATCCATTAGATATTGCTAATTATAGACCTATTAGCCTTCTATCTAGTATTTATAAACTTTTCACATCCATACTTTTGAGTCGGTTAACACCACTAATAGATTCCCAACAACCAATTGAACAAGCAGGCTTTCGTTCGGCCTTTTCAACTATAGATCATATCCACACGTTAGACCAAGTACTAGAGAAATATAAAGAGTTCAATCACCCGCTTTATGTAGCTTTTGTTGACTACTCAAAAGCATTCGACTCCATTACTCACTGTTCAATTTGGAAAGCGCTCGAATCATGCAAAATAAGTACCACATATATAAATATTCTAAAGAACATCTACTCTCATAGTGTAAGCAGAATACGGTTAGAAAACAAAGGAGAAGAGATACAAATCGGACGAGGAGTTAGACAAGGCGACCCCTTATCACCAAAGCTGTTCATCGCAGTATTGGAGGATGTCTTCCAGAGTATTGACTGGAAAAACAAAGGGCTGTGGATTTCAGGCCGATATCTTAGTCATCTAAGATTTGCAGATGACATAGTTCTATTTGCCAACTCAGCCAACGAAATAGAACAAATGTTACAACTGTTATCGAACTCCAGCCAGGAAGTAGGCCTACATATGAACCTTCAAAAAACTAAAATAATGACCAATTCTCGAACTAAACTAATACAAATATCCGGTAATCAAATCGAATATGTTAACAGCTACATATATCTAGGAAAGCTAGTATCATTTAACGAAAACTGTAATGAAGAAGAAGTTGATAGAAGAATTAATGGGACGTGGAAAAAATTTTGGGCTCAAAAAGAAATTTTAAAAGGAGACTACCACATAGGATTGAAGAGAATAGTGATGGATACCTGTATTTTACCTAGTTTGACATACGGGAGCCAGACATGGACATATACAAAGAAAATTAAAAACAAAATTACCACATGCCAACGTTCAATGGAACGAAGTATATTAAAAATAAAAAAAAATACAGAAGATTAGAAGCAAAGACATAAGAAATAAAACTAAACTAACAGATGCTCTCCGCCAAGCTCTACATCTCAAATGGCAATGGGCGGGTCACATATCGAGATATACAGATAACAGATGGACATTACTGACAACTAAATGGGCAGGACCAACAGGAAAAAGGAAAAAAGGTAAACCAAGAAAGCGATGGGCTGATGATTTAATAGAAACGGTGGGCAAAAACTGGATGAAAATTTCACAGGATAGGATTACATGGAAGAGGAGAGAGGAGGCTTTTACCCAATAAGGGGTCCGTGGAAATAAGAAAAATAAAACTAACATTAGATACTAAAATAGATTAAGTTAAACTAACAACTAACAAAACATTTGAAATGTAAATTTTGATTTTTTTTTCACGGAATAAATGAGCTTTATTATTATATTATGTAATACATAAATTTGATTATTCAAATTTTTTTCTTTTTTACTGCAATGCTAAAAAAATTTCATTTTCTTAAAAACTTTCTAAACTAATTTGTTTATTCCAATTTAATAAGTTGATAAATAACAAAATCCCAAATCCAATTTATCGATATTCTTGAAATTAATCGATACATTCCCATCCCTACTGACTCATCCCAATACAGGATGACATTGACATGTCAGGCACGACCCTAGCAAAATTATCGATGGTAGCCCGTTATCGATATCATACCATATTCGATTATCGACAAAAAAAGATAATAACCGTGCCTATTTGTCAGCTACACTGTGATTAAAATCTTATTATATACGTATTATGTTTTTATTCGGTTAGTGGTGAAATTATATTTTCACTCTTGGGTACTAAATATGATTTATAGGTATTTAATACGTAATTAATAGGTATAAAAAATACCTATACCTATATCTTAAGACATTTAACCCTACAGTAGTCGCTTATCTAAAAGTGACGTGTGAGGACGCGTGGTCTACAAGGGTATACCATTTTTAAAACGAGAAAAAGTATAAAAATAAATTAAAAAGTCTGTTTATTTATTTATAAATTAACATACAACATTACTATATATTTTCTATTTAAAATAATCAACAAAACATACAACCATATCTTTTATGATTAGAAAAACAACGACAAAAAAAAAAACACATCTTTTTCAGTCGTAATATCACATAATTCACATTATATGAGATCAAAAAAATGTGTGCGTGTACTAGTTTACACACGTAAGAAGTGAAACTTCTTTATGACCTTATTTTTCAAAAAATAATTTACTATATTATGTAACTTTACAGAAATACGTCGAATCAAGCGTGGTAGGGATAAGAAAAAGATGGCGCGTAACGGAAAAATGTCACGCGTAACGGTTACACTAAATTTTTTTCCAACCCCGATAAAGAAGTTTCACTTCAAAAAAATATATACATAAAAACCCAGTCTAATCAGTATTTTGCAAACAAAATAAGCATAAAATTTCAATAGGTAAATTCAGAACGTACTGCACACCATTCGTGTGTTTCAATTACGGGCTCTAACGCAGTCATGGTACCGACCAAAAGAATTTCTTCGAATTGGTCCTGCTGTCGATGGCCGGGTCGAACTAAGCAATCTTTTATTTTGAGGGAAAGGATTCTTGGCAATGTCATTTTGCCGCCGGGTGCCAGACCGCCTTGCCGCTGAATACAGGCCGTCGGCTTTATACAATGGTTTATGAAAAACTAGCTGTGCCCCGCGGTTTGACCCGCATTGTTCCGCTCCTGTTGGTCCTAGCGTGATGATATATAACCTATAGCCTTCCTCGATAAATGGGCTAACACCGAAAGAATTTTTCAAATCGGACCAGTAGTTCCTGAGATTAGCACTTTCAAACAAATAAACAAACTCTTCAGCTATATAGTATACCTAAGTATAGATAATAACAAATAACCTTGAAAATATATTGATATGTAATATCAATAACTTTCATTTCCTCTGATACTGTTAACGGAAGATGTATGACCGATATCGAATCTCTGACCTTACAATCAGTGGTCGTGAACTTGCAAAACACTATATAGTATTGTTACAGATAATATACACACATCAACAAAGTGTAGATATATTTTGTAGTGTGCAAATATCTAAAAAACGATGTAGAATTTTGTGATAATCTATACTAATCACTACATAGTATAAAACAAAGTCGCTTTCTCTGTCCCTACTCCCTATGTCCCTTTGTACGCTTAAATCTTTGAAACTACGCAACGGATTTTGATGCGGTTTTTTTTAATAGATAGAGTGATTCAAGAGGAAGGTTTATATGTATAATAACATCCATCAAATAGTGGAGAAGTACTGTTATTTTTGAGGTTTCTAATGTGATGTCGTAAATAGTTACATTTTTTCCGCTTACATTGCAAACGCAGGCTGGAACCCTACGAGTTTTATCAAAATATTGATAACCCACAATAACTTTTTTTTGTCATTTACTTTTTACGACAAATAATGGCTAATTTTCGAAGCGATTTTAGCCAATACAGCATTAATCCTTAACCAATTAAATACCTTGAATACATTGTTCATTTAATATAGATCTATATGGCCCTTTACACCGTATGATTTAAGTGAATATTTTCGAAAATATTACAGATTTAAAAATTGCGGGACGTAGCGTTTGCGGTGGTACCGGCCGGGCCGGCCGCCCGGCTATATGTTATTTTATACCCGTGCGAAGCCGGAGCGGGCCGCTGTTTTTATATATGTACAACGTTCACAGTTTTTCTGTTGTTAAATACACAACTCGATATATCGATCGATCAATTGATCAATCGATCGATCGATCAATCATTCGATCAATTAATCAATCGATCAATCGATCATTCGATCAATCGATCAATCGATCAATCGATCATTCAATCAATCAATCAATCATTCAATCAATCAATCAATCAATCGATCAATCGATATATCGATGGATCAATCATTCAATCAATTCTATCAATCAATAGATCAATCAATCAATAGATCAATCAATCAATCAATCGAACAATCGATCAAAAGATCGATCAATCATTCAATCAATCAATCAATAATAGATCAATCAATAATCGATCAATCGATCGATCAATCGATCAATCGATCAATCGGCCATTCAATCAATCAATCGATCAATCGATCAATCAATCAATCAATAAATCGAACAATCGATCAATCGATCAATCAATCAATCAATCAATCAATCAATCAATAAAACGATCAATCGATATATCGATCGATCAATCGATCAATCCATCAATAGTCGATCAATCAATAATGGATCAATCAATAATTGATCAATCGATATATCGATCGATATATCGATTGATCAATCGATCGATCGATCAATCATTCGATCAATCAATCAATCGATCAATCGATCAATCAATCAATCGATCAATCGATATATCGATCGATCAATCATTCAATCAATTCCATCAATCAATAGATCAATCAATCAATCAATCAATCGAACAATCGATCAAAAGATCGATCAATCATTCAATCAATCAATCAATAATAGATCAATCAATAATCGATCAATCGATCGATCAATCGATCATTCAATCAATCAATCAATCAATCGATCAATCGATATATCGATCGATCAATCGATCAATCAATCAATAATCGATTAATCAATAATTGATCAATCGATCAATTGATATATCGATCAATCGATCAATCGATCATTCAATCAATCAATCGATCAATCAATCGATCAATCATTCAATCAATTCTATCAATCAATCAATAATCGATCTATCAATAATCGATCAATCAATAATTGATCAATCGATATATCGATCGATCAATCAAATCAATCAATCAATAATCGATCAATCAATAATTTATCAATCGATATATCGATCGCTCAATCGATCAATCAATCAATCAATCGATCAATCGATCAGTCGATATATCGATCGATCAATCAAATCAATCAATCAATAATCGATCAATCAATAATTTATCAATCGATATATCGATCGCTCAATCGATCAATCAATCAATCAATCGATCAATCGATCAGTCGATATATCGATCGATCAATCGATCAATCGATCAATCATTCGATCAATCAATCAATAATAGATCAATCAATAATCAATCAATCGATCAATCAATAATCGATCAATCGATAAATCCATCGATCAATCGATCATTCAATCAATAAATCGATCAATCAATCGACCAATCGATCAATCGATCAATCGATCGATCGATCAATCAATCTATCAATCAATAATCGATCAATCAATAATTGATCAATCGATATATCGATCGATCAATCGATCATTCAATCAATCAATCGATCAATCAATCGATCAATCAATCGATCAATCGATCATTCAATCAATCAATCAATCAATCGATCAATCGATATATCGATCGAGCAATCGATCAATCATTCAATAATGGATCAATCAATAATTGATCAATCGATCAATCGATATATCGATCAATCGATCAATCGATCATTCAATCAACCAATCGATCAATCAATCGATCAATCGATCATTCAATCAATCGATCAATCAATCGATCAATCGATCAAACGATCAATCGATCGATCAATCATTTAATCAATTCTATCAATCAATCAATAATCGATCAATCAATAATCGATCAATGGATAAATCGATAAATCGATAAATCGATCAATCGATCAATCAATCGATCAATCGATCATTCAATCAATTAATCAATCAATCGATCAATCGGTCAATCATTCGATCAATCAATCAATCAATCAATCGATCAATCAATAATCGATCAATCGATCAATCAATAATTGATCAATCGATCAATCGATATATCGATCAATCAATCGATTTATCAATCGATCGATCGATCAATCGATCAATCGATCAATCTATCAATCGATCAATCGATCATTCAATCAATTGATCAATTAATCATTCAATCAATCGATCAATCAATCATTCAATTAATCAATCAATCATTCAAACAATCAATCAATCAATCAATCGATCAATTGATTAATCGATATATCGATCATTTCTTTGTTTATATTCAAGCTACATTCACATATTGTTACATTCAAACTACATACAATACTTTAGGGGAAATATTTATAAACAACAATGTTTGATATTTTTGTGATTAAGGGCCGATTTTTCAATGCTTGGATAAAACTTATTCGCCGAATCACCCATCACCCATCACCCATCACCCATCACCCATCACCCATCACCCATCACCCATCACCCATATATTATAAAGGCGAAAGTTTGTAAGGATGTATGGATGTATGGATGTATGGATGTTTGTTACTCTTTCACGTAAAAACTACTGAACCGATTACAATGAAATTTAGCACACATATAGAGGGTAACTTGGATTAACACATAGGATAGTTTTTATCCCGGAAATCCCACGGGAACGGGAACTATGCGGGTTTTCCTTTGCAAACGCGGGCGAAGCCGCGGGCGGAAATCTAGTAGATATTATAAAGAGGAAAGGTTTGTAATTATGTATGTATGTATGTATGTATGGTTTTCACGCATAAACTACTAGACCGATTTCAAAAATTCTTTCACCATTAGAAAGCTGCATCTTCACTGAGCAACATAGGCTATATTGCATTTTCAAAAAAATTAGAGATCCTTACCAAAAATGCAATAATGTAACCCAAGGTGTAAAAAATTCCTTAATAAAAATTCTGTCATCGCGTGCGCTGCGGAATCTAAAAAAACGTAGGTACCACGTGCGAAGCCGGGGCGGACCGCTAGTCTATAATAATTCATAAACACTTAATTAAGCAATTTTAGCACACATAACTTATTCTACAGTTATTTTAAAATTAAAAACACCTATTCATAACACCATAACATACCTACATACGAAATAGTTTTTTGCTAAATATAATTTACTAGCGGTCCGCCCCGGCTTCGCCCGTGGTACATATTTCGCAATAAAAGGTAGCCTATGTTCTTTCTCAGGGTCTAAAGATTGTCTGTGCCAAATTTCATCAAAATCGGTCCAGTAGTTTATGCGTGAAACCCATACATACATACATACATACAAACCTTTCCTCTTTATAATATTAGTATAGATAACCTAAAATTATATGGCAGCGAGTAATAAATTATTAGAATGATTTTTCAATATTTATTTCCTGTCATACGAAACTAGTTTTTTTTCGCATTTGAAGGGCTTTATTAATATTTCTTATTTAATAACTTCGAGTAGCTTCGAATATGCAAATTTTGGTATTTGTTACGAGCCCAAAAAAAGAAACAATACGCAGGACTTCAAACTTAAACATTCGCGTAAAATTTCAAGATCGCTTCATGGCAATACCGTCACGTCAGGGTAAGGCGACGATTTTAGTATCTTTGAATCTTCAAAGAAGTTTCACTTCTGACACTTGTGCTCGGCACACGCTATTTTTTTGTATATGTATATGTAGTTTAGTTTGCTCAAATAAATCAACCAAATCTTATTTATTTTATTTTTTTGCCAACAGTACATCTTATACATAATATAGTTTGAGTATGTGACATAATTAGCATGCATGGCAAGATAATAATGAACACCATATTTTGCAAAGAAAAACAATCCTTTCCTATTTTTCAGTCTATTACAAATATACAAAACCAAATTAGATATGCAAATAACAACACAATTTTATACATAATACGTCATAATTTCGAATGACACTGATATTTCCACATCGTTCAGTCCTTGACAAAGTTAACATCCGCAAATTGAGCGAACCCGCGACCTCTCAGCTTTTGTGCCAAGGGGATTTAATATTAGCCTAGTTTCTAATTTTTGATGTTTTTTTATGAAATTGTTCCGTTCATAGAAATCTAAATAACAAGACACATAGAAGTGCTATAATGTCATAATTCGTATGAAAACCGCTGTCGCCAAAATCAACACATTCAAACCGATAGCTAAACAGTACACACAAGTAAACTATGCCTTTTATTGGACAGCTTGATTTTAGTGAAAACTAACTTAAATATTAAATTAAGCTTTTTAATATGTATCCTAACGCACGAATTTACGGTTTATTTTAGAATAACATCTCTAAGTATATGAGACGTTTTGTTTATTTTTGCTCCAATACGCAAAAATTCGGCTTTTCTACAACAGAGGTTGTCAATTTTCAATAGATATAACTTTGAACATAAACTCATAGAAATAAGGTTGAAATTTGTGTGAAACGTGATTATAAGAATGGTCGACATTGTTATTTCGATTACTATGGTGACACTCGTAATACTTGTAAATATTTTATAATTTTAAGGAAAAACGGCAATATTTATAAACAAAAATACTTACCGGTGAAATTTTATTCCTTAATTAGTATAATTACAATTTATGGAAGAATTTCCGCACTGGGAAATGCTGTAACACACCATGTTTACTCACGCACGTGTCAGGAACAACTGAACAAGCGACCACCAAGCGACGAACAGACTTGTGGCATGGTAACCACCTGAGCGGCGACAATGTCACGCGCGCTTACGACTTCTATTGCCTTGTTATTTAGATTTCTATGGTTCCGTTGTTTTGTATACTGCTTTTAATCTAGCTAATTTGCAAATAATCTACTTCACTATCATCACTATCACTACATAGTATAAAACAAAGTAGCTTTCTCTGTCCCTATGTCCCTATGTCCCTTTGTATGCTTAAATCTTTAAAACTACGCAACGGATTTTGATGCGGTTTTTTTTAATAGATAGAGTGATTCAAGAGGAAGGTTTTAGTATATAATTTATTAGGTTTTAGACAAAGCGGGCGAAGCCGCGAGCGGTAAGCTAGTAATATTATAAAGCTGAAGAGTTTGTTTGGATGAACGCGTAAATATCAGGAACTACAGGTCTGATTTGAATAATTATTTCAATGTTAGATAGCTCATTTATCAAGGAAGGCTATAGGCTATATATCATCACGCTTAGACCAATAGGAGCGGAGCAATACGGGTGAAACCGCAGAGCGCAGCTAAAGAGTTTGTTTGTTTGAACGCGCTAATCTCAGGAACTACAGGTCTGATTAGAATAAATATTTCAGTGTTAGATAGCCCATTTATCGAGGAAGGCTATAGCCTTCTTCATATATCATCACGCTACGACCAACAGGAGCGGAGTCATCCAAATTCGTCCAGAAATGTTTTCGTGAATGACCAACAACCTCACAAATTTTCGCATTTATATTAGAAGGATGTGCACACAGCTGGCTAGTATGAGTACTATAATGTTAATTGGAAAAAAATGCAATATCTATTAATTTTATAACAACCGGTTTGAAGCGTAACCGGGTGACACAGATAACTTGATAGCATCCTAAAATTATGAAACATTATGTAATACGTTCACTTTTTAATAACTACGTATGAGTTTACTCATAATTAGATCTTTAGTAATATTCTTAGTAATATAAGAGCGATAAGTATGTTTGTATGTATATATGTTTGGATAGATAATATCTTTGATCATTACTTAATGATCTAAGGATAATATGAATGATTGTTATGCAGTTACTAAAATTGACAAAACTTCTTAGTAGGTATTGTAGGTTGTGTACCTACCAGGATAAAAGGAACGACGTTTGGGGAACTGACTTGTAAAATGAATATCGCGTAAAATTAGTAAATGAAAATATAACGTCCGTGAAAACGGCGAAGGAAAACAACATGAGAAACCGACATATCGAAGAATCAAAAGTTTGACGACACCTGCTTGCACTTGGCCAGCGCAGCTGCAGCGTGGTGGATGGCCGGGGGCCGTATTATGCCCCCTTATTTCCAGACAGTTTACGCCGTGAATTGAACTGACTGCCTGACTGGCAAATAATATGGCTAGTTATTGCGATCATAATATGAATTTTCCAGTCAGTTCAATTCACAGCGTAAACTGTCTGGAAATAAGAGGTCATAATACGGCCCTGTACTCTCATACGAAGCCCGTGTCCCAGCGGTGGGAACGTATATGGGCTGATGATGATACAACATAAGCGAAGCGAACAGTTTTAAATAACAATAATCAAAAAACTCTATATGCGATAAGTTATTTAAACCATAAAAAATTGCGGTCAAGAGTTTAGACATTTAGAAATCTTTGCTAGCAGTTAATTAATACAAATATGATAGATTAAGAAATAAATAAGTTTTTGATTTAACGGTCCTCAAAATCTTCTTTTATAGCTAGATAGAACGCTTTTTGGATGGGTAAAACCAAAAAAATAGTGTGTGTAGGCGTCATTGACATATCCATGTTAAGTGTTGTTGCAGAATCAAAACGTTAATATACTTAAATCAATTTTTTTTTATAAAATTTGTCTAATCTGTCTGTGTGTAACTCTCAACACCTCATTCGTGAATAGTATATTTCGATATTCAGTGAACCTTTAAAAGTCATCTATGTCAATTTACTTACCTATATAAAATTGATATTTTTTTCATCTCAGTAACTTTTAACTAGGTACTTTTTACTGAATATTTTGAAGTGAAACTTCTTTATCGGGGTTGGAAAAAATTTAGTGTAACATTTTTTCGTTACGCGTGACATTTTTACGTTACGCGCCATCTTTTTCTTATTCCTACCACGAGTGATTCGACGTATTTCTGTAAAGTTGCATAGTAAATTATTTTTTGAAAAATAAGGTCATAAAGAAGGTTCACTTCTTACGTGTGTACACTAGTACACGCACACTTTTTTTTTATATTGACAATAGGGAAGCGCTTGACCACAATGCCTGATGGAAAGCTAAGACGGCCATTCCTAGAAGGTACCTGTTTACTCTGTTTAATCTATGATCAATCGTAAGAAAAATATTCCTTAGAGAGCAGACGATAACATGAGTCAACAATAATCATATTATTTTGATTCAATAGTATGGGGTTCTTTCTTTTCAAAGTCATTGCTTGGCCATGAACGTGACGCCTGGAGGCGAGCCAAGTTATGAATCCATACTGTACCATAACGGTATTGCCTCCTCATTCCAAAGTTGTGTATCATTATAATAGGCTTTGCTTGTATTTGAGTAGGATATGAATTTTTACGGCCCGTTATTTTAAACCCTTAACTTGCACTTTGAGAAGGCAAATATGAATTTAGATTCACCAATTATTGTTTAGGTTACTTTTAAATTAAGTTTGACTGTTTTTGATGGACAAATTCATGCGTTAATACTACATAAGTACCTACATATATATATATATACATATAGTTGCTAGAATAAAATATATAGATATCTAAATTATTTAGGTAAAAGTATTGAAAAAATCGATCTTTGTAGTTTTTAAGTTCGTAAGAAACAATGTAAATAATCAAATATTTTCTATTAGATAGTAATTCTATATAATTCGTTAAAATAGTAATAATTTTGAAAATTGTAAACACACACACAGATAGAACACACAGATAGAGATTACAATCTGCCAAAATATTATAAAAAAATTATACGTATTGATGACGTATTGCTTATAATTGAAAACATGCGCGCCGTTGACTCGTTTACTAGCGTTATAGTGTGAGACCCATTCGTTAAAAAGTCTTCAAATAACGATTTTCGTGGGACTCACCTCCGCCATACAAACTACTGATATCCACTTAATCGGCATGTTTTTCTGAACACAAAAAGTGCGGTTGTCACTTCCTAGGGGTATGGAGGGGGGAGCTATGACGTAGCAAAGATGGCCGTCGGGCCATTCTATTGTGCGGTATATCTAGATAACTACTGGACCGATTTACGTAAAAAGGGTGTCAGTTGAAAGATAATTAAATAAACATTATTTCATTCCTAGGATTCATTAATGTAAAACTAGTAACAACTGAAATATTTTCAAAAAACAACATTTTATGAAATAAATATTTTTTTTAAATGTAAAAAACTCGGTAACTGTTAGAATTATGAGAATTTAGCTTATTATAAAACATATAGCTACTTTAATCACCTTTCTAATGAACCTTCAATAATGACAATCGAGCAATAAACAACGGAACTACAGCCTATTAATTGAGCGTCGGTAGCGCCGAATTAGCCCTTTGTTGGTATGAATCATCTTGAAATTATCTTTACATATAAAAAAATCGTAGGAAACTCAAAACTGTATATTGAATATTTATTTAAAATAATACTTGGGGCGTGATCTACAATAGATACCGAAGCCAAAATTATAGTTTCTAGAATTTTTGTCTGTTTGTCTTTATGTATGTCCGGGTTAAACTCAAAAAGTACTTATAGATTTACTTCAAATTTGGAACAGAGATATTATGAGACATGAGAAAAGACATAGGATAGGTTTTATCCCGGAAATACCACGGAAACGGGAACTATGCGTGTGTTTCTTTGACCACGCGGACGAAGCCGCTGGCCGAAACTCGAAAGCTGAGTAAAATATTTATTTTATTTATTACTCTTTAATAAAACAATACATGGGAAACTTATTGCTAATTCATACAAAACAAAGAAAAAACAGTAAAGTTTATTAGGCGGCCTAATCACATAGAAGTGATCTCTTCCAGGCAACCTGGGCAAAAGGTAACTAGCTAACTGATATTACGATGGTAGGTAGAAAAAAAGACAAGGAAATAATAAAATTATGAATAATAATTTTAATTTTTTTAAATTTCCTGAGATTTATGTGAGCAGAAACTTACCTAATTACCTAATATCGTCATTATTCTGATCAATATCTTCTACATAATTAAACTTTTTAAAACATTTGTATCCGACGTGGCATATCCTTTCCAAGCACTTTTGTTTTTTGTCACTACATCCACAACGGGATGAACGGCAACCAGCTTTACATTGACATGATATCACTTCGAGGTTTTTCAATGAAATTGACTTTACTGATGAAGTAATTGGCAACAGTTTGTTGTCCTCAACCTTTCAGCTAGAGTCTATGAGTTCAAGTAGCGTGGGCCTTGCTGCGTTTGCATTCTGCCAATAAAATGCCTGGAAGGTGGCTCTTAGGACATGCAGGTGAGACGCTTGTTGTGTAGGGGGTAATTTATCAAGTTTTCTGATGTTCTGGAACATTGCTGCTCTCAAATCGGTAAGGTTATCTAATTCTTTTCTTTGAAGTTTTGATGCCTAAATGCAAATGGCTATTTCTTTTGATAGAAAATCGGATGGAGAGGCTTTGTTTTCTGTTGAGTTTATGAATCTATTCCATCTAGTAGGTAGAACAAGCCAGTTTTAATAACGAGCCTTGGTTTTGTCAGTCTTTGTCAAGAATTAGATAACCTCAACGATTTGCGTTTCACCTACATGCGCTCAGAGAAGAGCCACTTACCAGGCATTTTATTGGCAGAATGTAAATCCCACGCTACCTGAACCCATAGACTCTAGCTGAAAGGTTGAGGACAACAAACTGTTGCCAATTACTTGAATACTGATAAAATCATCAGTAAAGTCAATTTCATCGAAAGACCTCGAAGTGATATCATGTCAATGTAAAGCTGGTTGCCGTTCATCCCGTTGTGGATGTAGTGACAAAAAACAAAAGTGCTTGGAAAGGATATGCCACGTCGGATACAAATGTTTTAAAAAGTTTAATTATGTAGAAGATATTGATCAGAATAATGACGATATTAGGTAATTAGGTAAGTTTCTGCTCACATAAATCTCAGGAAATTTAAAAAAATTAAAATTATTATTCATAATTTTATTATTTCCTTGTCTTTTTTTCTACCTACCATCGTAATATCAGTTAGCTAGTTACCTTTTGCCCAGGTTGCCTGGAAGAGATCACTTCTATGTGATTAGGCCGCCTAATAAACTTTACTGTTTTTTCTTTGTTTTGTATGAATTAGCAATAAGTTTCCCATGTATTGTTTTATTAAAGAGTAATAAATAAAATAAATATTTTACTCAGCTTTCGAGTTTCGGCCAGCGGCTTCGTCCGCGTGGTCAAAGAAACACACGCATAGTTCCCGTTTCCGTGGTATTTCCGGGATAAAACCTATCCTATGTCTTTTCTCATGTCTCATAATATCTCTGTTCCAAATTTGAAGTAAATCTATAAGTACTTTTTGAGTTTAACCCGGACATACATAAAGACAAACAGACAAAAATTCTAGAAACTATAATTTTGGCTTCGGTATCTATTGTAGATCACGCCCCAAGTATTATTTTAAATAAATATTCAATATACAGTTTTGAGTTTCCTACGATTTTTTTATATGTAAAGATAATTTCAAGATGATTCATACCAACAAAGGGCTAATTCGGCGCTACCGACGCTCAATTAATAGGCTGTAGTTCCGTTGTTTATTGCTCGATTGTCATTATTGAAGGTTCATTAGAAAGGTGATTAAAGTAGCTATATGTTTTATAATAAGCTAAATTCTCATAATTCTAACAGTTACCGAGTTTTTTACATTTAAAAAAAATATTTATTTCATAAAATGTTGTTTTTTGAAAATATTTCAGTTGTTACTAGTTTTACATTAATGAATCCTAGGAATGAAATAATGTTTATTTAATTATCTTTCAACTGACACCCTTTTTAAGTAAATCGGTCCAGTATTTATCTAGATATACCGCATAATAGAATGGCCCGACGGCCATCTTTGCTACGTCATAGCTCCCCCCTCCATACCCCTAGGAAGTGACAACCGCACTTTTTGTGTTCAGAAAAACATGCCGATTAAGTGGATATCAGTAGTTCGTACGGCGGAGATAAGTCCCACGGAAATGAATTTTATTTCAATTGGGGACTGTACTATTAGTTTAACTAATGAATATTATTTAGTATAGTTAAAAATAAATAATAAAAAACACGCAAAAACTCATGAAATTACTGTATTGTCACTGATCCTTGGTAAGTGTACAGGGTTTGAATGTTAATTTTACAAAGATGTCATAAAATCGGATTTATGACACCAATAACATTTAATATTTTCCTTTTAATTATCTTTATTACGTTCTGCTACTAATTTTTTTCATATTTGATTTAAGTTTTTCATCTATAGTATCTATACTAATATTATAAAGCTGAAGAGTTTGTTTGAACTCGCTAATCTCAGGAACTACTGGTCCGATTTGAAAAATTCTTTCGGTGTTAGATAGCCCATTTATCGAGGAAGGCTATAGGCTATAAATCATCACGCTAAGACCAACAGGAGCGGAGCAATGAGGGTAAAACCGCGGATCACAGCTAGTCTATTATAAAATGGAGTTGTACATCGAATTTAAAACACATAAAACAGTAATATTTACTACAGGTAGCATTTTTATAATAAAATTGTCTACACTAATATTATAAAGAGGAAAACTTTGTTTGTTTGTTTGATTGTAATGAATAGGCTCATAAACTACTGGACCGATTTTAAAAATTCTTTCACCATTCGAAAGCTACATTATCCACGAGTAATATAGGCTATATATCATCATGCTAAGACCAACAGGAGCGGAGTAGGTAATGCGGGTGAAACCGCGCGGCACAGCTAGTTAGGTATAAATTAAAATTATGCTTGTTGTAAATCTACTTTATTACTCAACTTTTATAATGCGCAATTTTCTGAAGTCGATTGATATTTATTTATTCCTTCATACAAAAACGGCTAAACGAATTGAGATGATGATAGCACATACATAGCTACATTTTATCCGATGTGTGAAGTAATCGTTGCCTCATTCCATGACGTGACGGTATTGTATTGCCATGACGCGACCTTGAAATTTTACTCTCAACGCGCCTAAAGAAGTTTCACTTCAAAAAGTATTTTTTTTATTTGTGTGTCTAAGTGTTTAAGTTTAAGTACTTATACTTAAAACACGTCAAGTTCACACTAAGTAGTCTGACCAATCAGCTGATGATTGTAACCTTGCTATAACAATGGGCTTCCGCACATAAATTATTTGTTTACTCACCATTTCATAAGCCATTATACCAAGGAAAGTGTTTGAAGTTAGTCATATTTAAAAACACTTTTCTACGAAGTAAAATTTCAAGGTTGCGTCATGGCAATACCGTCACGTCATGGAGTAAGGCGACGATTTTGGTATCTTTGTATCTTGTCAAAGAAGTTTCACTTCTGACACGTGTGCTCGTCACACACACTCTTTTTAACGCGCTTTTATTAGCTTCACCTGTATGTTTGTATGAAACCGACTCCTTTAGACTCGATTTTGACCCAATTTAAACGGACAGATTTAATTCAAATTCTTTGTACACTCATCAAGGACCAGTGACAATACTTACAATCGGAAGGCACCTTTCAAATAAGAAAAGAATTATCAAAACTTGTTCACCCAGTCGAAAGTTGAAGTAAACACACAAAAAACGGTCGACTTGAGAACTTGAGAATATTAGTCTTTACTCTATTGTTCACTTATAATAAGTTGAAAATTGAGAAAATTTATGTTAAATGAACATTTACCTACCCCCTATTAAGATATCCATACTAATATTATAAATGCGAAAGTAACTCTGTCTGTCTGTCTGTTACTCAATCACGCCTTAACTACTGAACCAATTTGCATGAAATTTGGTATAGAGATATTTTGATATCCGAGAAAGGACATAGGCTACTTTTTATCCCGGGAAATAGGATAGGTTTTATCCCGGAAATCCCACGGGAACGGGAACTATGCGGGTTTTTCTTTGACTGCGCGGGCGAAGCTGCGGGTGGAAAGCTAGTTCCCTATATACTGGATATTGGCGGAGTCCCTACTTATTGGGTGGAGCCATAAGTTAAGAGGAGAAGATTTTCCCACCTTTTTCTCTGTCCTTGACTTAAGTAACTTAAGTTCAAGGCTAAGTATAACTTATCGTGTGATTGATGTCTCGCGTGTACTTTCACTTAGACTTTCTCTGAGAAAGTTTATTATCTTCATAATGTAGAACCGATTAGACGTATCTTAATACAAAATCTGTTCAAAATATTATAATGATATTATTTATTTATTTATTTATACTTTATTGCTCTAGATAAATTACAAAGCGAGATATATTGTAACAAACGGCGGCCTTATCGCTAAATAGCGATTTCTTCCAGACAACCGGTTGTACAGAGAGAAATTAAGTAAAGGATAGGAGTAGGGCAGAGCACAAATAAATATATATATACAAAAATAAAATAAATAATAGTTCCTAATCCTATTTTAACGGCACCATTTTTAATGTATTATCCGCCCGCGTTTTCAAAGAAAAAACCCGCATAGTTCCCGTTCCTGTGGGATTTCCGGGATAAAAAGTAGTCTTATTCTGGGTCTTCAGCTACCTACCAAATTTCATTGTAATCGGTTCGGTTAGTCATGATGTTATTGTTAAAATATGCAGAATTCTTATATAAAATTAATTTTAAAACAACCAGCAAAGTATTAATTTTGAATCAACCATTGTGAGAAAAAACTAAACAAAAATTTCTCTAGTCTAGACATGGTATAATATTAAATACATAATATTAATATATTATATAAGCCATAATATTTATTTTATTGCTCATCAAACATTATTTTATTATAAACAATGATTAACTTTTTGTGTTTTATTGTATTTCTATGAAAAAACGAATTCATTCATGTTGAATTTATATTTTTGGTTTTATGGCATTCAAATGCTTTATAAATATAAATTTATAAAGAATAGAAAAAATTCGATCACGAGGCGGGACTCGAACCCGCATCCTTCGCGCCATTCCGGGGCGGATGCCTCACCAACTCAGCCACTCGTGACCCGCCCGAGTGATCGAATTTATTCTATTCTTTCAGTTTTATGTGTCTGAAGGGACACACCGCGCGCCATCTATTGAGATGATTAACAACCATTTCAACCAATATGAAGCACTTTTCAGTGAATACAATATTGTAACGATGGAACACGACCTTTTTTGCGGGTTCGGGTCCCGCCTCGTGATCGAATTTTTTCTATTCTTTATAAATTTATATGAATTCATTCATAAAACTTAGTTGGGTCATTGTCAAATTTTGCGCAGGTAAACTTGACCCTCAAAACTTTTTTACTTCTATACCATTAAAAAGTTAACTGTCACTCAAAACTTACAGCAAATACAAACTTAATCGCATTACTAATAATATATTAATAAAATAAAGGCCTATTTTTCATTTTTTATTTTATTTTTTAAAGTAACATTGTGGTTTTTTCTGGTAACAGAAGGGTTTTCCATACAAATTTGACCTGTCCCAAGTAGCACTTCGTTACAGAAAATATAAAATAACTACAATTTCCAATATACCAACCCACATCAATTAAAATATTACTATAAACAGAATATTGTAAATATTTCTAAGAGTAGATTTTAAAACCGATCAGTGCTAAAATTTATTTTATAAAAATTTTTTTAACTTTGTCCCACGTAGTGTTTAGAATCGTGTGCTCTACTATGTTACTAAATAAATAATTACTCAAAATAGAGGTGGCGCTGTTTTCGACTTTCTATTAGCTTGAGCAAGGTTTCTGCAGCCATTGTGGTCGTTCGTTAGGTCGGGGGGAGGGGTACATTGAATTTCAGTCGACCGCATGGCGTTGAACGTGCCGCGTGTTTTTATTCCGCATCAACATTGTTACCTCCCTATTAACGTAAGTAAAACCGTTTTTTTCTATTATTTTACGTTCAATTTGTTGTTTAAGGGGTAATTATGCTCAATTTGAAATAAAAAAATAACTAAATGCATTATTCTATGATTTATGTCTTTTAGAATGTAAAATTTACAACTCGGTTATCATCATTCTGTTACTTAGCTCATGGTAACAGAGTTGAGTAAGCATGTATTCTTTAACTTTTGTTTGAAATTTTATATTTGTAATATTTTTTTTTCTTAATAATCGGTTTCCTAAAGTAATTTTGAGTTGTTTTATGTAAATAAATCATATATAATTAAATGTAACCTTGAAGATATTGTTACAGGATATTCTGCCGTTATTAACGCCCTTAAAATGCTTCTCACGCTAGCTGAGCAGCAAGCAAGTTAAGAGAAACATATCGCAGTTATTTACAGATTATATAAAATTGAAGTAACAATTACAAACAGTTAACAAGAGATACGAGACGTATTAAAAACAATGCAACAGAGAAAAACGAAAAAAGTCTAAAAATAAGGACGGCAATCCAGTAAATCCAGTAAATGCTATTAAAAAACGCCATGAAAAAGTTAAGAATCGGAAGGAAAAGTATGCTATTGATAAAATATTTGACAAGAAGGCCGTTAAATTCTCTAGGCAGGAAATACTAATTATAAAAGAATGTCTTGCTGTGGATCAAAGTTTCATATGAAAAAAATCAGCCCACATGTAAGGAAAATGTTTTAAAAACCAAAATCAATCTTTTCGAACGTGAAAACATATCAAGAGTATGCAATTTATTCACTTATAGTACAAAAAGAACAACTAAGTTACTGTGTTACAACTCTGTTACTTTCGTGTCCCGAAGATTAAAGAACATATTTACGAAATTTAGGAAAAGCTATTCAATATAATACTGCTATATTACAATAGGTTAATTTGCCAGTTAATGAAGCGGTTATATGTTGTAATTAGCTGTTAATTTATAGATATTTCATGGAGTTGTGTAGAATTTAAGGTTTGTTATTATTCATAAAGTAACAGAGTTGACTAAAACTTTAAATGAATTACTGTAAAACTTAAAAAAAGCTTGTACTTCTAATGGTGATTATAAGCTATAAGACTGTAATTAATATAAAAGCCAAAATATGTGCGACTGGCTTATTTAATTTTATGATAAAAGGTAAAGTATAATGATAACAGAGTTGTATTTTTTCACCACCCTGACGCACTAAATCTGAAATAAATCTTAAATTATTAGCTAAACATCGCGGCCAACTTAAATTAACCCTACTTCAGTTGTTTTAACAGGCACAGGCATAAAGAAAAGTTCAATTTTAAAATATTTTCTTTTTCACATTTTTGAAATCTGCAGTTACGTTTACCTGCGCAAAATTTGACAATGACCCAGTTATCGAAAACCTTGAAAAAATCTATTTATTCGTATCTATAGTAATATTCTTTCTATAATATAAAAATGAATCGCAAAATGTGTTGGTAAGCGCATATCTCGAGAACGGCTGAACCGATTTCGTTAATTCTTTTTTTATAATATTCCTTGATGTACGAAGAATGAGGATGGTTCTTATGGAGAGAAAACTTATACGTGTACCATGGGCGATGCCGCTAGTATATTATAAAGCTGAAGCGTTTGTTTGCTTTAACGCGCTAATCGGATCCACGAGACCGATTTGAAAAATTATTTCACTGTTAGATAGTCTATTTATCGAGGAAAACTAAAAATCAAACACTAGTAAATACTAATCAGCAACTAATTTACAAAATTTACGTACGAAAATCAGAATACAGTGCGGATTGTTAGTTTCTGACAATAGGCTCATTAAAATAAGATATTTTCTAAGCTTTAAGCCAACCAAAACACTAGATAATAATGATATTTTCCTATATAATTTGTATCAATTTAGAAATAAAAAAGATATTAATTTAAATGATGAATAAAATTCAAGTTTACTTATAATTAATTTAAATTATTTTTATTATTTTAATGAGTACTTTTTGTGTGATATATTGATAAAACATTGACTTAATAATTAATGATGGTATATAGTTACTGTATTCACTTTTTATGTTATTGTAATGATTTAAGTGTTGTGTGCAGTTTTAATTGGGTTGTAATCTTAATATTGATTAATTTAGTAAGTTGATGTAAATGTTTTTGGATTATATCCTGTAACTGTGCCTTATTTAAATAAATAAATAAACGAAAATTTTCAACTCAGCCCTCGATAACCTTATTTCACAATAAAGCCTTGTAAATTATAAAAAAAAAACCCAACATATAAAAACGTCAAATAATCTGCATTAATTAAATGCTTAAATAGAAATAATATTTCTTGTTAGTTACTTCGAACATAACCACAGAACGACCTTTGATCTGACTCGTTTTCCGCACTCGGAAAAATCCAGGTTTTATTTACATATAAATATATAAAATATAAATATTATTGAAGTGACACTTCTTTAGGCACGTTGAGAGTAAAATTTAAAAGTCACGTCATGGCAATACCGTCACGTCATGGAATAAGGCGACGATTTTAGTATCTTTGAATCTTGCCAAAGAAGTTTTACTGCTGACACGTGTGCTCGGCACACACGCTCTTTTTTTAATTATGTTTGTGTTAAGATATAAGCTTCTTGATGTTTGTGCTATGGTTAGATATTTGGCTAGTAGGAAAAAGAAGCGGGAAAAACTGTTGCTTTTCATGAAAAACCCTTTACAGTTTACATCATTATTTAAGCAGTCTTGTTACAGTTGGTAAATAGATTTACGTATGTGTGTGTAAATTGTAAATACCCGACTGTAAGTAAAGGAAGATTATGTTTTTTTGAGTATTATGTGTATGTTTTTGTGTATATTCTATATTATAAAAAGCTTGATATGTTTTAGCTTCGAGAAGTGTCGTTAGATTCGTCTTTAATGAGAGTGACAACTGACACTAAAAATATAAACATTATATTTTATAGGTAAGGTACCTAAGTAATAATATCTTCGATCATAAAAACGCGATAAACATGTAATTATTATAGGTAATGAGTCTAAGTATTAAATAAGTTACGATTAGAACTAGTTAATAATTTTATTAAATATATATTATGAACTAAAAGGCTCTTTTATTGAAGTGATACTTCTTTACGCGTTGAGAGTAAAATTTCAAAGTCGCGTCCTGGCAATACCGTCACGTCAAGGAGTAAGGTGATGTTTTTGGTATCTTTGAATCTTGCCAAACAAGTTTCACTTCTAACACGTGTGCTCGGCACAAACGCTGCCTACTTTAATAATATCCTAAGACAATATTATTTTTATTTTATTTCATCCTACAATTAAAAATAAAAATATATCTTGTTTTAATTGACAGCGGACGTGAGGTGTTGAAATAGAAGAAGCTAGTTATTATTGTAATAGTTGATCATTTGATCTCAATTTGCGACAATTATTACATGAGTTTACATATTTTGCCATATTCGTTTGGTTTTATAGTTCCTTAGTCTAGTAGTTATGTAGTTAGATTTAAGTTACACATTATGTAAAATTAAATTGTAAATTGTAATATTGACATGATTTTAAAAGAGCAACAATGGAGTTTCTTGCCGGTTCTTCTCCATAGATACTGCTTTCCGAATCGGTGGTAAATAATAATGACGATTCGAAAGTGCTTCTAAAAGAAGTCTAATTGAATAAATAAATGTTTGAATTTGAGTTTTAGTGAATACTATTGAGGTTTTAGTAAGAAGATTGTTCTGAATCTATACTAATTCCTTCTATCGGTAAAATTTTCCTTAAAATTCGTCAGATAGCCCATTTATCGAGGTAGGCTATATGGCTCCTTTCCTATTAGTCTTAGCATGATGACATATAGCCTATAGCCTTCCTCGATAAATGCGCTATCGAACACCGAAAGAATTTTTCAAATCGGCCCCAAAGTTCCTGAGATTAGCGCATTTAAACAAACAAACAAACTCTTCAGCTTTATAATATTAGTATAGATAATAGATATAGATTTCACCTTTATGTTAAAGTGCTCAAGCCATTTGCATATGAACAACCGTACTTGTGTGTAATTTTTAGGGATGTAACGATACCGATACCGATACCGATATATCGGCCGATATAATCGGCAAGCCGATATATCGGTATCGCCGATTATAAAACAACCGATACCGATATCAAACAATTCAAAAAACCGCGCCCAATGAACGATGCGGGAGGCCGCCCGCGCGTGCGCACTTTGTTTTCTGAAAAAACTCTACCAATAGTAAACTTTTATTAGGTACTGATTGTATGTGTATAACTTAAAGTTTAACTGACTTTGTAAAATAATAATACTAAAATAAATGGTTTTCTTTTTTTTTGATTCGGCATTGTTATTTAAAAGAATACGATTTACAGTTGAGTCTCTGTTAAATGTTGGTAACTTTTATGCATAATTCACTATTTATTTTTCTACCAAGCCATCGATATCGGTATCGGTATCGGTATCGCCGATATTTTATTACAAATATCGGTATCGGTATCGTATCGGCAAAATCATGTTTCGTTACATCCCTAGTAATTTTGTATATAATTATTATGACATTACAGGTGAACCGAGATAACCTAGATCCCACTTAAATTTCACATCTACATACTATCTCTATGAAATTTCATGATGTTGTTATATTATGTGTATACATTTATCATTTTTTAAATTACTTTGTTGTGACTGCTAAAGTTGATCGACTGTGGCTTGTTTTAAACACGCTTATATTATACTAGCTTTCAGTCCAATCCTTCGCCCGCGTTTATAAAGAAAAACCCGCATATACATCCATCCTTACTAACTTTCGCATTTATAATATTACAAAATTAGTGGGATAGTAGGATAAGCTTCACCTGTATGTGTGTAGCCGACTCCTTTAGACTCGATATTGAACTTTATTTCAAACTTTGTACACTTATCAAGGATCCGAGACAATACAATATTTTCCTGAGTTTGAGCGTGTTTTTTTTTTCAGCTATTGCATAGCTTCTATCGCGGGCCTTGAGCGCGGGGACCGAATCCAGAAATTCCGTAACGAAAAAACCTCACACTCCCCACTCCGACGGGCGCGCAGGTGTGGCTTGAAGGCATAGCATGCAATAGCTTTACTGCGGCAGTCCCCGAGTGCCACACGTCTTTTTTTTGTTTTTGAAGTGAAACTTCTTTAGGCGCGTAGAGAGTAAAATTTCAATGTCGCGTCATGGCAATACACACGTAGGCGACGAAAATGGTATCTTTGAATCTTGCCAAAGAAGTTTCACTTCTGACACGTGTGCTCGGCACACACGATCTTTTTTTGACTACATTTATTTTAATAAAATCTGTACTAATATTATAAAGCTGAAAAGTTTGTTTGGTTGGTTGAACGCGCTAATGTCAGGAACTACTGGTCCGATTTGAAAAATTATTTCGCTCTTAGATAGCCTATTTATCGAGGAAGGCAATAGGCTATATATCATCTCGCTAAGACCAACAGGAGCGGAGCACTGCGGGTAAAACCGCGAAGCGCAGCTAGTTTAAACAATTTAAATCAAAAATGGCTACATAATAAATACTGCGTTCAAAGTGCACAATTCAAATACATACATTATAACTCATAAATAAACGTAAAAACCCAAAGAAACTTAGAACAATAATAACAATTAAAAGATATAGGTACGTGAATAATAATAAATCAATCAAGTTATCTTTTGCAATCAATATTTTAAACGTAAAACAGAATCACGATTTTATTAGCTACCATATTTCATTGTTTTTAAGGTGAGGCAACATTGAGCTAATATAGAATGGCCTGGGGGAAATGTTACGACCCTTTGAGGTAAGCGTTTGTATTAATTGTGGTGTTCATACCCATACGTAGTATATAATATTATATACTAGCTGCTCCGCGCGGTTTCACCCCCGTGGCTCCACTCCTGTTGGTTGTAGCGTGATGATATATACCCTATAGCCTTCCTCGATAAATGAGCTATCGAACACCGAAAGAATTTTTCAAATCGGACCAGTAGTTCCCGAGATTAGCGCGTTCAAACAAACAAACAAACTCTTCAGCTTTATAATATTAGTATAGATTCTGTGCCCATACATAAAACACTATATTATTATGTTATGTTCATACCTTAAAATTAATAATATCGGACTATTGAATATTGTGTAGTGTAATAAAATTAAATACAGTACTCCAAAATTAATAATGCGCATGCAAATCTTCGCTGATTGTCGTATTTCCGAAAACACTCGAATCATTGAAACGTAAGAGCCCTAAACAATGCACTTGCATTTTACACCTTGTTCAAAAGAAATAAAAGTCAATTCACGGTCATACACAATCAAAAACAAATCGGGCGGCTAGGTGACGGTAGGCTGTCAGTCAAATAACTCAAAAATCCGTCAGTCGTCTTTAAATATTGGTGGTGACTGCACGTGTTCTCTCTGTGTGGAATTATATAGAGCTGCTATTACATACCTTTCTTGGTTTTGTTTGTAAAGGTGAATGCATGAATTAATCGATGAAATGATTTACACAGGTGATAGGAGTAGGGAAAGTGAAAATGAAGAAGAGCATAATGAAAGTTCCGATGTATCTAAAATGTCAGAAATAAAGATAATCCCTGATTTTGATTGTTTTTATTTTTATTTTTTTGTAATTGTCATAATATTGAAGAATGATCAGTACTGTAAATACTTTTCAATTGAGATTTTAATGATTAGATTTATATGTTTTAAATGTAAACCTGTGTTTGAAAACCATATTTTATACAATATAAATTTTGTGTTATTTTAACCTTCTTTTCTTCCATCATTACACCAGCTGCAGTAAGACACTTTAAAAGTACTATAAAATTTTTCAAGTAAATCAATCCAACAAAGATATAATATTCGCAATCGTGGGGTTATCCTCGCTATTTACTTACAATGAATTATCGAAACAAAATCGTTACTTACAAATAAATATTAATCTCTTTTAGCACAAAACACATAATTTGACTAAATTATGCATGAAGAAAATGCATTTAACCACTCTATATACATATTATCGTCTTCGGAAGCTCCGGGAATATGACAGTTGCCGAATAGTGACGAAGATTTCTATGCGCATTATTACTTTTGGAGTACTGTATGTGTACTTGTTTTATAGAGTTTTAAAACAAGTACACATATTTAATTTAATTTTTAAATCTGTCCATTTAAAGTGGGTCAAAATCAGGTCAAAACGAGTGGTTTACATACCAACGTACAGATGAAGCTAATAAACATCACCCAGCATCATCATCATCATCGTTATCAGCCCAGATTTGTCCACTGCTGGACATAGGCCTCAGTCATGGCACCAGCATACTTTTCCCTAATTAAAAACGATCACAAAGGGACAATTCTAAAATACTTAATACTAAAATACTAAATATTTAAAGAAATAACCTATACAACAGAGAATATAATACTACATAATATACAAATATCAGTTCGTATGAAATAATTTCAAAAGATTAATTTAAATGAATTTATAAATTATTTCACCAATATACCTACAGCTACATTATTTCTTAGCGACATAAGTTTTTTCTTTTTTTTATCACGGGTCAATCCGGGCGTAGTAACTAGTTAAGTATATAAGTATATAGTCAATATTATTAACAATGATTCAGTAATATTTATAATTTATTCAAACATATCGATTATAAGCAAAAACAACTCATTTATTCACAGTCTAAATTTTGAAACTATTATTAAACGCACAAAAACATTATTTCTGTGTTTAAAATATTATTATTATTGGAAAAAAATATGTTTACTCATTTATGTTTAAACTATTTGTGATTATTTATTAATGGTGTTATTACTTCCTGGTTTCTAAGAGGTAAATATCATTTTAAATAATAAATAAATAAATAAATATTTCACGACAATTTTCACACACGGCACAATCTGATCCCATACTAAGCTTTCGCTTGTGTTATGGAAACCAAATGGCTGATAAACATACATATTATGTATATATATATTATAATTTTTAAATAAATACTCATATAGATAATTAGCCCCCAGACACAGAGCAAACATCTATGTTAATCACACAAACATTTGCCCCGGGTGGGAATCGAACCCACGACCTCTGGCTTGGAAGGCAGGGCCACTACCAACCAAGCCAACCGGTCAGTCTATGTCAGTAAAATATGTTAATTTTGATCGTAAAAAATTGGTTGTCTGTAAAGTCGGTTTACTGACGATAGTTGAACGTGACAACGTCCGATTGTGCTTCTTTGTCGCTCGTTCCGCGCTCTCGCTTGCACTTCAAGCCTTACATGGAACGCCTCAGAGCGAGGTAACGCCGCATGAGTCATGTTTTTTCGTGCGTGCAGCCGGCTCTATCGAATTATGAGACGTTGTCACGTCAAAAGTACCTATATACTTACAAGTAGAATCGACTTGTACTCGATCCAAAGACGAGTTTTTCCTACTAATCTGCTTTGCGATGTTATAAAACTGGGTCCATATTTAAACAGATATTCTATAAAAACATTTCTCGAATTTGCCTAGATATTATTAATACTAGCGGTCCCCCCCGGCTTCGCCCGTGGTACATGTTTACGTTTTCTCTACATAACAACCATCCTCGTACTTCAAGGAATATAATAAAAAAAGAATTATCGAAATCGGTTCAGCCGTTCTCGAGTTATGCGCTTACCAACACATTTTGCGATTCATTTTTATATATAAAGATTATGAAAACGCAAAATTTCAGGCGGCAAAAATGGCAAAAAAAATACATCTCATATTATTTTGTTGAATTTTAAAAGCGCCATCTAGTTTTATTTCGCAGTACTATAATATATATCTGTCATTAAAGCACAGATAAAATAAATTCTACAATATTTTGTCTTTTTTTTTAATACTTACGATTATTATTGTTTTAATGTGGTATTAATGTAGATATTTTTTATGTATTTATTAATTTTTATCAATACATATATTAATCGTATTAATGCACAGATATAGTTATAAAAATAATTAAATTTTAGGGTACATTTTAATAACATTTTTCAAACTACCTACATTGAAGATAATTTTACAAATATGTATATACAGTGGCATATGGTGCTAGAACGTGCAAAATGTAAACAGGTTAACTTTAGTAAGTTATATTATTTAACTGTTATAAATATACTGTTATAATACTAGCTTATCGCCCGCGGCTTCACTCGCTTTGTCTAAAACCTAATAAATTATATAGGTACCTTCCTCGGGAATCACTGCGTCAATTAAAAACCCCCATCCAAATCCGTTGCGTAGTTTTAAAGATTGCATACATAGGGACATATGGACAGAGAGAGCGACTTTTTTATACTATGTGTAGTGATAATTTAGTTTTGTGGTGTAGAAAAAACATATATTTTTATTGAATTTAAAAGTATTTTAAAATATAATATATTTTATACTCGATCTCTGACTGACAAGGCATACTTCGAATAACGAAATAGATGTTTTTCTTTTTTAATTTAATATAATATTTATCTGTGTTAAAGTGATTAGTGCTAATATGGCTTAAAAGCTCTGTGTTTGATTACCATAAAACGTTTAGAGGCAAGTACTATAGAAAATTGTTTTCAAATATCCTATACTAGCTGTGCCCCGCGGTTTCACCCGCATTGCTCCGCTCTTGTTGGTCTTAACGTGACCTCCGGGAAGTTGGCACCGCACTTTGAAGTTAGAAAAATTTTAAAGGTTGTTCCAGGTTGTTCTAGGTTTGTTCTACATTGTTCCAGAATTGCATACAGCTGAGATTAAAACTTTTCGAGAAAAGTAAAAAAACCCGATTTTTGAGCTGGCACCGCACTTTTTAGATATCGCGATTCTGGCGGTTGTTCCAGGTTGTTCTAGGTTTGTTCTATATTGTTCCAGAATATCGCGTCCGAAAAAAATTTATTTTCCACAAAATTCGTAAAAAACCAAAAAGAAGTTGGCACCGCACTTTGAAGTTAGAAAAATTTTAAACGTTGTTCCAGGTTGTTCTAGGTTTGTTCTATATTGTTCCAAAATATCGCGTCCGAAAAAAATTTATTTTCCACAAAATTCGCAAAAAACCAAAAGGAAGTTGGCACCGCACTTTGAAGTTAGAAAAATTTTAAAGGTTGTTCCAGGTTGTTCTAGGTTTGTTCTACATTGTTCCAAAATATCGCGTCCGAAAAAAATTTATTTTCCACAAAATTCGCAAAAAACCAAAAAGTAGTTGACCTCCGGGAAGTTGGCACCACACTTTGAAGTTAGAAAAATTTTAAAGGTTGTTCCAGGTTGTTCTAGGTTTGTTCTATATTGTTCCAAAATATCGCGTCCGAAAAAAATTTATTTTCCACAAAATTCGTAAAAAACCAAAAAGAAGTTGGCACCGCACTTTGAAGTTAGAAAAATTTTAAAGGTTGTTCCAGTTTGTTCTAGGTTTGTTCTACATTGTTCCAAAATATTGCGTCCGAAAAAACATTATTTTCCACAAAATTCGTAAAAAACCACCTCCGGGAAGTTGGCACCGCACTTTGAAGTTAGAAAAATTTTAAAGGTTGTTCCAGGTTGTTCTAGGTTTGTTCTATATTGTTCCAAAATATCGCGTCCGAAAAAAATTTATTTTCCACAAAATTCGCAAAAAACCAAAAAGAAGTTGGCACCGCACTTTGAAGTTAGAAAAATTTTAAAGGTTGTTCCAGGTTGTTCTAGGTTTGTTCTATATTGTTCCAAAATATCGCGTCCGAAAAAAATTTATTTTCCACAAAATTCGTAAAAAACCAAAAAGAAGCTGGCACCGCACTTTTAAGATATCACAATTCTGGCGGTTGTTCTGAGTTGTTCTAGGTTCGTTCTATATTGTTCCAAAATATCACGTCCGAAAAAAAATTATGTTTCAAAAATTTCGTAAAAAAAATGGCGAATGTTGAGTCTTGTTAGCAATTGGGGGCAGTCAATATTATTGTTTAAAAGTTTAGGTACGAAAATTAGATCAAAAATGTCCCTTCGATTTTCTAGTGAAATCATATTGAAGTTAGAGAGTCGGTCTTTGAGTGTAGTTTTTTCTTTGGTGACCCATCTACAAACTACACTTCTATTATAAAAATAATTCAATTTTTTTGAAGATGTATCATTTTACGAATATTTTATTTTTTACTCAGCAAGTATCACAGACTCAACACCATTCAGCACAACTCTTGTGTTTTTTTTTAGTTTTCGAAAATGGTATGGTCAACTTCTGTAAAAAACTCATTTTTTTTGTGTCTTCATTAACGAAAAATTAAATTTTTTCTCCAGCACAACGAGTAGTAGAAAGCAAACTGTACATTTGTACAGTAAAAGTTCCTTATTCTCGGGGTATATGTTCCATAAATATGCCGCGAATACAGAAACCGTGAATACGGAATGGTAATTTTAATTTATATGGGATTATAGGGAATACGTTCCTAGGTGACGAAATAAAAAAAAAACATATTATGCATAAAAAATTAATTAAAATTGAAGTTTTTGAACATTTTAATTAATTATCTTAAGACAAGGCAATGGTTTAAAGAATTTTGTAATTTTTTCTTGCTTGGCAGTTTTCAAAAGCTCCTTCAATTCAGACTAATACACAGCAGTCGCATTAGCAATTTGCCTCTTAAACCTTAAGTTCACTTTATGTGGTAACACAGATTTTTTTCGTGTCGAAACTCGTTTCTCATTTTTTTTAGTTGACATTATAAACTAGGAAGAGTGCAGTAGACGATTTACTCTATCACAATTTTTGCAACGAATGTGAAAGACGAAACAATAAAACACGCAAAGCGGCTTTTACTATAAACGGAACTACATTTAAAAATGTACTTTATTTATTGAGTTATAAGGTTGCTTCCATTCTGTTTATTTAAATTCTCAAAAACATCAATCGCGGCAAAGGCCTAGGCGGCTTGCGACAAAGGCGGCTTATGTCAAAGGCCTCGGCGATATCATTTAACAACTTATTATGTACTTTAGGCCAACTTGTAATAAGATCTATTTTACTTTCTTATTAGTCCATTTGACAAGAATATTGGGTTAGCGGACGCGATATTTTGGAACAATATAGAACAAACCTAGAACAACCTGGAACAACCTTTAAAATTTTTCTTACTTCAAAGTGCGGTGCCAACTTCCCG
Source organism: Colias behrii (assembly GCA_029959065.1). Taxonomy (NCBI): domain Eukaryota; kingdom Metazoa; phylum Arthropoda; class Insecta; order Lepidoptera; family Pieridae; genus Colias; species Colias behrii. The sequence goes on along the minus strand of JARWMC010000029.1, from coordinate 3,631,229 downwards.
GAGGTGGTTTTTTACGAATTTTGTGGAAAATAAATTTTTTTCGGACGCGATATTTTGGAACAATATAGAACAAACCTAGAACAACCTGGAACAACCTTTAAAATTTTTCTAACTTCAAAGTGTGGTGCCAACTTCCCGGAGGTCAACTACTTTTTGGTTTTTTGCGAATTTTGTGGAAAATAAATTTTTTTCGGACGCGATATTTTGGAACAATGTAGAACAAACCTAGAACAACCTGGAACAACCTTTAAAATTTTTCTAACTTCAAAGTGCGGTGCCAACTTCCTTTTGGTTTTTTGCGAATTTTGTGGAAAATAAATTTTTTTCGGACGCGATATTCTGGAACAATATAGAACAAACCTAGAACAACCTGGAACAACCTTTAAAATTTTTCTAACTTCAAAGTGTGGTGCCAACTTCCCGGAGGTCAACTACTTTTTGGTTTTTTGCGAATTTTGTGGAAAATAAATTTTTTTCGGACGCGATATTTTGGAACAATGTAGAACAAACCTAGAACAACCTGGAACAACCTTTAAAATTTTTCTAACTTCAAAGTGCGGTGCCAACTTCTTTTTGGTTTTTTACGAATTTTGGGGAAAATAAATTTTTTTCGGACGCGATATTTTGGAACAATATAGAACAAACCTAGAACAACCTGGAACAACCTTTAAAATTTTTCTAACTTCAAAGTGTGGTGCCAACTTCCCGGAGGTCAACTACTTTTTGGTTTTTTGCGAATTTTGTGGAAAGTAAATTTTTTTCGGACGCGATATTTTGGAACAATGTAGAACAAACCTAGAACAACCTGGAACAACCTTTAAAATTTTTCTAACTTCAAAGTGCGGTGCCAACTTCCTTTTGGTTTTTTGCGAATTTTGTGGAAAATAAATTTTTTTCGGACGCGATATTTTGGAACAATATAGAACAAACCTAGAACAACCTGGAACAACCTTTAAAATTTTTCTAACTTCAAAGTGCGGTGCCAACTTCTTTTTGGTTTTTTACGAATTTTGTGGAAAATAAATTTTTTTCGGACGCGATATTCTGGAACAATATAGAACAAACCTAGAACAACCTGGAACAACCGCCAGAATCGCGATATCTAAAAAGTGCGGTGCCAGCTCAAAAATCGGGTTTTTTGACTTTTCTCGAAAAGTTTTAATCTCAGCTGTATGCAATTCTGGAACAATGTAGAACAAACCTAGAACAACCTGGAACAACCTTTAAAATTTTTCTAACTTCAAAGTGCGGTGCCAACTTCCCGGAGGTCTTAACGTGATGATATATAGCCTATAACCTTCCTCGATAAATGGGCTATCTAACACCGAAATAATTTTTCAAATCGGACCAGTAGTTCCTGAGATTAGCGCGTTCAAACAAACAAACAAACTCTTCAGCTTTATAATATTATAAGTATAGATTATTTCTTAAGCTTAATTCACTGTTGACACATTTTACACAACAACGCAAAAGGAAGTACATATAATGTTTTTTGAGCTAGTTTATGAGTTTCTTTTTAACTTCCGAGTTGAAAAAGACATAAGAATAAAAGTTATTGAGCTACTTTTCGCAATTATAATTAATTTAAATTATTATCTGTTTGTGTGTATGTATGTATCATCTATGCATTTTCATGAGAGCCTATAATTTATTTAAATTACGTAGGTATCATCTGTGCTTTTTTTAATTAACCATAATATGAATTATAAATAATATTAAACCTCCTTTTTAAGTTGTTTTTAATTTTTAAATATTGCATATTTTTATATCTGGATAATTTTTCACAACGTCCTTGCGAATAAATTCATATTGTTCCTTAGTAAATGACGTAAATATCTAGAGGTCATCTAGATTTCATCATTTTAAGGTCTCTGATTAACAGATTAACAAAAATATACGTGCAAATGCCTCTGTTCGGCTACTGTATGTGACCTAGACTAATAAAACTAAATAATACTTACCTATGTTTAATTAGATTTAGGTACTTGATTAAAAAAAATCGAGCCGTAAAATTTTTTACTTATTAAAGGCTAATTTTTTAATAGTTGGTTAAACTTATTCTTCGGATAACGTATTAAACTAACATTTCAAAAATGCATTTTAATTGTCCGGATTTGACATGTAATCACAGTGACATTTTAATATAATCACTATTGTAATACTGTGATATAATCGTGTAATACTTTATTGGACGGATAAGTTTTAACCAAGGATTGAAAAATCGGGCCTTAAAGAAACAACAACGAAACAAACATTTGCATGCAGCAATATTGATAAAAAAGAAACCACTACAACTACATATATAACCTTATTGATTAGTTGCAGTTTTTACTAAAAGAATCCTGAAAAAGATCGCGTGACAAAGCCTAATAAAATTTACTTATTTCTTGTTCATAATAATAATTCTAAAGTCACATAGTTAACTACTTTTTTTTAAAGGAACCTCCATATTTTTTTTACTTTTAAATTCATTAACGTGCAAAAATGTGACCCCCAGCTGTATAAAAAAATGGAAACGGTATTAATATTATTTTTTTTGTTCCAGGGCGCCTAGCAGTTATCACCTTCAGTATATGCACAGTCGTACTAGGTGTGGTTCTTTCTTTTGTGCCATGGCTTGATTATATTATATTTAGGGTAAGTTTTTATTATTAATTTGTTACATATTATATAATACATAGAAGATGTTTGAGATCACTGATGTGCGCAATAATTATTATTATCTTCATCAATGCTATAACGTGCAAAATTAATAAAGAAAATTCTGTTTTCATGGAAAGAGTCCCTTGCCCCTTGTGGGGTATAGGGCAGATGCATTTCACATATTATGTATGTTTCACTGATCGATTTTCTTTTGTATTGACTTACGTTGTTATGATATTATGATTTAGCTTCGTAATACATAGTTTAAACTTTAATAAAACATATAAATGGAAACAATAGTCACTCAATAAATCGCTTAAAATGGATACAATATTCTTTCTATTATCTCTACAAAATCAGTTCTTAAAACCTTTTTTTAAACATCTGACATTGACAGGTAACGTTTGACAGTTGACAGTTGACATTTATGTTTTTTTTTTTCAGGAACTTAGGCTATGGAACGGTTCCGTCAGTTACAGCTATTGGCAGAGGCCAGGCGTGATCCGGCTCACAAAAGTGTATATATTTAATGTAACAAACCCTCAGGGGTTTTTGGAAAATGGCGAAAAACCGAAGCTCAATGAAGTCGGCCCGTTTGTGTATCGGTAAGTTTTATTTTAGAATTAATTTCATGGTGAGACGGGATTGTAGATCACATAGGGCCAAATTTCATTGAATTATTACTAAAAAAATATAGAAACGTCTTTTTAAACAAAGAGCAATCTCTTCCAGGCAAGTGAAATTTCCATAAAGGATTTATCAAATTATATAGAATTTAATGAACATCAAGTCATAGATACTAATTTTATAAAGCTGAAGAGTTCGTTCGTTTGTTTGCTTGAACACGCTAACCTCATTAACCAACGATCCGATTTAAAAAATGATTTCACTGTTAGATTCCATTTATCTAGACTATGGGCTTTATAATATGTATATCATCACGCTAAGACCAATAGGAGCAGAGCAATGCGGGTAAAACAGCGGGGCACAGCTAGTCAGTTATATATGTAAATCGCACAAAGACGGAAAATTAACTTCCTAATAACAAGAAACGTTTAAAAATGGAAAACATTGCGAATATTCTCTCGCATTTATTGAACATGACCTAAGGTTGACCTCAGAACGTCAGATTTATAGTTATTATGAAAAACCTTGGTTTTGAATCATAGGTGGTCGAGGCCAATTTTGTTATTGTTTAGTTCCGTTTCGTTTTATATAAGTATGCGTTCCGGATGAATAGAGAGATGAACATTTTAAATGGAGTTAAAAATTATAGACGTTTCAAGCTATTTAGTATTATTGTATGAGATAGGAAGATTAAATGAAAATATGTCAGTTAAAATAAAAGTAATATCGCGTTTAAATTGCAACATTTTTTCATATTTCACACTACAAATTAAAACAATGAGAGTTTATCACAAGAAATCATTATAATTAAAGGTGATGTAATTTAAGATGATTTTTTATAAGTATTCATAATAGTTGGAAAACCCTTCTGGTGCAGTCGGTTAAAAAAAATATTTTTACGAAAAATTCGGAGGATCTTCAAATAACATTGGCGGAACCCTAATCTTTAATTTAATAATATGTAATTGAATATTTATTAATTATTATTTAAATATTGCATTATAAACAACTATAAAATATATTTTGAATTGATTGTAAAAATTAATCATATCATTATTTACATACATAAATATGCGAATTATGTTTTTTAATATACAGGCGTCCCACTGTTGGTATACTAAGCTCAAAGGAGGTTATAGTTTTGCATACGCTGAGTTCGTACCTAAATAAACTTATAAAATTCCAGACGCATTTTTTTTCAAATCGATGAATTCTAAAAACTCTATGTGTACACCCATAACAAGCAACCCGCCCAATTTTGACACTAGCACGTGAGCTATCGTTTAAGATTATGTTTTCATAGACAATATGCTCACATAAGCGAAGCGGTATATGCAGGCTGCGCGAAGCTAGAAAAGAAAATATGGATTTTCAGGAAAAATTAAGCAAAAAATGTTTGACGTAATTTTGTTGTTTAAGTATTTTGCACGTGATCAGTGTATGCAAAACTACAAGTCCCTTCGCGCTTAGTATACCAATAGGCAATAGTGGGCTGTGGGACACCCTGTATATTTACATTATCTGAATAACGGTTAGTAAAATACATATAAAACATAAATTATTATTTAGGAAGTAAAAAACAACTGACGCGTCACGTGGAAAATAATTTTCTTATTTACCTGTCGACAAAATATGTACTAGCTTTCCGCCTACGGCTTCGCCCGCTTTGACTTGTCAATTTATAAACTAAAACCTTCCTCGAGAAGCACTCTCTCTTTTAAAAAATCGCATCAAAATCTGTTGCGTAGTTTTAAAGATTTAAGCATACATAAGGACGGACGCGACAGCGATATTGTTTTATAGGTACTATGTAGGTACCTAGTGACTCTGTAGGGCGAAATATGTCAAGAAATTATAAGCCGACTGTAATAAATAATTCTAACTCACATACAAAACGAAAAAAAAGTGCGTGTGTGTCGAGCACACGTGTCAGAAGTGAAACTTCTTTGGCCAGATTCGAAGATACGAAAATCGTCGCCTTACTCCATGACGTGCGGTATTGCCATGCGATCTTGAAATTTTACTCACAACGCGCCTAAAGAAGTTTCTTCAAAAGTAAAAAAAAAAAATATATAATATTTCTTTGTACTAATTGAGTATTTGAATTATTTTTTTTTTTGATAAATGGAAATATTATATATTAGTTTTATAACAAAACTGTTTTTATTTTATTTTTTTTGCAATAATTCAAAAGTTATTTCAAAATAAAAATTAGTCTTTGAATCCAGTACCGAAGACACGCCGACAACTCCCGAATCGTCACCCGCGCGCGTGTGACGTCATAATGTTAGTTTTCACTCATTGCAGTAGATAGAAAAATAAATATAGTTTGAAAAACTAAAAAACACGCTTTCAAGATAGATAATAATTCTTAATCTAGGCATCAAGCAATAACCAATACATAGTATTTTTGTGGAAAAAGCGTGGGGCGCTTTTCATGAGCTGATTGTATAATAGATAGGTATCTTCATTCTACATGGCCATCCCACGCTTTTTTCACAAATATTGGGTTGAAATCGTGTGTAAAGAAGACGGTTACTTTACTTAAGGAAATCTTTAATCTTGGCCATCCTTATCAGGATAATAAGATAAATTCATGAAATTATTGTATTGTTACCGGGTTTTTATAAGTATACAAAATTTAAATTAAATCCGTCGGTTTATAGTGGGTCTAAATCGAATCGAAAGGAGAATTGGTTACATACAAACATATCTTTTAAGCTGATAGCGATCCTTATCAGGATAAAAGGATAAATTTATGATATTATTGTATTGTCGTCGGACCTTGATAAATAATCAGTGTTCAAAATTTGAACAAAATCCGTCGGTTTTAAGTGGGTTAATAATAAATACAGTGTTTTGATCTATTTAATTTTGTTGTCATTATTAAATTATATATTAATTATATTAATTGTTAATTATATTATTTAAATTTATATTGAAAATGGCGAACCTCAAAAGTTATCGTTTTGTACCATTATATACGAATACTACAAAGGCAACTCCTGACAAAAATCGGTGATCATAAATATATCAACATCAAGAATATTATTTTAGGAACTAACTAACTAATTCGGAACCAAGTAACAAATCGTATTTTAGCAATAAATTTTCAATATAGTAGTTTCAATAAATTTTCAATTGTCTAGTGCTAGTCACGTGTAATAGCCGTAAACGCTGTACTGCAGTTAATAGCTATAGCATTATGACGTCACAACTATAGTGACCAGTCATGGCGCGTTTGTAGTCACGTGATTTGAATTTAAATTTCATCAATTTTTAATTGCTTATAATTATAAGCAATTAAAAAATCTTCAAAAAAATTTTTTTCCGTTAATTAACGGAAAAAAATTTTTTTTGAAGTTTTTTTGCATTAAATATCAATATTATTAATAATAAAGTTTTAAAATACATAAAAAAAATCAATATTTTTTTTTTATTCAAATACTCAATTATTACCCTCTAATATTTTAGATTAGCGATAAGCACGTTCAAACAAACAAACTTTTCAGTTCTATGTTTCTTTCTATGGCTTATACCCTTTTTATTCCACTCATTATAAACTACAAGAATCAATATTCGTGTATTTAAATACCACATTTAAGAGTATATAAATAAATAAAAGAAAATGCATTTAATTTTTTTTTAATGTGTACGTATATTTTATTTTAATTATAAAAGACAAATAGGTACTAATGTATGCTGAATTCCTGAATTTAGAATCACAATAATATTATGTCAACAGCTATTATACATATAAATTTATAAAGAATAGAAAAAATTCAATCACGAGGCGGAACTCGAACCCGCATCCTTTCACGCCAAACCGGGGCGGATGCCTGACCAACTCAGCCACTCGTGACCCGCCAGAGCGATCGAATTTATTCTATTCTTTCAGTTTTATGTGTCTAAGGGACACACCGCGCCTCGTGATTGATTTTTTTCTATTCTCTATAAATTTATATTTATAAAGCATTTGAATGCCATTAAACCAAAAATATCAAATTCAGCTAATATACACTTATCTAATATTGCAATTAATTTATTTCATTATTGATTAAACATTTTTCAAACTCAAACATTTATTTATTCAATTTCTTCTAGAAGCACTTTTGAATCGTCATAACCATGTCATTACATATTTTTAACATTTACCACCGATTCGGGAACTAGTATCTATGGAGAAGAATTTCCATAGATATACCTGGTATATTTTGGTATACCGTGTATATACCTATGCATTTAGTTAAAAGTTTTAGCATTTTAATATTATGAACAGACACACCAATTTTATTATAAGTATAGAAGATTCATTTTATTTTGTTTGTTACAGGGAAGACATGGAAAAGGTGAACGTAAAATTTCACGACAACGACACAGTGACGTTCCAACACAATAAGATATTGAGATTCGTCCCCGAGCTATCTGTTGATAAATCGCAGAAACTAGTCGTACCGAATATACCGCTTTTGGTGAGATTTTTGTGTATCTGTAGTTTATAGATTCTTATAGTTTGTTTGAATTATTATTGCATTGTGCTTTTCCCACTTCATTTCTTAAAATGTTCTGGCTAGGGCGTGGTTAAAAAGTGTAATCAAGTATTCCATATTTTATATTGGCATAATATTGTTTCTGTGAACTGCTATTTGAATTTTGAATAGACATGTTTTTATATTATATTTCAAAAATATAATACTTAATGTTAATTGTATATAATATTTACCTTTAGGTACATTAATATTATTTAGGTACTGTACTTGAATAACAAAAAGTGAGTAGGTATAGGTAGCAAGTTCTTAGTTCAAGTTTCATACAAGTTTAAATATTTTTCATCTAATTTCATCACCACAGCCCTTACTTAATTCTAGCTACAGTCGACTCTCATTAATTCAAACCTGCGATAATTCGAACCTCTCTATAATTCAAAGTTATCACGAGGTCCCTACAAAATCTCTTTATATTTCGAACTAAATCCATACATTTTTGTGCACTTTGTAATTCGAATTAAAATATCATTGCTATATAACAAAACGACGCGTTAATTCGAAACCCAACACTCGACAATTCAAAGTTGCAGAGAGAAAGAGGCGGAAAGATTGTAAGCAGGTAGTCAGGTAGGTACATTTTGCGACAAGTTCAAACTTGTTCAATGAGCCGTTGTTTTTGTTATGATTAGTTTGACGGTTTGACTTTACACTTCTCACGAATTTGGTATATTTAGTTATCATTCGGTTACTGTAGAATAGCATTTAATAAATAATAATTGATTAACAATTAATAATTCGAAGTTTTATTTATTTTCTCTCACAAATTTCGAACCATTTGATATTTCAAACTCTTGATAATTCGTAATATTTTGAGAGTCCCTCGAGATTCGAATTAACGAGAGTCGACTGTATATACAATTTTTATTGTACCAAAATAACAAAATATATTTTTACTAGTGGTCTGCCCCGGCTTCGCCCGTGGTACCTACATGTTTAAACTATCCTATCTCTCAAGTTGGATCGAACTGCACATGGTGTGCGAATTTTATTATAATCGGTTAAGGAGTCCATTGAGGACAAACATTGTGACACGAGATTTATACATATATACATAATAAGATTCTAGCTATAGGTATACAATTTTTATTGTACCAAAATAACAAAATATATTTTTACTGCAGACTGTGACGTCATTTTCCCCCAACATGGCAGGCTTTGTTTTCAATCTACTTGTCTCCGGCCTTACACTAACTTACAGGGAACGAGCCAAACCATTCGTACATGTTACAGCTGAAGAACTTGTTTTTGGGTAAGTATTATTCACGCTCTTCTTTTTAACCAACTTCAAAAAAGGAGGCTCAATTCGGTCGGTATATTTTTTTATAAGCAAGTACAGATATAGCAAAATTTTCCACTTATGAAGTTTGTAATAGCGCTCACAGTCGCATCGACCGTTTGTTATTTGCAAGGTAGATAGATTATATGAATAATAATTAATAATTATATAGTAGAAAATACGCTAAATCATGAAATTATTGTATTGTCACCGATCCTTGATAAATGTACAATGCAGTAATTTTAATCTTTGGTTTAAGTTTGAATTAAATCTGTCCGTTTAAAGCACAATCGAGTCTAAAGGAGTCGGTTACATACAAAACATACAGGTGAAGCTAATAAAATCCTTTAATACAATGTAAAATAACTTAGTTCATTTCCTTGTGGTGCTTATGGACAGCGTGGGTGGTTTAATATATTTTGTTTTCTTTCCGATAACATAATAATAAGGTTTATTTTGAAGTAAACAATTTTATGGAGGAAAGAATTGTTTTTTAATGAAAAACTTGAGGCATAGTGGTTGTTTTTATCACGCTTTTATTAGCTTCACCTGTATGTTTGTATGTAACCGACTCCTTTAGAGTCGATTTTGACCCACTTTAAACGGACTGATTTAATTCAAACTTTGTACACTTATCAAGGATTGGTGACAGCTTACGTTTTTTTGACTGGCTGGTTGGCTTGGTTGGTAGTGGCCCTGCCTTCCAAGCCACTGGTCGTGGGTTCGATTCCCACCCGAGGCAAATATTTGTGTTATGAACATAGATGTTTGCTTGTCTGGTTGTTAATTATCTATATAAGTGTTAATTTAAAATTATAAATTTATGTCTATCAGCCATCTGGGTTCCATAACACAAGCGAAAGCTTGGTATGGGATCAGATCGTGCAGTGTGTGAAAATTGTCCCGATATATTTATTTATTTTTGCCTATAAGTATTTTTATATTAAATGGTTTGGTAAATAAATGTTATATATAATTTTCAGGTATAACGACCCTCTAGTGACTCTGGCTCACTATTTCTACCCGAAGGGCAAACGTCCGAACAGTCAAATGGGTTTGTTGTTAGCGGTAAGTTAAATCTAAAATTTGAATTATATTAATACCCATTAGATTTTTATGTAGTTATTAATTATTTTAAAAAAGAGCCTTCTCAATTCTCCTTTTACCTTATGTATATTTTTTCGACTGTAAATACTGTAAAAACTGGTGATTTTTGTATTAATAATTCAGAATCAATATTTTTGCTTTTGGTCCCATAAAATACCCAGTTGTTTTGCAATGTTAAGTAACATATATCACAATCACATTATAACATTGATCTATTTTTTGATGAATTATTAATAAATATAATTTAATCTTACTACTAAAATAATTCTTATAACTGTAAACTGTATCCCATTGTAGTAGTAATTGTACACATTTTGGGTTGCGATCTGTTCGTGAAATTGATGTGGCGCCTATGGACCCGGCTAGATCGTGACCTGTCATGTGTATTTAATTTTTAAATAAATAAATAAATAATCAATTTTGTACCCCAAACATTACATTAAACATATACGCTGTATAATAAAATATAATAGGTACTTAAGAAGTGTTTTATACACATAGATGTAACTACAGTTACCAAATAATTGTTTTTTCTAGAGAAACGGTACATTATCCGAAGTGTCTACGATATATTCAGGACAAGATATGACCAAATTTGGGTATTTGGATAAAATTAATGGTCTGGACCACCTCCCGCATTGGAAGGATAGGCCTTGTAATGATATCAGGTAAGCTTTATTGTTATTTAATACTTTTTATCAGGATTTTAGGAAATATCAGGTAATTATAAGTTTTAGAAATATAGTATTGATTTAAATAAGGTATCACTACATAGTATAAAACAAAGTCGCTTTCTCTATCCCTTTGTATGCATAAATCTTTAAAACTACGCAACGGATTTTGATGCGGTTTTTTTAATAGATAGAGTGTTTCAGGAGTAAGGTTTTAGTATATAATTTATTAGGTTTTAGACAATGCGGGCGAAACCGCGGGCGGTTTGCTAGTACCTAATATATAAAAATAAGACCACCAAAAGTGAAATTACCTTACATTCTCCATCGTTCATTCTTAATAAAAAAATAACCATTATCCTCAAACAAATAAGAAAACCCATATATTGTTATAACAGGATTTGTCACATAAACATACGATTAGTCGATTAGATAATAAATTTAATTTAATGGGACAACTTATCTCGATCAGAAACCGGGGAAAACCCCTTACAATACAAGTAACTTAATGCTTAATATAACTTAAACATATGTATGTTTATAAGATTTGTTTGTTTTACTCTGTCAGGCAAAAACAGCTTTTCCGATTTAAAATATTTTAATTTTCGTTACTTCTCTTATCATAATCAAATATTTTATTATGAAGTAAAAAGGTTGCGGAAGCGAACTTCCTCTGTTTGTCTCAATTTGTTTATTTTCCTTGTGTATTATTTATTTAAGATAACCTTTAAGGTTTCAATGAACATCCTCTTGTATTTTATTGTACTGAAATCAAATTATACCACTAGCAGCGTGCCCCGGCTTCGCTCGTGGTACATAACTTGTGAATCGCTTACCTACCACGATGGATACCAAGATACTTAGGATGGAAGAATTTCTGATATCGGTCCAGTAATTTAAGAGAGAAGCGCGTTCAAACAAAGAAAAAAGTCTTTAGCTTTATATTATTGAAGCATAGATATTCATATGTCCTAATTAAAAATAGCCGTTGTCTTTGTCTACATAATGATGAAAATCGTTTTGTTGTATTATTATTTAGTCCATTGAAAAGTTATATTTAGGGTTGCATTTTTTAGAGGACGATAAATAGATAGATAATAGTTTAAGAGATATATCGTAAAAACCATTCCAACCGCTATTTTCAAGATGGCGGCCGTGGAACAAGGGTGGCGACCCCACAAACTTGGTTTTAGCTTCACACTGACCCCTCCTACATATCTAAAAAACAAAATTGCGTCCTCTAAAAAACGCAAGGTTAGGCCTAAAAAATGTAACATTTCAATGGACTAATTATTTTATATAGAATCCTGCTAATATTATAAATGCGAAAGTTTGTGAGGATGGATACACATACGTGTATGCATGTATGTTTGTTACTCTTTCACGCAAATATTACTGAACCGATTACAATGAAATTTAGCACACATATAGAGGGTAACTTGGAATAATACATAAGATAGGTTTTATCTCGTAAATCCCACGGGAACGGGAACTATGCGGGTTTTTTTAAAACATGGGCGAAGCCGCGGGCGGAAAGCTAGTATAGTTATATAGGTATTAATGCCTACAGATTTCTGTATGGTTTTAATCTTTAAAATTTTGAAGAAGAAGATTAATTAATGTATACCGACGAGTAAATGCAAATCCTAGTGCAGATTCTCTGTCTTAAATCTCGGAATTATAAATTTTAGGTTAGTTTAAAACAGAATAAGTTGTACTTTCTACTAATAAGTACTTATGAAACTAATTACTTACCTAGATATTTTAAATTAATAATACCTTATATTTTTATATGTTTTCAGGGCATCAGAAGGATCTTTCTTCCCTCCGAGGTCTATCACAAAAGCAGATATAGTTTATATTTACGACAAGGATCTTTGCAGAATACTACCGATGAAATATAGAAAGGATGTCTATAAAAATGGTATGATTTTAAATTATATTTTTTATTAATTACCTATTACAGTAATAGCTAAAAATCTATACTTTCTATAATAATATTATAAAGCTGAAGAGTTTGTTTGTTTGTTTTAACGCGCTAATCTCAAGAACTAGATACTGGTCCGATTTGAAAAATTCTTTCGGTGTTAGATAGCCCATTTATCGAGGCTATATATCATCACGCTACGACCAACAGGAGCGGAGCAATGTGGGTGAAACCGCGGAGCGCAGCTAGTATGTAATAAAATGTAACTTTTTAGTTACTCATAGTAAATTATGAAACGAGACATTATTTTTGTTATTTCTCTGTTAATTTAAATATTCTTGAAATATATTTTTAATATTATTAGCTTTATTTTAAAAAATGTTACGAAATATTTTTTATGTATTTTTTTTCTGTGTTTAACTTAAATATTGTGTGTGTAGTGTAATATTTATTTTAATTATACCAGTAATTTTGTAATACATTTTTTTTTCATGTTTATAATTATTATAATAATGTATGTTATGGATTATTATTTACCTAATTTAAATATTATTAAAATTACTTTAAATTTTGGAGCGTAAAATTACCAATTCGTGTCATAAATAATATTTTTGCATATCAATTATTTATTTATATAATAATCTTAATATTCATCTATATAACTTTAATCCAATTCTACAAAATAATCTACGAGGTAAATGTTAATTGCGGGTTAAGTAGCTCAAGGCGCGGTCACTATATTGATGGGTGACCGCTTAGTAGTAATATTTTTTTTGAAGTGAAACCTCTTTAGACGCATTGAGAGTAAAATTTCAAGGTCGCGTCATGGCAATACCGTCACGTCATGGAGTAAGGCGACGATTTTGGTATCTTTGAATCTTGCCAAAGAAGTTTCACCTTGACACATTCGCTCGGGACACGATGTTGATGATGATGACGATATGTTGTTGTTTTTGTTGATAATTCTATACTTATAATATTATAAAGCTTAAAAGTTTGTTTGTTTGAACGCGCTAATCTCAGGAACTTTTGGTCTGATTTGAAAAATTCTTTCGGTGTTAGATAGCCCATTTAACGAGGAAGGCTATAATATATCATCACGCTAAGACCAACAGGAGCCATGCGGGCAAAACCGCGAGGCACAGATAGTTATTAATAATGATGATGTATAATAATTAATAACTAGCTGTGCCTCATTTTTACCTGTATTATTGTGTCAACAAAGATTTTTATTATTTATTATTTATTTATTTACAGGTATCCAAGTAGGTCTATACACACCACCAGAATCAACGTTAGAAAATGCAGAAGTGAATCCCGAAAACAAATGCTTTTGTGAATCAAAGAAATGTCCTCCCAGAGGCTTGCAGAATATCAGTCCTTGTCAATATAGTGAGTATCACTATATATTATAGAACAAAGTCGCTTTCTCTGTACCTATGTCCCTATGTATGCTTAAATCTTAAAAACTTCGCAACGGATTTTGATGCGGTTTTTTTAATAGATAGAGTGATTCAAGGGGCTAGTTTTAGTATATTATTTATTAGGTTTTAGACAAAGCAGGCGAAGCCACGGGAATTATTAAAATTAAATATTGTTAACATTATTAATGGCAAACAAATATTTACTCTGTCTATTTATGGCTCAAGAACAGCTGAACGGGTTTTAATAATAAATAGTTTGTTAAATTTGTCTTTTCTTAGATTAGGATAACAACTATAAAAAATCGCAAAAAAGATTTGGGCGGATCTTGTAACAGCTAGTATAAAAATAATTTTAATTTGTTGTGCTGATAGTTTAGTGATAAAATTATGAAATATTATTTTATACTAGCTTCCGCCCGCGACTCCGTCCGCGCGGATGTCGGTTTTCGCGTGGATGGTTTATTTCTTCATTTTGAGTAACTCTGACAATGACATCTTATAAATATCTATTGGACCCAAATACGGCTAGGCCTTTAATAATACGCAACGTGTGTTCGCGGTTCTTCAGAACAACGTCTATGGATAAAACTGAAAAATTAAGATTAATTTTTTTTCTACGTATTTTTCCAGGATAAAAAGTATCCTATTTTACGCCCAGGATAATAAGGTATAATTATACCAAGTTTCATCGAAATCGAACCGTTAGTTTTCACGTGATGTCTTCACATACAGACAGACAGACAGACAGACAGACAAAATTTTTTTAATCACATATTGGGTTTGGTATCGATCCAGTAACACCCCCTGCTATTTATTTTTTCAATATTTTCAATGTACAGAATTGACCCTTCTACAGATTTATTATATACTAGCTTCCGCCCGCGACTCCGTCCGCGCGGATGTCGGTCTTCGCGTGGATGGTTTATTTCTCCATTTTGAGTAACTCTGACAATGACATCTTATAAATATCTATTGGACCCAAATACCTATAATAATTAACGCAACGTGTGTTCTCGGTTCTACAGAACAACGTCTATGGATAAAACTGAAAAATTAAGATTTATTTTTTTCTACGTATTTTTCCAGGATAAAAAGTATCCTATTTTATGCCCAGGATAATAAGGTATAATTATACCAAGTTTCATCGAAATCGAACAGTTAGTTTTCACGTGATGCCTGAACATACAGACAGACAGACAGACAGACAGACAGACAGACAGACAAAAAATTTTTTAATCACATATTTGGGTTTGCTATCGATCCAGTAACACCCCCTGCTATTTATTTTTTCAATATTTTCAATGTACAGAATTGACCCTTCTACAGATTTATTATATGTATAGATATAGATTTTATAGTTTGCTTATATTAAAAATATTAAAAGAAACATACTTATTTTCAGATGCTCCAGTATATCTTTCCTATCCACACTTCTATGACGCTGATCCATCTCTACTCAAAGATTTTGAAGGCTTGAAACCCGAAAAGGAAAAACATGAATCATATTTTTTGATACAACCGGTAAGATATCAAAAGATATGAGATTTTTTATAAAGCACTAGATTTCCGCCCGCGGCTTCGCCCGCGTTTGCAAAGGAAAACCCGCATAGTTCCCGTTCCCGTGGGATTTCCGGGATAAAAACTATCCTATGTGTTAATCCAAGTTACCCTCTATATGTGTGCTAAATTTCATTGTAATCGGTTCAGTAGTTTTTACGTGAAAGAGTAACAAACATCCATACATCCATACATCCATACATCCTTACAAACTTTCGCCTTTATAATAGTATTAAGATTAAGATGTAATGCTATATAACTAAAATATATTAAAGATATTAATATTCCAAAATAATATACCTACTCATAGTGTTTATGCATACCTAATTATTGTAATAATGCCTATTGTCTTGATAAATCAGTGTAAACTGGAAATTAGTTATTCTTATTATGGTTCCAAATATAGACAATAATAATTTATTTTAGATTTTTTTATACGAAGAATTAACATTTCAATACAACCTAATTTATACAATTTATCTCTTCACAACATATAAATATTATAATATGTAAGTAGTATTTTTTTGGCTCGAGCATTGAGATGACATTTAATTAAAGTAATATAATATAATTAGATGTCTTTTAAGCTATCATAAAATTATAAATTTCTACAATTATTAACTTATTTTGTTTATTCACAGAAAATTGGAGTACCCTTAGAAGGTCAAATCCGAGTTCAATTGAATTTGAAAGTAGATCGAGCAGCAAATATTCGAGTTAACAATATTCATAAGTTCCCTGATATGGTGTTTCCTGTTATGTGGTTACAAGAGGTAAGAAATCAATCTGTTAAAAATATTCTTCTTTCATAATATTATGATTTTTTGTCAAATAAGTGTCTTAGATAAGTTGCAAATTTTGTCGGTAAATTCATCATTCTCAATTATTGACCTTTTATCTATATTTAATTTTTCTATGAATTAATTATTTTATATATATGAATTAAGTGCATAATACATTTGTCACTAATGAATAATTTGAACCTAATTTGTGCCATTTTCCATGATTTAAAGATGAAATTTCGTCCTAAGCTCCTATCTCAATTTTAAAATTTATAACGGCTTGAAAATATAAACTTGAAATTAAACGAAGTGATATCTATATTATACAGGGTGTAATCGTTAAGTGTGCACAGGCGATTATTCCGTAACTATTACAGATATCAAAAAACTTTAAACTTATATCGAAAGTACTTAACCTAATGAGTAAAATGGCCATAATACATTTTTAAAAATAAAATGAGAAATATCTAAAAAATAACCTTTAAACCCTCCCATACATTTAGTATGAGATATGAATATCCCATGTACATTTAATATGAACGATTTTAGCTTTTTCTTTCTTTTTTGGTTTTCTGCTTTAATTAATTCGCAAATTTGAAGGGAAGTTCATTTAGAACTGTAAATAGAGCTCCTCATTGTATTGCACAATGAGGACGTCACTTCCAAAATCTGCTATGAATACAAAATGTATTAAAATCAATTGTATGGGAGCGTTTAATGTAACATTTTTTTAGATATTTCTCGTTTTATTTTTAAAAATTTATCACGGCCATTTTCCTCATTAGGTTAAGTACTTTCGATATCAGTTTAAAGTTTTTTGATATCTGCAATAGTTACGGAATAATCGCTTGTGCACACTTAACGATTACACCCTGTATACAACCACAAGTTTTTGGCAAGTTTTGTACTAATTAACCAAGAGTAATAATATAGCTAATTCGCTTATATTTATTCTTTATTTTACAGGGAATAGAAGAAGTTACCACGCCGATATGGCGCCTCATATTCCTTGCTACAGCCTTCGGTCCAATCGCAGCTCCCATAATATCTTACTCAATAATAATAACAGGCATTGTAGCAATTATCTACATTTTCATTAAAGCCTACAAAAACTTAGTTCTCGGCCAAAATTCCATAGAAATAGTCGAACTAGGCAGAGAAACTATAAGACGAGGTTCTACACTAATAATTGCTGGTTCTCATAAACTGCTCAACCATAAAGAAACGTCATACCAACCGCTAAGCAAAGATAACTCAAATTCGAATAGCAGAGAGGATAAATTGCAAGAATTGAATTTCATAGATAAATCGGAAAATATAAGTCGTAGTTTAGATGAACTAAAAAGCATTCTAAATAGAGATTTCGTTAAAACAGACTTTACAGAGGTAGAAAGAGAATCTCTTATACATTCAGACAATGCGTTTATATTATCCGAAAGGAGGAGATACAGTGTGTTTAAATTACCGGAAAGTTATGTGTAATATTTTATAGGTACCGTTTTTACTGAGACAATGCTCGCTGACATTATCTATATGAAAGAGCCAATTGAAATTATTAATAATTTAACAAAAGCTGCTATTTCACACATTTTTGAAGATTGATTTAGAGAAATAGTTAATATTTCAAATACTCCTGCTCATCTAAGCAATTCCTATTAAATATTCCTGCAGTTCGATAAAAAGAGCGTGTGTGCCGAGTACACGTGTTAGAAGTGTAACTTCTTTGGCAAGATTCAAAGATACCTATCTCCGTCGCCTTACTCCATGACGTGACGGTATTGCCATGACGCGCCCTTTAAATTTTACTCTCAACGCGTCTAAAAAAGTTTCACTTAAAAAAGCTGAATTTTAAACTTATTCATTGGTATAAATAATATTTCAGAATAAACATTTTTGCCTGTAAAATTATCACTTTAAGTAACAAATATTTTTTTTTTTCAATATTATTATAAATGTTAAATATTCAGAGATGCAATAAAATAGAGCTCAATTATATAAAATAGATAAACATAGTAAGAACGGTAACATAGTGAGCTGTCTCACTGACTGAAAGTCCTCAAGGGGCTGATTAGTTTTAGAATTGCTCACGTATTACGTTAATAATTACGTATTATAGCGTAATTTAGTCTGGAGTTAGGGTAGCCTTATTGGAAATTAAAGGGTCCAAAATTATATAAACATATATTTTAGATAATATTTTGTCTAAATAATAAAAGATATCGGTTAAAGGACCATGAAAGTAACATGACAATACGTACAAACAGATTTTGATAATGTTACAGTTTGAATTGATAGATTTTTAGAAACAAATATTGCTGTTTTCAATTCGTTTTTACCAAATAAAGTTATTAATTTAATCAAACAATATATTAATATGTTTGATGATATATATGAAGAATTACAAGATTTTCTAAATTTTAGGTCTATTAAGTAAAATTTTAGAATCTAAAATTTTACTTAATAGACCTAGTGTATGGTTATTATCAAATCGAAATAGAAGGAGACATATTAACAAAACGCTCTAAATTCAACAAGAATCAATTCAAACTATAACAATAACAAAAATATGATAGTAATAACAAATTATTTTTATTCTGTACCATATTTTCCTGTGATGTTACCGGCATAAAAATAAACGTAGTTTTTAAAGACATAGATGATATACTAGTCGTATACATATTTAAGTACCGTGCTAACACTGCAAGGAATGACTAGTTTGAAATAAATACTAGCTTTTCCACATAGCTTTGCCCGTTTTTTAAGAAGAAATACCAATTTAATTTCTATATTAATTAAAATAAATCACTTTTTTTATTGTCCAGAAATTTTGACACTTTTTTATTAAATTTTACACACCTTTTCAAACATAACATTAAATTCACTTAATATAACTCAAGTTTTACTTAGAAATATTAATTAATTATCCATAAAACAGTTTTAAATTTCCATTGCAGTGTTACCACCAATATATTTTGGTGAAGGATGGACTAGTTTTTCTGATGATTCCGACGGTTGACGGGAATTATATACCCACTGTACTTAATCCAATTTAAGCTAGAACTTATTCAACTTGGTTTACTTAAAATCACTTAATTTTGAGACGTCATTGAAAAAAAAAACGAAAAAAAATTTTTTTTTTTTTTTTTGTTTAATGATGGCTTTAATTTGAGTTAGGTTTAAGTAAAGATGGGATAAGAAAATATTTTATACGCAATTAAATTGCCATTTTAAGTGTTACCATTTAAATGTATTTAAATATTTTGGGACGTTGTAATTTTAATGAATTTTATATTTAGTACATTTTTTAAAGAATTTTACATAAGTTACCCAGTAAATATTATGTGTATTTTAAAACTTATTTTCGTCTTTATATACTTAGTAGAAAGCTATTATTAGGAAATTATTTTTCCTTTTTATACGAAAGATTATCTATTACAATAATTTGCAATATCAAAATAATTATAATATTATATTAATATGAATTACGAACAAATACATTTAAGCGCATCACACACGGTGAAGATACTATAATATTTTATGTTAAGATTCTCTAATATAAAATATTACAGTACTTATCTTAAGGTATCCGGTATCAGCGTTCTGACCATCATTTTTCTTTTTGTCATTACGTACTAAGACCCCTGTAGAACCGCCACCCTGTTACAAATGACCCGAAACACTGACACAAAATTTCGGGTCATTTGTAACAGGATGGCGGTTCTACAGGGGTCTTAGTACGCAATGACAAAAAGAAAAATGATGGTCAGAACGCTGATACCGGATACCTTAAGATACTTTAATATTTTATATTAGAGAATCTTAACATAAAATATTATATTTTATATTAGAGAATCTTAACATAAAATATTATATTTTATATTAGAGAATCTTAACATAAAATATTATAGTATCTTCACCGTGTGTGATGCGCTTTATTTATGCGAAAAGATTTTATATTATGTACATGAAATTACTCTTGCCTACGAAAAATATACTTAATGATGTTTTCAAATAATATACCCCAGAGATTAAAAAAAAAGTTGTATTCAATATTTTGTAAATCTATTATATTTTTCTGGTCGTAAATAATTTCAAATGTATTTTATAAACTATTGAAAATTGCTCAATTGTTATTTTTTGTATGTGTGATTGTGTACGTAGATAAATAAAATTATGTGCAGTGTACCACATTTTTTATTAAAAATAACTACAACGATTTAGAAAAAAGAGGTGCTACATTAATTAATTTCAGTCTAAATATTATGATTTATTATTTTTGTTGGCACACGTGTCAGAAGTGAAACTTCTTTGGCGATATTCGAAGATACCAAAATCGTCGCCTTACTCCATGACGCGACGGTATTGCCATGACGCGACCTTGAAAATTTACTCTCAACGCGTAAAGAAGTTTCACTTCAATAATATCTACTTATTTGATAGATTTTCATTCGCAATATATTTGATAATTTGTACAAAAAAGAAATTAGCCAAAAATTTGACATAAATTAACATGCACTGTCAAATTTATCGTTGCCATGGTTACCTGTTTATAATCATATCTATCTACGCAGTGATGTTTTCTTCCTATATTTTATTTATGGTGTTTAAACCTATGTACGGTTGAGTTTTAGGGAACATCGAAAAAGCTCAATTTAAAGCTTTAAGCAAAAGACTTCTTAATACATTCCATTATCTACTCAATAGCAAGGGTGTTAGGACTATTATTGTAAATAATGATTATTACCATACTTTTATATCTGATACCTTGTTTAATAAATTTTAATGAATTATATTAATTATTGTTTTATTTTTTTACCTATTCGTCTGTACTTACCATACTGGGGTCGTATGTCGTATCCTCTTAGTTCCAGACAGTCAATCACCAGCCATGGTTATTGCGATCATATTATGAACTAGCTGTGCCCTGCGGTTTTACCCGCAGTGCTCCACTCCTGTTGGTCTTAGCGTGATGATATAATAGCCTATAGCCTTCCTCGATAAATGGGCTATCTAACACCGAAAGAATTTTTCAAATCGGACCAGCAGTTCCTGAGATTAGTGCGTTCAAACAAACAAACAAACTCTTCAGCTTTATAATATTAGTATAGATTTGCCAGTCAGTTCATTTCACGGCGTAAACTGTCTGGTAATAAGAGGTCATCATTATACGGCCCCACCTCTGTAGTAAACGCTGTCGCAATCTGATACACTAATACTTCACTGATACGCACTAAGTATTAAATAGGCAATTTAAATCAACAAACTTTAAAGAATTTTATGAATACTAGGCGATACCATTACTCATTACATAGGTAGTATAAAAAATTCTTTGTTTAGTATTATAATTTCGCCGTCCCCGGAAATTCTTCCACAAGTTGTAATTATACTAAGGCCGCGTTTCCATCTGCAAGTAAACTTCCGCAAGAAATGTCCAACAGTCTGTCTGACAGCAGCTTGCAAGTCTAATTCAGCGTTTCCACCTGCAAGTAGGCTTGCAAGCTGCTGTCAAGGCCTAATAAAGGTATAACATTAAAAAAAAAACAAAACATGTCATGTACCTAGGGATGTTATTATAAAATAAACCATAAAACCATGCGTTAGGGTACATAATAAAATGCTGTATTTATTAATTAAGTTAGTTTTCACTATAATGAAGCTGTCCAATAAAAGGCAGTTTACTTGTGTGTACTGTTTAGCTATCGGATAAATGCAAGATAAATGTGTGGGTTTTGGCGACAGTGGTTTTCATACTAATTATGACATTATAGCAGTTCTAGTGTCTTGTTATTTAGATTTCTATGGTTGGTAACCTATCTACAACTTTAACTTAAAATATCATCGCTTTGACGAGTTTTCGTGCTCGTTCCGCTGGTCTCAGTTAAAACACGTTAAAAGCTCATTTGTTCATTGTTGACCTACTTCTTTCATAGTTAAGGCAGGGATAGGGAATCAAATAAAAAGCAATATAAAATTTAAAATATTTTAATCCATTTGTGCATACATAACAAAGCTGAATACAGGAATTTACATTCAGACTATACAATTATTTAAAAAACTATAGCGCCATTTCGATGATAAATTAAAATATGAACTAGTATATTCGATATTCAAGTATTGTATATTTTTAACTGGCAATAATAATTGACTGTTTTGTTTTAAGTTAAGAACAACTTAAGCTACACAAACTATTTTAAATGTTTTTAACGTAGCAATGAAATAAATCAGTTTGGACTACTCTTACGTATTGAATAGAATGAGTAAGAAAAGGATGCACATATGTGTGTTTTTTCGTTACATTTTCTGAATGGTTTATGTATTTTTTGTTGTGATTATAAAATTCATACTTAAATTTTCTTACTCAATAGTCAATTATCAACTTTTTACCTTAATTACATAGTTAAAACTGCGAAAAATTCAAATTGAATATAGAAAAAATGAGGTGGGATAAAAACCAATGATTTTCATTATTAACTAAGATATTCATAATTATTACTGGGTTGAACATTTCCAAAAAAATGCAAGGATTAGAAGTACCTATCTTTTTCTTACTTTATAAAATAAAATAATTTAAAATGAATTCAAACTGCCATAGATCTTAATACATTTATTTTCATAGTTTTTATGTTATACTAAATCATTTTTATTAACAAAGTAAAACTGCACATGCCTATAAAATATAAATATATCTAAATAATACAGTCTTATAAAAATACATAGTCAACAAACATGACTAATATAATTATGGGCTCCGAACACAAAAAATAACAAAAAAGTTTTAAAAAAAGTATTGTACAGTTGACAAAAAAAGTAAAATTTAACAAAAAAGGGAACGCATTAAAATCATGAAAATTACAAGTGTTTTACAGTATTTTTAATATTTACGATTAATAATATTTTTAGTTAAATATATTTTTTCAAAAAAATCAAATGAGTGGAATGAAATAGATAATATTATTTTTTCGAAATAAAACAAATATTTTTTTTTGTCAACCGTACACATACAATTAAATAACAGATCCAAATTTAAACATAAAAATGACTATATTCACAATATGGGAATGTTGAAGTTAAAAAATATAATTTAGATACAGAATACATCTGTCTCTTTCACTCATGAGACATTAGAGCGAGATGCAAGTATTAAAAAATATATATTTACATTATTATAAAATTTTTAAGACGACAATTTAAGTCATAAGGGCTATTACAAAAATAGTTTTTTTTTAAGATATAAAAACTTCACTTTAAAATACTATATTTTATTTTAAAGGATAATTTTTGTTCGTGTGTAGATAAAAAATTAAAAACTTTTTTATGAAAGAATTATTCCTGCTTTTTTAACAAATAATATGAGCTGATGATTATTATAATCTAAGTACAAACTTATAAGAATATCTTACAAACGTATAATTTACCATTTTTAAGACATTATATTATTACGTTTTCTATTACCACAGAGTTATTATATGTAGATAGAGTAGGCTTCTAATAGTCGCAAATAAATCGCAAAATGTATTGGTAAGCGCATAACTCGAGAACGGCTGAAACGATTTCGTTAATTCTTTTTTAAAATATTCCTTGAAATACGAGGATGGTTCTTATGTAGAGAAAACGTAAACAAGTACCACGGGCGAAGCCGGGGCGGCCCGCTAGTGTTATAAAAATGTATACGTTTTCATATAAATAAGAAACTACTCCTTTTTCGAAATCGGTTAAGAATAATAGTGACTTTAAATAACAGAAAGTTTATTTTTTGTATCTGTAGAAAGATAAAGATAAAGTACTATCTTTTCTCTCTTTCTAAAAATATATATATTTTATTATCAGTAAGTTATTGCTACTCTATCTATAGTATTTCTATATGTATAAAACTTACATAACTTTAAAGTTGAAAAATAATATTTTTAATACAAGACTATATTATAGCATTTGTGATACTTTTTACTAGTTATTTATTCACAATATTTACAAGTTATATTTAATAAATATATATAAAAAGGCACTGGTATTCAAATAATCTACACATTATAAAAATCACTCATTTTAAGGCCGTTTATTTTATTATGAGATTGTAGTTTCGGAGATTACAATAAACATACACAAAAACTAATAATTAAAAAGAAAAATTCAACACAGTATGAATTTAATATTAAAGTTTTACTTAACTTAACATGCAAGAAATAAGTTAAAATATTAGATGTTTTAAAAAAAATATGATGATACAATTTTCAAAATTATTTTGGGCGCAGCCCTATTAAAAATATAATGAGGTTCCCTGTCTAAAATATTTTTACGGTGTGTATTTTTTACTGGAATCGTTCTTATGTCTTCTCGTACATAAATAATACATAAAATACACTGGTTTATAACAATTTTTGACGTGACAACGTCTTATAATTCGATATAGCCGGCTGCACGCACGAAAAAACATGACTCATGCGGCGTTACCTCGCTCTGAGGCGTTCCATGTAAGGCTTGAAGTGCGAGCAAGAGCGCGGAACGAGCGACAAAGAAGCACAATCGGACGTTGTCACGTTCAACTATCGTCAGTAAACCGACTTTACAGACAACCAATTTTTTTCACATAAAACTCGAGTAAAAATAGTACACTTTTTCACATCAAAGTCTTTTTCCTAATGAGTGATATGAAAATATACCAACTTGCTACAAAATAACATAACTTTACACAGACTTAGTTAACTCAATGTGAATTAAGTTGGCTAAACAAAAATTGAGTTAACTCAACCCATCATGACTTATCTATACTCAATACAATGAGTTACTGAACTCAAAATGAGATAGCTAAACTCAAGATGTGTTAACACATAGTTTCTCACTTTTTACACTCCTTATTCAAAAAATAAGTTAATTCATAATAGTGAGTTTATCACTCAAAAAAGTTAACTCAAACTTAGTTCGCTGAACTCAAAATAACTTGACTACATCCAAGAGTTAACTCAACTCAAAATTTAGTTAACTCAACTTAAAACATAGAGTTAATCGTATAGTTCCTCACATTTCCACTCAAAATCACAAAATCAGTTAATTTTCACTCAAAATAAGTAAAAAATTGAGTTTCACAAAGTCCACTAAGCAACTAAATCCCTCAGTTTAGTTTTGAGCAACTTAACTTTTTTATTCACTGCACTTTTATAGTTCTTCTCACTTATTTTAGCGTTGGTTTTAGTACGACTTTGCACTCGTTCGTTGAAAAGTTCGTAAAAATCTGTCAAGGGTGTGTCGATCAGTTTTTTTTCGCCTGCATGTTGGTAGCTGACCATGTTTTGTATGAAATGGTTGAACATTGCCGTTTCCGTGAACCATTCCAGGAAGTATTGGTTTTGTTTGGATGAAGTGTTCTTTATGAACGCGTCTTTCTGCAAGAAATGTATGGACATATTAATAAAAATATCCATTTTATTAATCAAAGAAAAAGTGGAGATGTTTTATTATAAATGTACTCATATTAAAATCAAACATAATAAAAAAATAGTATACTTAAACAATTTGAATTTAATATTAATTTTTATAATATTTTAATCTTTTAAAGTTAGATAATAAACTCGTATGTGAAAACATTCCTGTCTTTACTTAATTAATAAATAACTAAATAAAAAAAAAATAAAATTTCTGTCTTTTCTTATTAAATAAAAATATATATATATATACTCACATCAAAAACAACACCATCCCTACCCAGTTCGCCATCTTTAACCTCCCTTTCCACAAAATACCGCCAAAAATCACCCAAAATGTCTACAAAAAATCTCAAAAATGCCTCAGAAATCATGACATTCCTTGTTTTCGTGTCTTGTCTGTCTTTCTGTTTGTTTGTCTCCATTTGTAGTGACGTTTTTAATGTTTTGTAACAGGATGTAGGTAGGATGGTCGATTCGTCGCCTTGGTAGAAAAGCACTTTGCCAGTGTTCGTTAGATCTATGAGCATACCCTGGGGAAAGTTATTAATATTATTTTATGAATAAATAGGTAAATAAATTAAAAAAAAAAAAAAGTTGTCGATAATGAATTAATGTGAAAAAAATTTGCCCAATGTAAGTCAGGAATACTGACTTATATTTGCTAAATTTTTGTCTGCTGAGGAAAGAAAACTAAAACAAAAGCTCAAACTCAAAAATTTATTAACTCAACTAGACTTCGTTTTGAGATATTAAAATAGTTCGATTAAACAGTTCTTGCGAATATTCGGAACGAATAAACAAACAAACGTTTATTTTTTTATGTTTATAATGCGAAGTTGCTATTCAATTATATTTCTAATTATAGTTGATCTATTATTATCGTTATAAAATTACTAAAACCCTATTAAATTAATGAATATACCTCTTCAAATTGCACGCTAAAATCGCACTCCTCAGTTTTCAACATCCCAGCCAATATCGGCACGGGGGCTTCCAAAACATCCCGCTGTATCTCCGACGGGATTGTCGATATTAGCGGTTGCTGCCAGACAAACGGGTAAAGTGCGCTTTGTAATGCCTCCATGCAAGAGGAAACGGTCCTGTATTGAAAAAAAAATAAGTATTGCAAATTAAAAAAAAAGTATTATGATATAATTCATTTTGTTAAGTGTCTGTAAAGCAGTTTTCGTATAGGTAAATCAGTTTTTGTTTAGGTGAAACAGTTTTGTGTTGTTTCTACATGTCGGTAAAACAGATTTTTTGTAATTTGTTATGTGACGGTTAATCAATTTTGCGTAGGTCTATGTGTCGGTAAAAACGTTTTCGTGTTTATTATACAGTTTTGTTTAGTTTTTAAGCGTCGGTAAAACAGTTTTGCGTCGATTAATCAGTTTTTAATGGGTTTCTATGTGTCGGTAAAAATGTTATACTATACGTATTTATTACTAGCTTACCGCCCGCGGCTTCGCCCGCTTTGTCTAAAACCTAATAAATTATATACTAAAACCTTCCTCTTGAATCACTTTACCTATTAAAAAAAAACACATCAAAATCCGTTTCGTAGTTTTAAAGATTTAAGCATACAAAGGGACATAGGGACAGAGAAAGCGACTTTGTTTTATACTATGTAGTGATATAGTTCTGTATAATTTTATGTCGGTAAAACAGTTTATTATCCTACACTTACCCTAGCTGGTCTCCCATAACAACCACCTTCCGTTCAAGCAGGAGCGATCCAAACACTTTGATCACCAGACCAGCACCAAAACTATCCAATAGTATGGACATATTGTCTTCATCAGCTCTGGGTTCGATTGGTCGTTTTATTATGCGGGTCCTGTGAAAAAAAAATACAAATGTTGATTGAAGTGAAACTTCTTTAGGCGCGTTGAGAGTAAAATTTCATGGTCGCATCATGGCGTAAATTTTTGTCGAGAGTCTAGACTAAGTAGTAAGAAGTGTACTTTAAGAATGTTGAAATATATTTTTAACTAGCTGTTCCCCGCGGTTTCACCCGCATTGCTCCGCTCCTGTTGGTCTTAGCGTGATGATATACCTATAACCTTCCTTGATAAATGGGCTATCTAAAACCGAAAGAATTTTTCAAATCGGACCAGTAGTTCCGATTTGAAAAATTCTATCGGTTTGAGAGATTAGCGAGTTCAAACAAACAAACAAACTCTTCAGCTTTATAATATTAATATAGATTTAGTAATAGGCCACATGATTAATGTAAGATAGCTACTAATTTTTACTATCATAAAAAAAATCTAGTCTGTAATATTTGCAACAACCTTTAGTGTTTTTAAACGAACATAAATAAAAATAAATAATCGCTTCGAAAAAAAAACAAACGATAACGAAGAAAAATGCTTCGCAGTTAACATGAATGAAATTCAAATTCAAAACTATTTATTGTCATACACAGACATTAAAAACTTCTCTCTAATAAAAAAAGTAGGGATGTAACGATACCGATACCGATACCGATATGTCGGCCGATATAATCGTCAAGCCGATATATCGGTATCGCCGATTATAAAACAACCGATACCGATATCAAACAATTCAAAAAACCGCGTCCAATGAACGATGCGAGAGGCCGCCCGCGCGTGCGCACTTTGTTTTTTGAAAAAACTCTACCAATAGTAAACTTTTATTAGGAACTGATTGTATGTGTTTAACTTAAAGTTTAACTGACTTTGCAAAATAAAAATACTAAAATAAATGGTTTTCTTGTTTTTTGATTTGGCATTGTTATTTAAAAGAATACGATTTACAGTTGAGTCTCTGTTAAATGTTGGTAACTTTTATGCATAATTCACTATTTATTTTTGTACCAAGCCATCGATATCGGTATCGGTATCGGTATCGCCGATATTTTATTACAAATATCGGTATCGGTATCGAATCGGCAAAATCATGTATCGTTACATCCCTAAAAAAAAGTAACAAAAACAAACAAAAAATCTCACCTCGGACTCTCCAAACTAATCAAGACTCTCTTCAACCCATTATTATTTTCGACATCATAAAACTCCGGTAGTTCATGTTTCTCCAAACTCTCCGTGTCAACAACAATCTCTCTTTCGCGTTTAAATTTCTCTGTTACATCAAATTTCTCCGTTCCAATTTCTCTTTTCACACTAACATTTATGGATATATCGCTTCTCCTTGGCATCGTTTTCGACTTCAACTCTCCTAGCAGAGAGTTAGATTTCTCTTTACTCTCCGTTCTTTTGTATGTTATTGTTATTTGCTCGCCCGGGTTGGGGAAATCTGTTTCGAATAATTGTTGTAAAATTTGATTTATCTCTATTTCTGGGTTGCCGTGGTGTGTTTCTATTTCTTGTAGGATCTGTGAAAAATGATTATTTATTTATTAAACTTTCAATTAAAATTACTTTGTTTTTGTTTTGTTGTTTTTTTTTTTTTTGTGAATAATTATAGGTTAATTATGCCCACGTCATAATGTATTATCCTAGAAGCAATAATGTTAGATTATAATAGGTATGGTACCTATTATAATATACACTTTTATATCTTACAAGGTGCATAATCATAAATCATAAATTTTAATTGTATAATACTTATAATATTATAAGAAATTACACGCGAGGCCGGGTTAAATATTAGTTTGAATGTAATAAGAATGTACTGCGATTCTATACAGCTACCTAATTGATGTTGTTGAGCTACCTAGTTGATAACAAAACGCAGCAAGTCAACGACTATTAGCAAAGTGAGGGTAGTTGGGTCGAACGTCGTATAAACAACGTCCGAGCCCCCCCCCCCCCCCCCCCGCTCAGGCACGATTCGTACGAATGCGCCACGAGTCAAAGGAACGCGGCATTTTATAGTATTCGACAGCTAGCATGTTTTGACAGGAAATAGTGACAACTATTCAGCACTAAAATATTAAATCAAAAGTTACGTCTAACAATACGATAATTATGAATACAAACATAATAAAACAGATGAGACGATAATCTTCACAGTGACTCATAATACATTCTAATTAAAATTCAAAACGTAGCACAGATAAAACCTCATTATAATAATATAATTGTTAACGCCACATCGTTCTATCTCTATTTAATACATTCATTTATTGATAGTGCTATCTCTATCTACGATTGAATCAATGAAATAATACTACAAATTATGTACAATTAACATTATAGACAGAGAATAGTAAAAACAAACACATTTTTATAAGTAAAATTGTCATGAATATTTTTCAATATGAATTTAACATAAACTTTAACATAATTTTTCCTATTTTTTGAAGTGAAACTTCTTTATCGGGATTGGAAAAAAATTTAGTGTAACATTTTTTCGTTACGCGTGACATTTTTTGCCATCTTTTTCTTATCCCTACCACGCGTGATTCGACGTATTTCTGTAAAGTTGCATATAGTAAATTTTTTTTTTAAAAATAAGGCCATAAAGAAGTTTCACTTCTTACGTGTTTACACTAGTACACGCACACATTTTTTTACTTTCATGCGTGTCTAAAGTCTACTGAAACAATCAATAATATCAAACAGGAATCATAAATGAACTAACATCCCATTTAACCCTAAAAAAATATCAAAATGGGTTTAAGTGTGTTTTTTTTGTAATGAAACTTCTTTGGGAGCGTTGAGAGTAAAATTTCAAGGTCGCGTCATGGCAATACCATCACGTCATGGAGTAAGACGACGATTTTGATATATTTGAATCATGCCAAAGAAGTTTCACTTCTGACACGTGTGCTCTGCACACACGCCCTTTTTATATCAATGTATGTACTACTAACCTTATAATAGAAGCCCGGTGCTCTATATTTGCCAATAACACAGTAGCATAGAGGTAGACACGTAGTAGCACCCTCTGGTAGCACGCGGCGGCAGTATCTGGAAATAAATTATTTTAGAAAATAATTATATATTAAACTAGTGGTCCGCCCCGGCTTCGCCCGTGGTACATATTTCGCAATAAAAGGTAGCCTATGTCCTTTCTCGGGTATCAAAATATCTCCATACCAAATTTCATGCAAATTGGTTCAGTAGTTTAGGCGTGATTGAGTAACAGACAGACAGACAGAGTTACTTTCGCATTTATAATATTAGTATGGATGTCACAAACATATTTAAAATGAAAGCTCAATTTCAGACCATCAAGATTTATTTTTAAGAAACATTTATTTGATTTGATTACATAAAAGTAATTTCAAGGAAATATATTATGTATATCTAGATTCTTGGTCACTAACAGAGTAATTATGTTTTGATCAATATCTAATATCGACATATAAAATTCACTTTTATTTATGACAAATATAAGTGAATTTTATCGGGGTCCTATTATTTCCAATAAATAATTATTTAGAATTTTTAAATACAAAAAATAAAAACTATTTCTCATTACTTATCTCATACTCCCAAGTTAAAGAAAGAGAACAAAGAAACATATATCTCTCTCTCGCACCCACAACTCACCCATACACCCGTTCCCCTCTCTCTTCAGTCAGCACCAACTAACAATCCTCCCTACATTCTAACCAATCGTACCATGCGACCAAATTCAACATTCCCACACATATATCCATCTCTCTCGCACCCGCAACTCACCCATAAGCCCGTTCCCCTCTCTCATCGGTCAGCACCAACGAATAACACTGCGCGTTCCTATCAGCCGACCATTCGCCCAACGACCCGGGGCTGAGCGTCTCAGGAAATATCAGGTTCTCAATGTGCGGTGGTACTTGTACCTGGAATGTGAATTAGTTTGCTTTTAAGCTCATTTTATAAATAAAAAAATACGTGTGGCACTCGAGGACTGCCGCGGCCGCGGTAAAGCTATTGCATAGCATCGCATCGCTGTGCCGGTTGGAGTGGGGGGGTGTTAGGTTTTTTCGTTACGGAATTTTTACATTCGGTCGCCGGGCTCAAAGTCTGAGATAAAAGCTATGCAATAGGTTAATCATAATTAAATAATAAAAGACTCTTATGTAAGCCATACTCGCTATTGGTCTTATTGTTCATCTGATTTTCTTAATTACATGGAATGGTATTCAAACCCTTAAAAATGATAATATAATGCTTTGATGTAATGTTGTTTATTGTACATATGTTTGTGAAAAAATATTAATAAAATCATTGGACTGGTTGAATTTCGGGATTTTTTTTACAATTAATACAGCAATACAGTACTCCAAACTTAATAATGCGCATGCAAATCTTCGCTAATTGTCGTATTTCCGAAGACACACGAATCATTGAATCGTAAGAACCCTAAACAATGCACTTGCATTTTACACCTTGTTCAAAAGAAATAGAAGTCAATTCACGGTCATACACAATCAAAAACAAATCGGGCGGTAGGTGACGGTAGCCTGTCAGTCAAAAAACTCAAAAATCCGTCAGTCGTCTTTAAATATTGGTGGTGACTGCACGTGTTCTCTCTGTGTGGAATTATATAGAGCTGCTATTACACACCCTTCTTGGTTTTGTTTTTAAAGGTGAATTAAATTAATCGATGAAATGATTTACACAGGTGATGGCAGTAGGGAAAGTGAAAATGAAGAAGAGCATAATGAAAGTTCCGATGTATCTAAAATGTCAGAAATAAAGATAATCCCTGATTTTGATTGTTTTTATTTTTATTTTTGACGTGACAACGTCTTAAATTAGGTTGCGACTGGGAGTCACTTATGAAAAAGTGTAACGCTCGGTAACGTTACGATGAGTCACCGAACGAGAGAGAGGCCCGCGGTCTGCCGCGCGCGCAGCACATAAATATTCTACCGAGAAAAAGACGTTGTCACGTAAAATCTTCGCCCGTAAAACCGACTTTACAGGCAACCATTTTTTTTTATAATTGTCACAATATTGAAGAATGATCAGTACTGTAAATACTTTTGAACTGAGATTTTAATGATTAGATATATGGTTTAAATATAAACCTGTGTTTGAAAACCATATTTTATACAATACTAGCTTGCCACCCGCGGCTTCGCCCGCTTTGTCTAAAACCTAATAAATTATATACTAAAACCTTCCTCTTGAATCACTCTATCTATTAAAAAAAACCGCATCAAAATCCGTTGCGTAGTTTTAAAGATTTAAGCATACAAAGGGACATAGGGAAATAGGGACAGTGAAAGCGACTTTGTTTTATACTATGTAGTGATAAATTTTGTGTGTTATTTTAACCTTCTTTTCTTCCATCATTACACCAGCTTCAGTAAGACACTTAAAAGTACTATAAAATTTTCCAAGTAAATCAATCCAACAAAGATATATTCGCAATCGTGGGTTTATACTCGCTATTTACTTACAAGGAATTATCGAAACAAAATCGTTACTTACAAATACATATTAATTTCTTTTAGCACAAAATATATAATTTGACTAAATTATGCATGAAGAAAATGCATTTAACCACTCTATATAGATATCATCTTCGGACGCTCCGGGAATATGACAGTTGCCGAACAGCGACGAAGATTTCAATGCGCATTATTACTTTTGGAATACTGTACAATTTTATATAATAAAGATTTTATGGAAGCTATATGACAAACATATTTAAACATTGTTATATGAATACATTTCCAAACTGATACCAAAAGGAAAAAATAATAATATTAAGTTTAAGTGTAATAAGTATACAAAAATATTTCTAACCGATTTTGAATATTAATAGACATCGATATTTTACTTGCTTTTCACATCTAGCAATGCAGACAAAACCTAACCTAAGCTAGCTATAAAATAATAATCAATTTGTAATTATAAAAATAACTTTAAAACCCACCTGATTAGGAAACACGCTTTTCACATACGCCTGGCCACTCATATAATTTAATCCAACAAGCAGACACACATTAAACAACCCCCTTTCCCTTGGCTCAAACGGCAGACCAATATCCACGCACCCCGTCTTCTCATCTATACTCAAATTGTCTATACTCCCGGCCATAGACAACCCATTCGCATCTGTCAAATCCTTGCTGTCTATGGACATATCGCGCGCCAGATTCAAATTGTTCTGCGACGTTCGGAAACTCTTCCACGATCGGAACGTGGAATACGGATTGTCTATAACCTCCGATTTGTACGAGCACACAGAGGTTTGGTGTCGAAAACGCGTCTTGACATTCTTCTGGTCCAAGTACGCTACCCTGGAGGACACCCGACGCACGTAGTTCTTGCGCTTTTCTGTTAGACTTCGCGTTAGTTTTACTGACTCTGTAATTAAAATAAAATATAGATAATAACATTACATACTCTATATCAAGCTTCATAAAGATATATATTAATTAAGTTAAACGAAAATAACTATATCATAAACTTAATCGAAAGCAGCATACAATACCAAAACAGTCCCAGTTTAACACAAATTTGATTTCATGAAAAAAAGAAAATCAATAAGAACGTTTTCAATAATTTTACTTGCAATAAATCTTAAAGTAGAACTTCTCGACTTATATTTAAGTGAAACATGCATGAATTATATCTGCCCCATACCCCAACATGATACACAGTAAAATCACATACAGTAGTAGAATCCGACTGCACTTATTTTTAGGGCCTTTATCTATTTTTTTCAGTATTTTGAAATTGTCGTTTATACTATCAGGGAAATTTACATAAAATGCATCAGCCCCATACCCCACAAGGGGGTATATTTTAGGACACTATCAATGTTTTGGCTATTTTGAACTTGATTTTAGTAGTATCAAGTAAACACAAATATAATAATGCACTAGCTGTGCCCCGCGGATTCGCCCGCATTGCTCCGCTCCTGTTGGTCTTAGGGTGATGATATATATAGCCTATAGCCTTCCTCCATAAATGGGGCTATCTAACACCGAAATAATTTTTCAAATCGGACCAGTAGTTCCTGAGGTTAGCGCGTTCAAACAAACAAAAAACTCTTCAGCTTTATAATATTAGTATAGGTAGATTTACCCCATACCCTACAAGGGGCCATGGGAGTTGGGACATAGCACACTAACCTTCACTAGTAGAATCTGAAGCATCAGTCGGAAAGCTGCCCGGCTTGTTTTCGTCCATTTTGCAGGCGGCCGTAACGGTCTCGTATATTTCCGTCATTAGACGGTTTAACTGAAAAAAATAAAACACTAGTTAGATCTCTACTGTCTTACCACATAAACCTTTAGACAGGGTTTATCTTCAAGCGCGAGTTCTCTTTAATCTGGTTTTGTCGTATTTCACATAAACAACTATTAAAGTGACAGATCTCTGGTTTAAAGTTAGACTGTGTTTAAATTGTTTGGTGGTAATACCTATAGTAGCTTAATTTTTTATAAAAAAAAAAATCACTTGCACGAAAAATAGGTTTCGAAATATGAAAATCCTTAAAACTCTATCCTAGAGGAAAGAACCACAATAGTCATGTATTCATGGATAACATTTGAGTTTATCAATATTTTTTCTGAAACTTCGATTTACATTTTCTTGCTTCTGATGCGATCAGCACACAATATTGCCAGTTACATGTAGTTATGTTTTCATAATCGCTTCCTCTTATTAATGTGTGTCTTTTCCTAAGATAATTATGTTCATAATAGCTTCCTCTCTTTAATATGTGTACCTAAGATCAAGCCACCGACCCAGACGCATAGTCAGCACTATGTTATCGCTTACATCACTGGAACGGTGATCATGAGCATTATATTTAAGTAGGTTTAAACTTTAAGACAACACTTGTATCAAACTCTACAAGTTATAGTTTTGATAAATACTCTTAAGAGAACCGTGTATCAAATTCTACATGTTCATAAATAATATTCGTAAAATTCGAATCAGTGCTTTAAACAGTCCTAAACCGCTCCCGAAAGTTATCTATGTTGACAAAAACTCTTCAACCTGTTGATTCAACGTTTTTGCAACAAATACAATAATGTTTACCATAAATGGCCAATACATACTTATATCATCATACTTATATGCTTCATACTTTTCGTGCTCTTAACTAGTAACAAAGCTCATATATCTCTTTAGATTTATGTCCCTACCACGAATAAACAATTAAACTGGTTGAACTGTTTATTTATCAACCCAGAAAACGCACCGATTCCTTGGAATATTTTTAATATCACTGCCGCACAGATATTGATGACGTTTGACAAACAGATAGCTAATAACCTTATAAAATAAAACTTTACACTATGACACTGTAATCAGCTTAAACTAATTTGTTTGTGTTTTATATTTGTTTATATTAATTATTGTATTATTTATATAAATTTTAATTAGTTAATGACCGCCCTCATTTAAACAAACAACAAACAAACAAAAATACTTTATTGTGCACCAGGACATAAAAATTACAAAAGCAATTATATAAAAGAAAGAGACACAGTTGAGCACAACAGGCGGTCTTATCGCTAAGACAGCGATCTCTTCCAGACAACCTGGTGGTCAAGGAAAAAAAGTGGAAGTAAAAGTTAATGGGCAAGAGGTGCGTTTATAGTTTAGAATACATAAATAAAATACACATATATACATCCATATTATATACATACAAATACATACACATACAAACATATACATACATACACATAAATATACATATACATACATACACATACATACATACATATACATATACTTACATACACATACATATACATACATACAAAAAGAAATGAGCTATTTACTAGTCGAAAAGCAGACACATACGGAGACAGCATCAGTACAAAGATAATTTAACATTAAACAGGTAGATCTAAATTCATTGTCTAATGGTAGATCGTTCCATAGTCTGATGGCACGCACAGTAAAGGAAGAATTATATATATGGTTTACATGACCTGGTACGACCAGACGAGACTTGTTTGATGATCGAATTGGGTGGATATTAGACACAAGGAACTCAAATCTCTCTTTTAAATATTGCGGTGTTTTCGGATCAAACAGAACACAGTACAGGAGGTGAAGGATATGAGTATTTCGGCGAAGACGAATGGGAAGCCATTTGAGCTTAGTACGAAATTCGGAGACATGATCGTATTTGCGCAAGCCAAACACAAATCTTATGCAAAAATTTTGAAGGCGCTCAAGGCAGTCAAGGTGGTATTCATAGAGGTCAGGATAGCACGCGTCGGCATAATCCATTATAGGTAAAAGGAGTGTTTGAACGAGCGCAATTTTAGTTGGTATTGGCAGAACGTTGCGTAGCCGGCGAATGGAACTAGCAGCAGCGAAAACCTTTTTACGCACTTCCTTTATTTGATAATTCCAAGTTAGGCATGAATCTATCCAAATTCCTAAACACTTTTTTTTTTTTTTTTTTTTTTTTTAATTTTTACTAAAAAGTATTAAGATACAAAACTAATTATTAGTAGATACTAATATGTGAAAATTTGTGAGTATGTTTGTTACTCTTTCAAGACAAAAATACTAAACGAAGTTGGATGAAACTTTACAGTAATAGTTTACCTAGGTTAACACCCGCAGGATATAAGTCTGCTTCGTAAAAAAACTTAACAAATTGAAATCATACACTTAACCTTCCAAGTACCAATCTATCTATTAGAAAACCCTCATCAAAATCCGTTGCGTAGTTTTAAAGATTTAAGCATACATAGGGACAGCTTTGTTTTATACTATGTACATAGTGATACATCAGAATAACATATGATGTATTTATATATTTTTATATATTATAGCTAGGTATAAAAATTTATTAACACTGCAATAGATTATCAAGTCACATTATATAACTAACTACGTTGTATTTGAAAAGTATGGAAAATATAATTCCAAATTGTTTTTAATTGGGATTTACAAGTTTTCCCGTTCATAGACAATGCAGTTATTAAGATTATCAATTAGATTCAATTATAATTCATCAAATTGGATATACCATTTTACCTATGTGGCAGGATAATTTGTAAAAATACCCGTTTCAGGTATTTTTATGAGTGAATTCCCGGAGGGTTATGTACATACCTATAGTCACATAGCGAGAAGAAAAACCTGATTTTTTGTTGCAATATTCAGGTAAATGATAATTAGTTAATTACAGTAAAAAAATAACCAAAAAATCACGCTCTGATGATAAAATCATAAAAAAATATATATTTTTTTATTTAGGCTCATGAGGTAAACTCATGAAATTATTCTATTGTCACCGGTCCCTTATAAGTGTACAGTAAGTGTAAGTTTGAATTAAATCTGTCCGTTTAAATACAGGTGAAGCTAAAAAAAGCGTGCGTGTTTGAAGCAGTAAGTATCTTAGACCACATCTCAGCTTTACATCAGGCGTGATTGCGGTCAAGCGCTTCCCTATCGACAATAAAAATAAAGAAAAAAAAGTAAAGAAAATACATAGGTACAACAGGACTGACTCGACGAAAGCGAAATATCACTACATAGTATAAAACAAAGTCGCTTTCTCTGTCCCTATGTCCCTTTGTATGCTTAAATCTTTGAAACTACGCAACGGATTTTGATGCGGTTTTTTTTAATTGCGGCGAGTTTTATCAAAATAATGTACTAAGTATTGTACACATTGAAAAGGTCTACAGAAAAGTCCGTGATGGTATATGCCTATCTCTTATGGATAACCCACAATAACTTTTTTTTGTCTTTTACTTTTTACGACAAATAATGGCTAATTTTCGAAGCGATTTTAATCAATACAGCATTAATCCTTAACCAATTAAATACCTTGAATACATTGTTCATTTAATATAGATCTATATGGCCCTTTACACCGTATGATTTAAGTGAATATTTTCGAAGATATTACAGATTTAAAAACTGCGGGACGTAGCGTTTGCACCATTGCACCCGTGAGAAGCCGGGGCGGGTCGCTAGTTATTTAATAAAGAATAATTCTAGTTATGTACCTAGTGCCTACTATCTATATTCTGTATATTATGAATTATGATAACAAGACACCGCGGCAACATCAAACTAATTACTAAGTAATAAGTGTACACGCACTATATGAACTTAAAACTCAATTATTATATGGGGTCAGATACATTTTTAGTTCTTATTACTACCTATACCTATTTTATTACATTTAAATACTCTAATTCAAACTTAAACTT
This sequence comes from Colias behrii, assembly GCA_029959065.1. Taxonomy (NCBI): domain Eukaryota; kingdom Metazoa; phylum Arthropoda; class Insecta; order Lepidoptera; family Pieridae; genus Colias; species Colias behrii. The sequence goes on along the minus strand of JARWMC010000029.1, from coordinate 3,592,171 downwards.
AAACATTTATTTAATCAACTACCTACCTAGTCCGTTAAGCACTTTTGAATCGTCAAAATACAGAAAATTAATAATTTGAAGCTACCCTCTATGCATAATATAAAGTAAATCAAATTATCCATCGATCTCAGAGTTCCTTTCCTACATTTATATGTTTGTGATTATCAGAAGATTTTCCCAGAAAAAAATAAAATAATAACTTTCCCAGTCAATATGAAAATTAAACAAGCTATTTAAACAGGCAAGGTTTGTCTAATCGTCTACTGAAGAATATTTTTTGTCAAGTGGGGTCATGTCAGTAGACCAAGGATATATTATTGTAAATACAGGGAAATGATCCAGAACTTTAATCTTGGTTTATTGCTTATATTATCACTGATTTAACTAACTACATACCTATCCGGAAAATAAACTCAAAACAAATCATCAAACGGTACAAACAAAATTGATTAATCACAAAAACGAATACAATATTTCGAAAACAGTTCATAATTTAATGTTTAAAAAATTATCAAAACTTTCCTTCGAAGCTTCTTAAACCAGGAAAAAGCATAATAAACAATGCAAAATGCACTTCAACAAGCAAAGAATAAGAATCATAATCCATTTTCCGCTGTCTTATAAATCACCATACATTTTTTCACTATAAATTAACCATACGTTCACCCAAACACACACTAATGGCTGGCGTCCACTAGGCGGATCGGGCCGGGCCGCATCGCAACGCAAAAATACGCCGGCCTATGTTTTGTATGAAACATCGTCCATTAGCGACGGATCGGGGCGCGGCGGGCCGCAACGCATTGACGGATCGCTTCGCAGGCGGATTTCTGCCGGCGGTGCGCTGCGGCCCGCCCCAACCCGTCACCCGTCTAGTGGACGCAGGCAGGCGGATGTGAGCGGCGAGCGTCTGTTAGATAAAATCCGCCTAGGCGGTCCGCCGCGCCCCGTACAGGTGGACGCAGGAGCAAACAGCGCGTCCATTAGAGACGGCCCGTTGCAATGCGACCCGCCCCGATCCGTCTCTAATGGACGCCTAGCATTACAAATCACGTGAAAATTCACGAAGACTAAAACACAACGAGCAAAAACCTACCTTAAATCAACAGCATATAATACATAATCCATTCGAAATTAACCCAACTGAAAATGCACTTACACTCGCATTTAAAACAAGAAGGAAGTAAAAAAAACTGCACCTTAAATCTCTAAACAATAAAGTACATTTCACCTAATTAACCAAAGTAAGTCACAGAAAATACACTCACACTAAAAAAAAAACACCAGGAAATAAAATAAAAATGGACCTTAATCCCCAAACAATAAAGTACACTTTACCTGTATCCATTTTAGCACTAATAGTCACTGCACAGTTTTACACCCGAAATTTTCCCGTACTCTATACAGTAGGAGAGTTGTACGTCGAATAATTAAGAATACGTAGCTCCGAGGCGTGATAACATGGACTGGGTTATGCAATAGTGAGTCAAGAGGCAAAACAATATAGCTTAGAAATAAATACTAATAATATATTCATTAGACTTGCAGATTATACAATAGTTCATCCAAAACTGCAGGTATGGAACATAGCACGAAAATATTTAGTAATAGACTACAAGCCGGTATAGGAAAAAAATATGGGTCAATTGAACCACCAGGGGACATATCTAGAACGATAGAAGAGCATAAAATAATAAGATTCATCACTATGCCGTCACTTGTAAGCTGTCCAACTGAGTGCAGATGAGAATTCAAAAGTACAGGTAGACTCGGTAAATTTTGGTCATATATTTTTGTACGGCATTCTTAACCATCGATAGATCCATTAAAAATAATAAGAAACCGCTCAGTGCCGTACAAAAATGGTGGTCCACAAAGTCGGAATTTTTATTTAATTTCCGAGAGTTACCGGGGGTAAATTTGGTCATTTGACCATGTACGGCATCTGTGTCATACTATTTCTATACTGCTTTTAATCCATTATCCCGCAACGTCGTACAAAAATCATGGGGACAAGGGGAAAAAATCGAGAGTTGCAATCCCCTCTTTTTCACCACTCCAGGGGGTCATTTGACACAACACGAAATAAATTTATTTTTAAAGTATTTTATGCATAGATAATATTTTTTCATGTGCCGTACATTTTCGTTGGTTCAAAGGGGAAAAATCTGAAAAAGAAAAAAATCCATATAACGAAATGCTTTCAAATGATACCAAACACGGCATATTTATCTTAACTTAATTTTTTTACTCTGTATGTTTTGTCCGCTAGAGGGCGCCACATTAGATTTTGTGAAACCATATAGCCTTTAGCTAGCTGGTCGCTGGTTATCCAGTGAACAATTCAGACGCTTCTAATGATATGTCATTTGTCGAATTCTGATAAGTAGTTTAGAAGTTACGAGGGAATAGATGAACATACATACATGACCTGTCAAAATCATAACCCTCCTTTTGCTTTGCCGTAGTCGGGTAAAAATATGTCAATGCCGTACTGTATCAGATGGCCATAAAGCTCCCTTAAAATTGTAGCTTTCGTCGCTTTCATCAGCCTAAAAGATGTGGTCTGCACAAAAATGTACGGCATCGTTTTTTCCTAATTTATCTATGTTAATACTATTTAAAACAACGAATAAAGTGTAGAAAACTATTATATTTCATTAATCTACGATGTTTAAACTTTTACAAAATTTCAGTTTTTGCATTTCTCTATAACTTTTTTTAGAACGGTTTCTTTTGAACGGCAATACTATACAACAATTGAATTTTACAATATCATGTTAAAAAAAAAAAGTTCCCGTACAGGGTCAAATGACCTTACAGCTCTTTATATCAAGAATTCGATGAAATTAAGATGATTATTGGTATACATTTAAAAGAACAATTATTTTTTGACGGCATTGCTTTTAATAGTACTTTTGAGTGCTAGATAATGTTTTGGAACCGAAGCCGTACTTAGTCAAATTACCCCCTGGAGTGGGGAAAGAGAGGGGATTGCAACTCTCGATTTTTTCCCCTTGTCTCCATGATTTTTGTACGGCGTTGCGGAATAATGGATTAAAAGCAGTATAGAAATAGTATGACACAGATGCCGTACATGGTCAAATGACCAAATTTACCCCCGGTAACTCTCGGAAATTAAATAAAAATTCCGACTTTGTGGACCACCATTTTTGTACGGCACTGAGCGGTTTCTTATTATTTTTAATGGATCTATCGATGGTTAAGAATGCCGTACAAAAATATATGACCAAAATTTACCGAGTCTACCTGTACTTTTGAATTCTCATCTGCACTCAGTTGGACAGCTTACAAGTGACGGCATAGTGATGAATCTTATTATTTTATGCTCTTCTATCGTTCTAGATATGTCCCCTGGTGGTTCAATTGACCCATATTTTTTTCCTATACCGGCTTGTAGTCTATAATATGTCAAAAACATAATTATGTAAGGTTAAGAAATACCTACTAAAGATATTGGGTATATAATAAATTCATTATTAGACTGATAGATACATTCAACATAGAACAAAAAGATTTAGCAGAATATTTATACTTAAGTTAAATATACAAGGAAAAGGTTTAACGACATTGGTCGATATTTTCAGCAAAGATTGCTAGATATGCTAGAGAGATAACCTTGTCAATAAAATAAACACAACTAAGAAATGAAAACAAAACAATACACACATTATATTTTACACTTAAACTTTCAAAATATAACTCAGACATCTACCTACGTAAATCGACAATCATGGTAAAGACAGATATACAAACAAACAGCACAACTACAACACTATATTCATGAACAAAATACGGAATACCTTAAACCCTATCCAGAATTATTCCACATACAAACAAAAACATAACCCACATTAAAATGGCACACTTGTGCATAAACTCCCAACAAACGAGGCTAGGTCATCAAACAACATTGTCCAACAACAATTACGATAATTTCTAGTGATGTAACACACGATTTGTCGATAATATTATTACGTATAATTTGTATTATGCATGAACTTGACTCGACTTCACGTACTTTTTCAAGATTTTTATCGCAAAGGCCAAGGTTTGTTCAGGATCGGGTGTGTTTAATAATATTATTATCTGTTTTAAATTGTGTAATATTACGTTCTTTTTATTTCTCAAACTTTTTGTTTATTTATTTTGGATAATAACGACAAAACCCAATAAGAATAAACTTAAATATGTAGAAAATAGAATTAAGCGACAATTAAAAATAACTTGAAAAAAGGTGCATCGAAATTTGAATTAATTCGTAAATATTTTATTAAAAGAGATCAAGCTTTATTTAGAATTTTATCGACGAAATAAAAAGCATAGTATACCTATACAAGTAGGCCTGTAGGTACTTATAATCACAATGAAATCAAAATTTTTACTTTCCAAAAGTTCCTTCTTATTTGACCACTTTTACTTTTTTTTACCCACGTTCTCAAAACAACAGAAAGCTCTCAATTCGTTTAAATTAAATTATTTCAATTATTATCTAATCAAAAAATTGTCTACGCCACTCGTATCATATTTTATTTAAATATTATATTTTTATAAAACGCATCGATCAACAATATAGTACGTAATATAATAAAAAAGTTACCTAACGAAAATAAATTGTGTTGTAATAACATTAATCGTTATCACTACATAGTATAAAACAAAGTCGCTTGCTCTGTCCCTATATCCCTATATATATGCTTAAATCTTTAAAACCAAATTAACAATTAGTATCTGAGAAATTTCATTTAGAGGCAAGGCAGAAATGTCATTTTAGAAGTAGGTCTATGCATCTTAGACTTATTCGTTTATTCAAAGGTCACCCTATAGCTGCTATTACATTTAATAGTCTAGTCAGATACAATCATACCAATAACATAACACAATGCTAAGTTGCATTGTGTGACGAACTTTAATATTATGATAGCCCATGTACCGAGGAAAACTATAGGCTATATATCATCACGCTAAGACCAACACGAGCGGAGCAGTGCGGGTGAAACCGCGGGGAACAGCTAGTACTTTTATAAAACACGATGACAAACTTCAGCAAACTTTTTTTTTACCAACCTTTTCACAACAAATGACATAATTCCCTTATCTATATTGACACAGATCTTCAAAGACGGAAGCCTCACTAGATAAAATTGATTGACGCTTGACGTATTGATTCCTTATATTATATATTCATTTAATTAATTAATTATATTCTATTTATCGTAAACAACATCAAAGGGAGCGGTTATGATAAGGGTTGTTCAATTGTTCGATACGTCAAAGTGATACGTGGAATTTCGATGAGATAATTAGTTTTAAAGTAATATTATATATATTAACATTAACTAGCGCATTGTACCGGCTTTCCCTGGAATGCCCCGGGATAAATGATAGCCAATATATTTCTGTTAGTCAAAGAATTTTCATTTCCTTTTTCATTCCTACTATTAACTGCTTTATCGTTTAATAGTAATTTAAAAAATATTATCTTCCTATTTTGAAAGTTGTTTAAACTCAATAAAATTGCACCAAAATTCAATACAATTTTATAAAAAATACCTTACTTAAATACATATCTCAAATAAAATTTAAACAAGCCACGGCCACGGCTTCGCTTATGGTTCTTGTAAAATCAGAAAAGATCATCACATGATCAAATGCATAGTTTACGATTATATAAAGGACATACAGACAAACATTAATTTTTGTAATATATTTAAAACCAAAAGTTCTATGTCTTAGTCTTAGGTCTTAGTATAGTATAGTTTTATCTGATAATATAAAATGCATGTGCTCCACATAAATACACAGCCTCTACAACTTTCACATCCTGACAATTTCTTAATAAATATTTATTAGTATCCTTCCTGCGAAACATTATTAAACATGATTTTAATAATACTAAACAACTTTATCTACTTTGTAAAAATTATAGGTACTTACAAATTACATTGTACGAGTAAAAATCTATACTTATAATCTATAGTCTATACTAATATTATAAAGCTGAAGAGTTTGTTTATTCGTTTGTTTGTTTGAACGCGCTAATCTCAGAAAAGTCCGTGATGGTATATGTCTATCTCTTATGGATAACCCACAATAACTTTTTTTTGTCTTTTACTTTTTACGACAAATAATGGCTAATTTTCGAAGCGATTTTAATCAATACAGCATTAATCCTTAACCAATTAAATACCTTGAATACATTGTTCATTTAATATAGATCTATATGGCCCTTTACACCGTATGATTTAAGTGAATATTTTCGAAGATATTACAGATTTAAAAACTGCGGGACGTAGCGTTTGCACCATTGCACCCGTGAGAAGCCGGGGCGGGTCGCTAGTTATTTAATAAAGAATAATTCTAGTTATGTACCTAGTGCCTACTATCTATATTCTGTATATTATGAATTATGATAACAAGACACCGCGGCAACATCAAACTAATTACTAAGTAATAAGTGTACACGCACTATATGAACTTAAAACTCAATTATTATATGGGGTCAGATACATTTTTAGTTCTTATTACTACCTATACCTATTTTATTACATTTAAATACTCTAATTCAAACTTAAACTTAAACATTTATTTAATCAACTACCTACCTAGTCCGTTAAGCACTTTTGAATCGTCAAAATACAGAAAATTAATAATTTGAAGCTACCCTCTATGCATAATATAAAGTAAATCAAATTATCCATCGATCTCAGAGTTCCTTTCCTACATTTATATGTTTGTGATTATCAGAAGATTTTCCCAGAAAAAAATAAAATAATAACTTTCCCAGTCAATATGAAAATTAAACAAGCTATTTAAACAGGCAAGGTTTGTCTAATCGTCTACTGAAGAATATTTTTTGTCAAGTGGGGTCATGTCAGTAGACCAAGGATATATTATTGTAAATACAGGGAAATGATCCAGAACTTTAATCTTGGTTTATTGCTTATATTATCACTGATTTAACTAACTACATACCTATCCGGAAAATAAACTCAAAACAAATCATCAAACGGTACAAACAAAATTGATTAATCACAAAAACGAATACAATATTTCGAAAACAGTTCATAATTTAATGTTTAAAAAATTATCAAAACTTTCCTTCGAAGCTTCTTAAACCAGGAAAAAGCATAATAAACAATGCAAAATGCACTTCAACAAGCAAAGAATAAGAATCATAATCCATTTTCCGCTGTCTTATAAATCACCATACATTTTTTCACTATAAATTAACCATACGTTCACCCAAACACACACTAATGGCTGGCGTCCACTAGGCGGATCGGGCCGGGCCGCATCGCAACGCAAAAATACGCCGGCCTATGTTTTGTATGAAACATCGTCCATTAGCGACGGATCGGGGCGCGGCGGGCCGCAACGCATTGACGGATCGCTTCGCAGGCGGATTTCTGCCGGCGGTGCGCTGCGGCCCGCCCCAACCCGTCACCCGTCTAGTGGACGCAGGCAGGCGGATGTGAGCGGCGAGCGTCTGTTAGATAAAATCCGCCTAGGCGGTCCGCCGCGCCCCGTACAGGTGGACGCAGGAGCAAACAGCGCGTCCATTAGAGACGGCCCGTTGCAATGCGACCCGCCCCGATCCGTCTCTAATGGACGCCTAGCATTACAAATCACGTGAAAATTCACGAAGACTAAAACACAACGAGCAAAAACCTACCTTAAATCAACAGCATATAATACATAATCCATTCGAAATTAACCCAACTGAAAATGCACTTACACTCGCATTTAAAACAAGAAGGAAGTAAAAGAAACTGCACCTTAAATCTCTAAACAATAAAGTACATTTCACCTAATTAACCAAAGTAAGTCACAGAAAATACACTCACACTAAAAAAAAAACACCAGGAAATAAAATAAAAATGGACCTTAATCCCCAAACAATAAAGTACACTTTACCTGTATCCATTTTAGCACTAATAGTCACTGCACAGTTTTACACCCGAAATTTTCCCGTACTCTATACAGTAGGAGAGTTGTACGTCGAATAATTAAGAATACGTAGCTCCGAGGCGTGATAACATGGACTGGGTTATGCAATAGTGAGTCAAGAGGCAAAACAATATAGCTTAGAAATAAATACTAATAATATATTCATTAGACTTGCAGATTATACAATAGTTCATCCAAAACTGCAGGTATGGAACATAGCACGAAAATATTTAGTAATAGACTACAAGCCGGTATAGGAAAAAAATATGGGTCAATTGAACCACCAGGGGACATATCTAGAACGATAGAAGAGCATAAAATAATAAGATTCATCACTATGCCGTCACTTGTAAGCTGTCCAACTGAGTGCAGATGAGAATTCAAAAGTACAGGTAGACTCGGTAAATTTTGGTCATATATTTTTGTACGGCATTCTTAACCATCGATAGATCCATTAAAAATAATAAGAAACCGCTCAGTGCCGTACAAAAATGGTGGTCCACAAAGTCGGAATTTTTATTTAATTTCCGAGAGTTACCGGGGGTAAATTTGGTCATTTGACCATGTACGGCATCTGTGTCATACTATTTCTATACTGCTTTTAATCCATTATCCCGCAACGTCGTACAAAAATCATGGGGACAAGGGGAAAAAATCGAGAGTTGCAATCCCCTCTTTTTCACCACTCCAGGGGGTCATTTGACACAACACGAAATAAATTTATTTTTAAAGTATTTTATGCATAGATAATATTTTTTCATGTGCCGTACATTTTCGTTGGTTCAAAGGGGAAAAATCTGAAAAAGAAAAAAATCCATATAACGAAATGCTTTCAAATGATACCAAACACGGCATATTTATCTTAACTTAATTTTTTTACTCTGTATGTTTTGTCCGCTAGAGGGCGCCACATTAGATTTTGTGAAACCATATAGCCTTTAGCTAGCTGGTCGCTGGTTATCCAGTGAACAATTCAGACGCTTCTAATGATATGTCATTTGTCGAATTCTGATAAGTAGTTTAGAAGTTACGAGGGAATAGATGAACATACATACATGACCTGTCAAAATCATAACCCTCCTTTTGCTTTGCCGTAGTCGGGTAAAAATATGTCAATGCCGTACTGTATCAGATGGCCATAAAGCTCCCTTAAAATTGTAGCTTTCGTCGCTTTCATCAGCCTAAAAGATGTGGTCTGCACAAAAATGTACGGCATCGTTTTTTCCTAATTTATCTATGTTAATACTATTTAAAACAACGAATAAAGTGTAGAAAACTATTATATTTCATTAATCTACGATGTTTAAACTTTTACAAAATTTCAGTTTTTGCATTTCTCTATAACTTTTTTTAGAACGGTTTCTTTTGAACGGCAATACTATACAACAATTGAATTTTACAATATCATGTTAAAAAAAAAAAGTTCCCGTACAGGGTCAAATGACCTTACAGCTCTTTATATCAAGAATTCGATGAAATTAAGATGATTATTGGTATACATTTAAAAGAACAATTATTTTTTGACGGCATTGCTTTTAATAGTACTTTTGAGTGCTAGATAATGTTTTGGAACCGAAGCCGTACTTAGTCAAATTACCCCCTGGAGTGGGGAAAGAGAGGGGATTGCAACTCTCGATTTTTCCCCCTTGTCTCCATGATTTTTGTACGGCGTTGCGGAATAATGGATTAAAAGCAGTATAGAAATAGTATGACACAGATGCCGTACATGGTCAAATGACCAAATTTACCCCCGGTAACTCTCGGAAATTAAATAAAAATTCCGACTTTGTGGACCACCATTTTTGTACGGCACTGAGCGGTTTCTTATTATTTTTAATGGATCTATCGATGGTTAAGAATGCCGTACAAAAATATATGACCAAAATTTACCGAGTCTACCTGTACTTTTGAATTCTCATCTGCACTCAGTTGGACAGCTTACAAGTGACGGCATAGTGATGAATCTTATTATTTTATGCTCTTCTATCGTTCTAGATATGTCCCCTGGTGGTTCAATTGACCCATATTTTTTTCCTATACCGGCTTGTAGTCTATAATATGTCAAAAACATAATTATGTAAGGTTAAGAAATACCTACTAAAGATATTGGGTATATAATAAATTCATTATTAGACTGATAGATACATTCAACATAGAACAAAAAGATTTAGCAGAATATTTATACTTAAGTTAAATATACAAGGAAAAGGTTTAACGACATTGGTCGATATTTTCAGCAAAGATTGCTAGATATGCTAGAGAGATAACCTTGTCAATAAAATAAACACAACTAAGAAATGAAAACAAAACAATACACACATTATATTTTACACTTAAACTTTCAAAATATAACTCAGACATCTACCTACGTAAATCGACAATCATGGTAAAGACAGATATACAAACAAACAGCACAACTACAACACTATATTCATGAACAAAATACGGAATACCTTAAACCCTATCCAGAATTATTCCACATACAAACAAAAACATAACCCACATTAAAATGGCACACTTGTGCATAAACTCCCAACAAACGAGGCTAGGTCATCAAACAACATTGTCCAACAACAATTACGATAATTTCTAGTGATGTAACACACGATTTGTCGATAATATTATTACGTATAATTTGTATTATGCATGAACTTGACTCGACTTCACGTACTTTTTCAAGATTTTTATCGCAAAGGCCAAGGTTTGTTCAGGATCGGGTGTGTTTAATAATATTATTATCTGTTTTAAATTGTGTAATATTACGTTCTTTTTATTTCTCAAACTTTTTGTTTATTTATTTTGGATAATAACGACAAAACCCAATAAGAATAAACTTAAATATGTAGAAAATAGAATTAAGCGACAATTAAAAATAACTTGAAAAAAGGTGCATCGAAATTTGAATTAATTCGTAAATATTTTATTAAAAGAGATCAAGCTTTATTTAGAATTTTATCGACGAAATAAAAAGCATAGTATACCTATACAAGTAGGCCTGTAGGTACTTATAATCACAATGAAATCAAAATTTTTACTTTCCAAAAGTTCCTTCTTATTTGACCACTTTTACTTTTTTTTACCCACGTTCTCAAAACAACAGAAAGCTCTCAATTCGTTTAAATTAAATTATTTCAATTATTATCTAATCAAAAAATTGTCTACGCCACTCGTATCATATTTTATTTAAATATTATATTTTTATAAAACGCATCGATCAACAATATAGTACGTAATATAATAAAAAAGTTACCTAACGAAAATAAATTGTGTTGTAATAACATTAATCGTTATCACTACATAGTATAAAACAAAGTCGGTTGCTCTGTCCCTATATCCCTATATATATGCTTAAATCTTTAAAACCAAATTAACAATTAGTATCTGAGAAATTTCATTTAGAGGCAAGGCAGAAATGTCATTTTAGAAGTAGGTCTATGCATCTTAGACTTATTCGTTTATTCAAAGGTCACCCTATAGCTGCTATTACATTTAATAGTCTAGTCAGATACAATCATACCAATAACATAACACAATGCTAAGTTGCATTGTGTGACGAACTTTAATATTATGATAGCCCATGTACCGAGGAAAACTATAGGCTATATATCATCACGCTAAGACCAACACGAGCGGAGCAGTGCGGGTGAAACCGCGGGGAACAGCTAGTACTTTTATAAAACACGATGACAAACTTCAGCAAACTTTTTTTTTACCAACCTTTTCACAACAAATGACATAATTCCCTTATCTATATTGACACAGATCTTCAAAGACGGAAGCCTCACTAGATAAAATTGATTGACGCTTGACGTATTGATTCCTTATATTATATATTCATTTAATTAATTAATTATATTCTATTTATCGTAAACAACATCAAAGGGAGCGGTTATGATAAGGGTTGTTCAATTGTTCGATACGTCAAAGTGATACGTGGAATTTCGATGAGATAATTAGTTTTAAAGTAATATTATATATATTAACATTAACTAGCGCATTGTACCGGCTTTCCCTGGAATGCCCCGGGATAAATGATAGCCAATATATTTCTGTTAGTCAAAGAATTTTCATTTCCTTTTTCATTCCTACTATTAACTGCTTTATCGTTTAATAGTAATTTAAAAAATATTATCTTCCTATTTTGAAAGTTGTTTAAACTCAATAAAATTGCACCAAAATTCAATACAATTTTATAAAAAATACCTTACTTAAATACATATCTCAAATAAAATTTAAACAAGCCACGGCCACGGCTTCGCTTATGGTTCTTGTAAAATCAGAAAAGATCATCACATGATCAAATGCATAGTTTACGATTATATAAAGGACATACAGACAAACATTAATTTTTGTAATATATTTAAAACCAAAAGTTCTATGTCTTAGTCTTAGGTCTTAGTATAGTATAGTTTTATCTGATAATATAAAATGCATGTGCTCCACATAAATACACAGCCTCTACAACTTTCACATCCTGACAATTTCTTAATAAATATTTATTAGTATCCTTCCTGCGAAACATTATTAAACATGATTTTAATAATACTAAACAACTTTATCTACTTTGTAAAAATTATAGGTACTTACAAATTACATTGTACGAGTAAAAATCTATACTTATAATCTATAGTCTATACTAATATTATAAAGCTGAAGAGTTTGTTTATTCGTTTGTTTGTTTGAACGCGCTAATCTCAGGAACTACAGGTCCGATTTGTTAATAAAAAATATTTCGGTGTTAGATAACCCATTCATCGAGAAAGGCTATAGGCTAATCTGCTAATCATCACGCTAAGACCAACAGGAGCGGAGCCACGCGGGTGAAATCGCGGAGCGCAGCTAGTATTACTTATACTTACCACATTTAAATATAAAACTTAAACGCAATTTCTTTATGCAATAAGACTTCTTTTAGAAGAGCTTTTCAATCGAATATTCATAAAAACTTGCAAATATGTATTTCGCATTAAAAATACCAAAAATAATTTTCCTCTTTTGGGTATCAAACGCAAGGCCTCTCAAAGTTCAAGACATAACCACTACACCAAAGAATTTAAAAGTAAACCACAATTGTGTTCAAAGTCATCAGCATACCGATTACATACATACAAACATACATATACATACAAAGCGAAATTAAAAACGCATTATCTAAAACCTTGGTATATGTATGCGACCTTTATAGTCCTTTGGATTTTATCATTTTTGCATTCACTTGCTAATACTAATAAAATACTTGAACATATCTTACTAATATCACAGAATAATAACTAGTAGCTAGCTACTTATTTTATAAATGCGAAAGTTTATGAGGATGGCTTTGATTATATACTCCCTATAATCAAAGGAGGATGGATGGATGTTTGTTACTCTTTTACGCAAACACTACTAAACCGATTAAAATGAAATTTGGTATGTAGGTAGCTGAAGACCCAGAATAACACACAGGCTACTCTTTATCCCACAATAAAGAAATACCACAGGTAATATTTAATGATGTTTTACGGTAGTAATTACACTGTCAAGATTATGTCCTTTTGTTTTGAATCCATACTATATTATTTCAAATTTAATGCGTAAATTGCGTATATTTAAAATACAAAACACTTGCTATTAAACAAAGATGTTTAATTGCAAGTGTTTTGTATTAAAAATAATATTTAAAAAATAGAGAAATTATTTTTTGTCTTGTATAAATTTTATTTTCTTTTAACCTTTATCAAGATCAGAATGTATTAATGGAAGGGACTGGCTCTCTTAACACAGGCTATGCCTAGCAAGAGTCTCATTACTAATTGTACAACAAAAGGTCAAATAAAGATTTATTTAATTTATATTTATTTATAGCATCGCTTTCCTAACAACTCAAAGAACATTGACATTTCTCCACCTTGCGCCATAATATCGATAATTTTCCATTCCATCGACACCAATACAACACTAGCCAGTAAATAAAACATAATATCAAAACAGAGCGGTCAGACAGATGGACGCCGAATTACAAAGAAAATGAGTTTATCTTAATTGCAATTATAATTTGTACATTGGTGTCATGTACTTAAATTTTATGATAAACTACGCTACATCTTAGCCCGCGGCTTCTTCCAAGTTATCACGATACAGCTGTTTCCTATATTAATTTTGATATTAGAAACGGGAAGAGCTTGAGGTATTTTTTTCGTGTTCAATAGAATTAATTCCTTCAAAGTTAAAACTTCTAAAGCATGCTATACGCTACACCATGTCGCGACCGGGCCGTGCCCCGTGCTCGATCAAACATTATTGTATACTTTTTGTATGAAGCGATTCTCAGTTTTTATCAAATGATCAAAAATCTAAAAAGGGTCCTTTGAACCCCCCCCCCTCCCCTACACCCATAACTCACCCTCCACCCTTGAGGACTGTCGATATTATCATCTGAACATGTCAAGGAATAAGTGTAGCGATTTTCAAAACTACTTACGATTTATTTCCGCTAATTTTCTCGGACAATAATATGGATATTGTTTCATTCGTTTCCCGGCTCAGGCACGGCCCGTCCCCGGCACGGTGTAGCGTAAATCTTGCTTTATGTAGTAAATAATAAATATTGTCAAAATCGGTAAGAACGTTTTAAACATGATACAGTACCTACATATTAATACATGCGTACTTTCATATTTTTAGTTTATCTTTCTCATACAAATTGTTAATCGCAAATATCTCGTAAACAATTAACTAAAACAATATTACGTATTTAAGGTTCAATAACCCTCCTTATTGACGTAACTGAGAAATGAATATTTAATTGAGATCATATATCTATCCAGAGGCGGCTCGTGACAAAATTGTATGGGTGTTCACTTGAAATAAAACAACGAAAATACAATAGCGTTAGCAGGATAATTTATTACAAAAAAAATGAGCACCACATTATAAATCCATACTTATAATATTATAAATGCGAAAGTAACTCTGTCTGTCTGTCTGTTACTCAATCACGCCTAAACTACTGAACCAATTTGCATGAAATTTGGTATGGAGATATTTTGATACCCGAGAAAGTACATAGGCTACCTTTTATTGCGAAATATGTATCACGGGCGAAGCCGGGGCGGACCTCTAGTAATATTATAAATGCGAAAGTGTGTTTATTCGTTTTAATGTGACATGGCCATGGGTAACTTTTGACAGCGGTGAAACGACTCATGCTAATGCGAATTTAACATCAGGGGAATCCGCGGGCAAAAAAAAATATATGAATATTGTTTTCAATAAAAATGATGATGATGATATTGTTCATGAAATTAATAATAATTCCATAATTCCAGGGCCCTGGTGAAAGCGCCCAACGACTGGGCGAGTTTATACGTTCGCTAGCTATGCAGATACTGAGCCATTCTGCGCACGCGCGGCCTGTGGATAGAGAGCATAGCGTACGGGATGTGGGTGGGAATAGGTGGGTGGTTGGTAGTACTTTAATCAGTCGTAAAAATTTCCAATTTTAGGAAGATTAGAAAAATGATTTTAACAATAGTTAGGTAAATTTCGATTGACAGAAAATTGACAATAAGTCAGGAAAAATTTCTATAAGTCAGGAAAATTTCCATAAGTCGGGAAAATTCCTTTAAGCTGGAAAATTTCCATAAGAAAGGAAAATTTCTATACGCCAGGAAAATTTCTATAAACAAGGAAAATTTATATACGCCAGGAAAATTTCTATACGTCAGGAAAATTTATAGACAAGGAAAATTTGTATAAGTCAGGAAAATGTTTATAAGCCAGGAAAATTTCTATACGTCAGGAAAATTTCTATACGCCAGGAAAATTTCGATAAGACAGGAAAATTTCTATAAGAAAGGAAAATTTCCATAAGTCCGGAAAATTTCTATACGTCAGGAAAAATTCCATAAGTCGGGAAAAATTCTATAAGAAAGGAAAATTTCCAAAAGCCAGCAAAATTTCTATAAGCCAGGAAAATGTCTATACGTCAGGAAAATTTGTATAAGTCAGGAAAAATTATATACGCCAGGAAAATTTCTTTACGTCAGGAAAAATTCTATAAGCAAGGAAAATTTCTATAAGCCAGGAAAATTTCTATACGTCAGGAAAATTTATATGCGTCGGGAAAATTTATATAAGCCAGCAAAATTATACTAGCCAGGAAAATTTCTATTGTATTAATGTTTTCCCAAGAAATTTCTATTGTAAAATTTCCATAAGAAAGGAAAGTTTCTATACGCCATGAAAATTTCTATAAACAAGGAAAATTTATATACGATAGGAAAATTTATACAGATAAGGAATATTTTTATAAGTCAGGAAAATGTTTATTAGCCAGGAAAATTTCTATACGTTAGGAAAATTTCTATACGCCAGGAAAATCCATAAGTCGGGAAAATTACGATAAGTCGGGAAAATTTCTATAAGAAAGGAAAATTTCCATAAGTCCGGAAAATTTCTATACGTCAGGAAAAATTCCATAAGTCGGGAAAAATTCTATAAGAAAGGAAAATTTCCATAAGCCAGCAAAATTTCTATAAGCCAGGAAAATGTCTATACGTCAGGAAAATTTGTATAAGTCAGGAAAAATTATATACGCCAGGAAAATTTCTTTACGTCAGGAAAAATTCTATAAGCAAGGAAAATTTCTATAAGCCAGGAAAATTTCTATACGTCAGGAAAATTTCTCTTTGTGGGGAAAATTTCTATAAGTCAGGAAAATTTCGACAAGTCAATAAAAAATAATATTATAGATAAATTATTATGATAAAATACGTATTGAAGGCGATAGAAACGATTCAACTATAAATTTATATTTAAACATGGTATGCATAATAAATAACCTTATATTTCGTGTTTCTCAGAAATAATTCAGAAGAGAACTTAATACAACGGTTCCGTGAGATGGGAGAAGATACGGAAGATTGTTCTAAACCGTTGTTAGGCGATTGTGAAGGTAATATTATTATTTATTTTATTAAGTATTTAATTTGATAGATAAATTAAAAAAATTAATCAGAGAGATAATGTAAAAATCAGTTTTAATCTTACTAATATTATAAATGCGAAAGTTTGTGAGGATGTGTGTGTGTGTATTTGTTACTGTCTATATAAACACTAAACTAAAAATTATAAAGTATTTCAAAACGAATTCAATTATTATTTAGCAAAATTAGAAAATCCCCGAATTTGCATTCGCGAGCGTATTCATAGTGTTTGTTTATAATATAGGACTGGCAACGTCGAGCGCAATTGCTGCTGTCATGCGATGCGCAACGTCGCTTGAGAGCGGCGCTCCGAAAATGGCTATTTTTCCATAGTAAATCTTTTGTTTCACGCGCAGGACTGTGGCGAAATTTCTCTTTCACTCTTATTGGATTTCGTATGTAGGCAATGTACTGAATGTTGTCACAGATGTTGTTTCATATAGGAGCGCAATCGAGAGCGCTCCGTTAGCTCCTTTTCGCGCGTTACTTATTAAATGAACAAGAGTGTATGTAATGTATTTTATTTGTAACTAGGTTTCCGCCCGCGGCTTCGCCCGCGCAGTCAAAGAAAAACCCGCATAGTTCCCGTTCCCGTGGGATTTCGTCATTTTCCCGGGATAAAAAGTAGCCTATGTCCTTTCTCGGGTATCAAAATACCTCCATACCAAATTTCATGAAAATTGGTTCAGTAGTTTAGGCGTGATTGAGTAACAGACAGACAGACAGAGTTACTTTCGCATTTATAATATTATAGTATGGATGTGTAAATGTACTTATTTTATTGATATTAGTATTGGAGTTTTTTACGATAGATTTTAAATAATGAGCAGGTATAACTTTATTATAATTATTTATGGGAGTTCACTGCACCAGCGCTCCTGAGGACGAGCCGCCTCTGTATCTATCTATACTCTTTCATATCACTCGATCTATATTTATGAAATTATTAAAAGAGATCAGTAGGACCATGACATCTTAAAGCATTTCCACGAAGTTTTTCAGATCACCTAATAGCGCTGCAATATTTCCGCACTAAAAAGAATATTTACTGTTTTAAGGCATGGTAACCCCCAGAACTAACATAGGCTACATTTTATTTAAACACGGAATTAAAAATCCTAAACCAATAACGTAAGTTGCACGCGAAAAAAACCACGCGACAACCTAGTCTAAACAAAATTGCACAGGGGATCAATTTTCTTTCATTTACTAAAACGGTAACATCGCGTGGTAGTAAGCTATAGTATACTATAGCAATACTTAGGTATATTAGTTTGATTGCCATGACTCACGGTTTCAAGGTGGGGCAAATATTGACTGTATTTCTATAGAAATAGCGACCTTTAGGGGATGATAAATTGCTGTAGGGAGGACTAATTTTGTCCGCTGTACTATGCAGAAAGACCGCCTCCTTGGTACAGTGGTTGACGCGTGAGCGTAGAGCCGAGGGGTCCTGGGTTCAATTACCGGTGGAGACGAAGAAAAAAAAAAGACGTGTGGCACTCGGGGACTGCCGCGGTAAAGCTATTGCATGCTATGCCTTCAAGCCACACCTCCGCGCCCGTCGGAGTGGGGAGCGTGAGGATTTTCGTTACGCAATTTCTGGATTCGGTCCTCGCGCTCAAGGCCCGCGATAGAAGCTATGCAATAGCTTAAAAAATGTCTCGGTTTGGTAGGGCACATAAGGCTGATCACCTACTTGTCCCTAAAACTAAAATCACTATTTTAGGACTAATATCTAATTTTTTTATTTATTTAACACTTTATTTCACACTATATGGAAATGTATACTTAATCTTATGTATCTAAATTCTAAGTATATAAAAGCAACATCGGCATTCTAAGCCCATCGAATTAATAAAGAAAATTAATTTAAACAATGACTATTGTAGGATCAATAACAATCGGAGTCTTTCGTTTGAGAATTGAACAAAAACCTTATAATATGAGAATATTCGAATCTAATTATGAATCCTATCCTACTAATATTATAAATGCGAAAGTTTGTGAGGATATGTGTGTGTGTGTGTGTTTGTTACTCTTTCACGCAAATTCTACTGAACCGATTACAATGAAATTTAGCACACATATAGAGGGTAACTTGGATTAACACATAGGATAGTTTTTATCCCGGAAATCCCACGGGAACGGGAACTATGCGGGTTTTCCTTTGAAAACGCGGGCGAAGCCGCGGGTGGAAATCTAGTGATTCATAAATTTGATAGCTACTGCTGATGATATATTATAACCTAACTATATCCTAATCGAATTGTATCAATAAAGTTTAAACAACAAAGCAGTCTGATGATATTTATTATATTTTATGAATCTTTATTAGTTCCTCATTCAGTTTTAAAACCGACCCCTAAGAATTTATCACCTATTTCTTTTCATGTGGAAATAAAGCCTATATATAGTTTAACTAGCTGCGCTCCTCGGATTCACCCGCGTGGCCCCGCTTCTGTTGGTCTTAGCGTGATGATAAATAACCTATAACCTTTCTCGATAAATGGGCTATCAAACACCGAAAGAATTTTTCAAATCGGACCAGTAGTTCTTGAGATTAGCGCGTTCAAACAAACTCTTCATCTTTATAATATTAGTAGTTTAATAAGATACCCTCATTTGTTAATTAGATGAATCAATTTTTAATAGCTACCCATAACATTGAAATCAGCCTTTCAAAATTGAATCTAATTTAAAGATGAGGGTATATTTTTCTACTATCGGTACTAAGACCATTATTTAAATATCTTTTACATAGGTACGCTACCTATACAACCTCTTCAATAAAGTTTATTCTAGGTTAACCTCAAATTACTCTTTAGAAAAAAAAACAATCGGTAAAAAGCGTAATTTTGGGCAGGTCAGTGAATCAAAATAACGTTAGGCATGCGAACTAAATTGCTGTTTTTCTAAATTATACTGTAACTATTCAACAATACAAAAATACCGTTAAATCAACAGTTATAATAGAATAATGACTTGTGAAACAAAGAAAAAATGGCTATACGCTTTAATCGACCTCCATTCGCTTTTAGATGACGAAACATCCTTTATTGTGCATCCGTTCCCGTGTATTTGATAGATAGATTGAAAAATTTAGGTAACTGTGTCAAGAGAAACAATTGTTTACAAGGAAACGTATAATATTGGTAGATCCTGAATGTTCAATGTTTGTTTTGCCCGATTGTGACAAAAGGAGTGTTGTGTTTTACAAGATTATCAATAACTAGCTGTGCCTCGCGGTTTTATCCGCATTGTCTTTCGTCTTAGTGTGATGTATATAGCCTATAGCCTTCCTCGATAAATAGGCTATCTAACACCGAAAGAATTTTTCAAATCGGACCCGTGGTTCCTGAGATTATGGCGCTCAAGCAAACGAAGTCTTCAGCTTTATAATATTAGTCTAATATATATTATAAAGGCGAAAGTTTGTAAGGATGTATGGATGTATGGATGTTTGTTACTCTTTCACGTAAAAACTACTGAACCAATTACAATGAAATTTAGCACACATATAGAGGGTAACTTGGATTAACACATAGGATAGTTTTTATCCCGGAAATCCGACGGGAACGGGAACTATGCGGGTTTTCCTTTGCAAACGCGGGCGAAGCCGCGGGCGGAAATCTAGTATAGAATAATATTATGTTTTGTATTATCTTCGGCACGCTCTATAGCGTAAGAGTTAATGTATTTCAGCTTGAGAAGTGCCGTTAGATTTTGTAACCATGAGAATAACAATTTAAATGGCGTAATATTATGTCTTCAATTGTGATTTTTCTAGCGAATTATTCATGAAACTACATAATCATTATTATGAATACTAGTATATTACTGGCTGAGCAAATCATGAAACACAGATGTAAATAAGTACAATTTATCATATCTTAGAAAAGAAATAATCGTATAATACATACACAGAGTTATTTAGTATCCAACCTGTATCAATGTCTTCTTTAGGTACAACTAGCTTCCTTTATTCAAGAAAATTGTAAATCACGTATTTACTATTATATGCACATATTCATTTATTATTTCACATACACACTACAAAGCGATTAAATCACAATAACTTGACAATCATTAAATACCACAGTAACCTACAAACAAAATTATTTCTTTCTACCCACAAATCAAAAGAGAATAAGATAAATTCATACTATTCATTTATTATTATTCCGAATATTTGTCAGAAGATAAGTCAAGATTAATGTTAATTAAGATGATGATTTATGCACGTGACCTTTGAAATATTTTTCCATTGTCTTACTTAGCTACTATTAAAGTCTAAACTAGGTAGGATTCAGTACATAAAAGATAAGAAAACTTCTTTTAATTACTTTTACTTATAAGATTTTCAAGAAACTTTTTATATGAACATCAAACGAATATAGCGTTGGGTAGTCTATTATAAAGAATACGGTCTACATTTAAAAAATCTTGAATCAAGTAAAATGTCGTGTTATGGTGGTAGATACTAACCTTTCAAATTACTGAATCAATTCTTTAATTTTATTAGGAAGGACCATACCTGAATCTTTGAGGTTTGATATCCGTTAAATTTCAAGGTATTTGGTACATTTGCCTCGTATCTTAATGTTAGTAAGATAATCCCAATACCTTTCTTTATTTCACCAATAACTTCACTTTAATTTCACATAATATAGCTACACTAATGCTAAAATATGTCAAATAGATCCGTTTAAATTCGGGGTATTTCCTAAAGATTAGGTAATTTTGCCTCCTTAAAGTTAGTAAGATAATCCCAATACCTTTCTTCTTTCACAAAAAAACTTCACATATTGTATCAACTACACTTAGATCCTATTATATTTTATTTTTATTTTAGAGTACTTTTTCCTCGTACCTTAATATTAGGTAGTAAAACAATCCCAACACCTATATTTCCCCAATTTTTACACTAATTGCACATATTGTCACTATCACTATTATATATCACTTTACACTAACTCATAAATTATGAACTAACTCATAGTACACCATACATACTCATCATTGGTTAAAAACCAACTAACGTACGTCGTTTCAGCGAACCGCAGTGTAGCGTTAGGCTTGGCTTACATGGTGCTGTTATTTTTATATTTTAAATATTCAAATGGATGACATAAAAATTTGTAAAAAATTCCGTATGAAAATAACTTATGTTGATAGTAGTTACGAGTAGATTTATTAAAATACAACATTTTTTATGAAAGTTTATGTAAAATGTGGTGTTTGTGTTTAAAACATGTTTTGAATAATGAAAACCTATCTAATATCAAAATATGGTATGCTCAAAATTTAATTAGATATTAAATTAAAAGCTCGTTATAGTATTTATGTTCATACAGCTTACTTTATTTCATTTTATTATTTATTTATTTTTTATAAAATAAACAGGCGCCAATAAATTATAAGGAATTAAATACTACGTACATAATATGAGGTACGTCTACGTCTTTTTTATAGCAAAATTATTCAGATAGGACTAAGTAAATTGAACGTTACTATTTAACCTTCAATGCACAGTTGCAGTGCCAACAACGCATTTGAACAACGTTAAACTAGTTCATCTCCATGTAACCGTTCCTTTATGCCATGATTTTTTCCGTCAGCATTATGACTAAGAGATAATATCATTGTTTGTTTGTACATTCAACAATAACCGTATCGTAGCACGAATCTGATACTTTGATAATTTTAAGCGCGGTGTTATATAATATTATTTTTAAAAGAAGACAATGCACTTTTGTGCGTGACTGTATTATTAGGGTTAATAATAGGGTTGCTACATGAATTGTATTTATTTACTTCTATATGTACTAGTTGATTGCATAGGCTTCATCCGAGTAGATTTTTCAAAAACTTTGAGTCATTGTCTTAATTGAAGCGGGAGGCGGGAAACCAACAAACAAAACATCATTAAAATCCGATCAGCCGTTACTCAGTTATAACATATATAAGTGTTCTAACTAACACGACTTTCTTTTATATAAAGATTTAATATGATCTAGAACACCTTTATTATCTACTTCTTAAGTAATTAACGTAATATTGTATTCTGTTATATAGATTACTAGCTGTGCCCCGCGGTTTTACCCGCGTTGCTCCGCTCCTGTTGGTCTTAGCGTGATGATATATAGCCTATAGCCTTCCTCGATAAATGGGCTATCTAACACCGAAAGAATTTTTCAAATCGGACCAGTAGTTCCTGAGATTAGCGCGTTCAAACAAACAAACTCTCCAGCTTTATAATATTAGTATAGGTATATGCAGTTATCAATTAACATGCTGCATGTCCTACTGAATACTGAGACCGCCTCCTTGGTACAGTGGTTGTGGAGCGTAAAACCGAGGGGTCCTGGGTTCGATTCCCGGTGGAGACGAAGAAAAAAAAATGGCTCGGTCTGGCAGGACACAGAAGGCTGATCACCTACTTGTCTCTAAAGAAATTCGATCAGTGAAACAGATGTATAATGCATCTGCCCCTTAGGGGACATGGGACTTCACTTTTATGTCCTACTGAATACACGCAAAATTACTATGCCACGAGAAATTTATATGTTTACATAGACCTAGTAGGGTCTCATCGTAAAATTTTATTACTGGGCTTTTCAAAGTGACTCATTCGCTCGGAAAATTACGTCATACGAAGTTACTGTTGAGTACAATACATTTTCGCGCACTTAATTTTGCGGTAACTTTACTTAAGCATGTAGGGTTGCCACATGTTTTTCGAAATGATTGTTTCAGTTTCGTTTGAGAAATATTTTCATAATTCTTATGATTTATTGGGATGTTTAATGATTATGTATCATGTGAATGACCACAGTCATTTTAATTTTATTGTATTTTTAATTATTTATCAAATGACTCAAATTGTATTGATAACAAAAATTGGAACAGACCCACAAATCCTTTATTTTCAGTAGGAATAAAGACGTTTACTTAGAATCGAGTCCCGAACCCTTTGTAAATCACGCGTCTCATGTACCAAGAAAGAAATAAAATTTTGGTAGAATAAAAAAATAAGCACATTTTCACTTATCTGTACTTCTTACAAAGTTACGACACAACTACAAATTTAGTTCATCCCTTTCCGACCTACCAATACATCTATCTCTTTCTATCTTTACTTATCTCAATCAAATTTAAACCTTAATACAACTTCATTTAAATATATTTTAGTACAAACTCATATAAATGAGTAATAAGTACTACATCGAGGAGCGCTAATTAAATGTACTTAAAACAAAGACTGCTTTAGTTAAACGCGTTTACTTGCTAAAGGATTTTTCTAAACGAACGAACATTAGCACCTTCGTTTTATTCATTATCTATGTTTATCTACCTACTTATATCACAAAGCTGAAGATTTTGTTTGTTTGAACGCAACTACTCAGCAACTATTGGATCGATTTCAAAAGTTCTTTCACCGTTGGATATGTAGGTACGTGATCCCTGAATCTATAAGTTATATATTATATACTTTACTAATAGTAATATCTTTATATTTTTGTCCTTTCTCTTCTCACTTTTAACATGCTTCCTGAGTTAATGGCCATAATACACCACGCTGGCCAAATGTGGGTTGTAAGCTTTCATATATCGTCAAACTAATCCAATATTTGTTTCTTAGTTCTATTCTATATTTAATTTAATCTCGTACTATTTATTAAATCTTATACTATTTATTTCATTACTATGAAAATATCATTACGTCAATACTTAAACGTTCGTAATCCAAGCGTAAAATGTGATTATGATATTCTAAACCATTTAAAGGTATTGTAATGAGCCCTAATTACATTAAAAATCTACATTTAAAAGTAAGTCTCATAAGAATACTCACATTTTCTCTATCGACATCGAGTTGACTGCTATCATTCTTGGGTAAACTGAATCCGACCTTATCCCCTTTGTCTGTGCGTCTATATTTCTTAGAATCAGTTGCAAATTTCTTCTCCACCGTTTTCCTGACGAACTTGAATTCGTCGGATACGTTCTCCGTGCTCTTCCATATCTTTGTCAGCGGTTTCTTCGAGATCTTCGGCTTCTCGAACATTCTAGAAACTTCTGGGAGCGTCTCGAAGTTTTCCCTCAGCTTCTGGAAGTCTGTCTTCACTGGTTCTGCTTCTGGTGTCGCTGGACGAGACACGTCGCATGGTTCGTCGTAGATTTTCTGCTCCTGTAAAGGAGATAATTCATATTAACACTTTGCAGACACAATATTATTAACTAAGTTCGTTAGTAGTATATTTGTTATATGATGTCAAATTGTATTCCAATCTGATAAACCATTTTGACATGATAAGGTACCTACGTAAGCCTACCTACCCCTTGAAACAAAGTTTGCAATTCATAATTTTAGCAGTTATTCCTGCTTAAACTATGAATTACCTACCTACTTATTAGAATTTTAATGTGCTACATTTATTATTTATTTCACTATTGTTTCACAGGTCGATTGTCTTTACAGCCGAGGAAGAATTCTACGCCCTGCTTTACTTAGTTTTTTATTATAATTATAGGACCTGATTTTATCTGATACTTGCACACTACTAGAAAGGGAAATAATGGTAAGCATTGATCACTTCTTTATTTTTTTACATACATAAATGTTTTAAAAAAAATTAATAGCCGATTTCAGAGTTTCCTGGTAACTGGTAAGTTCTCTTCATCTCATTTGTCAGTGAAAATCACAATTAATGTATGAAAATCTACGTCCAAACTGATCAAATATATCAGCATCAAATTATAAGAAAATGCTGCTACAAGTTTGAATAATAAAAGACGTGTGGCACTCGGGGACTGCCGCGGTAAAGCTATTGCATGCTATGCCTTCAAGCCACACCTCTGAGCCCGTCGGAGTGGGGAGCGTGAGGTTTTTCTTTACGCAATTTCTGGATTCGGTCCCCGCGCTCAAGGCCCGCAATAGAAGCTATGCAATAGCTTAAAAGAACATCCTTACCAATCAATGGAAACTCATTACCATTACTCAATACTATCGCAAACTTTCACAAACAAAAGTGCAGTTAGTCAAACATACAATTTCTAGCTCGCGTGATGCGTATGACGTCATAACTACTGACGAAGAAAGTAAACGCTATGGAAGTAAAATTATTCAATGCAGTTTTATACTTAGGTGGAAATAATTATCTGTGTTTGTAATAAGAGTAATAGCTTTTTAAACATCTTACGATATCTGCACGCATGAGCTCTTTAAAAAATATGAATGAAGAATATTCGTGACAAAGTATTTGTAAGCATAGGTATATAATATCTCTCCCACAAAAAAAAATCACCATGGCGTATGAAATTTGTTGTGTATCATCGGCAGATCTGAGAATAGGTACGTACCTACTAAAAAATAAATAAAAAATAGTTTTCTACCCAAACTATTTTAAATTTTTATTCTATTTTTTGACTGACCGCTTGGCTAGGTTGGTAGTGGCCCTGCCTTCCAAGACAGAGGTCGTGGGTTCGATTCCCACACGCGGCAAATATTTGTGTGATGAACATAGATGTTTGGTCTGGGTGTTAATTATCTATATAAGTATTTATTTAAAATTATATATATGTACTAGCGGTCCGCCCCTGCTTCGCCCGTGGTACCTACATGTTTAAACTATCCTATCTCTCAAGTTGGATCGAACTGCACATGGTGTGCGAATTTTATTATAATCGGTTAATTAGTATGGTTTAGGAGTCCATTGAGGACAAACATTGTGACACGAGATTTATATATATTAAGATACTAGCAGTCCGCCCCGGCTTCGCCCGTGGTACATATTTACGTTTTCTCTACGTAAGAACCATCCTCGTACTTCAAGGAATATAATAAAAAAAGAATTATCGGAATCGGTTCAGCCGTTCTCGAGTTATGCGCTTACCAACACATTTTGCGATTCATTTTTATATATAAGAATATATGTATGTTTATCAGCCATCTGGTTTCCATAACACAAGCTAAAGCTTAGTATGGGATCAGATCGTGCCGTGTGTGAAAATTGTCATGAAAATATTTATTTATTATTTATTTCAAACCTTCTATGTGATTAAGAGTGTTCTGGCAAAACATCGTTTGCCGGGTCTACCTATGTCGCTATACCCTTTAAACTCAAACTCAAACATTAATTTATTCAATTAGACTTCTTATAAAAGCACTTTTGAATCGTCATAACATTTTTTTATTTACCACCGATTCGGAAAGCAGTATCTATGGAGAAGAACCGGCAAGAAACTCCATAGTTGCTCTTTTAAAGCGAACTTCCAATACAAACAATCATCAACACAAATATCTATTTACACAATTACCAATATAATAATTACATAATTAAACTGTAACATTAGTGGAATGACCCGAGCGCACGGTTCGTTGACCAAATCTCTTGTGGTCAATTGGTTGTTTGTGGTCACGTACCACAGTGCTAGGATTACTTGGTACTTGTGAAATTGTCGCTTTTTACGTGTTTGTGTCGTGGCCATATCGTAGATTTGCTCATTTCATGATATGATTGATCATTTCACGAAATGGTCGCATTTCATGAAATGGCCAACATAGTTTGATCAGATCGTTAAATCGTCAACGTTTCACGATTTGGTCATCCACATTTGGCCAGATCGTATAAAATATAGAGAGTCCATAAAATATTAAAAAAATTCAGAATATTCTAAGAACTTGTTTAATGTCATTTAAGTTAGTGCCGCGGCAGCGGCCGGCGAATGCCAGAAGCGAATCGTTTTTGCAATGGAAAACAGTTAGGTTAGGTTAGGTTAGACTTTGATAAACCACGCACGAGCCGAGCGAGCAAAGCGAGCGTGCCGCGGCAGCGGCCGGCGAGTGCCAGAAGCGGATCGCTTTTTAAAAAACAAACAATTATAATAATATAGTAGGATATATAAATATATATCCTAAAAGAAAAAATGCGTCTTAAATTCTTTTATTTAAGACGCATTTTTTCTTCAATACATATAAGATATCCACATTTTCCATAGTACTCGAACCTCTTCGTCGTAAATTCTTTGCTATGACTTTCTTCATATTGTTATTAAACGAATTATGAAGTTTTTAACTGCGAATAATTAAATTTTCGCCAGCGGCCGCCATCTTATCACATAAACACAGAGCTTACAGCGCCCGCGCCTCTACCAATGATGAATGTAACTATTTTACGATATGATCAAATAATTTTGATCATTTCATGAAAAAACCGCTCGTTTAGTTGGCCATGTCGAGAAACGATTTCTTATCATTGATCTGCTCAAACCACATCATGATGTGGCCAATAGACATTCGATCACTTCATGAAATGCGACCATTTCACGAAATGATCGATCATATCATGAAATGAGCAAATCTACGATATGGCTACGACATTTGTATGTTTGTTCTTCCAACTATTCCCATTTAATTAACAAAACCGAACCTGAACTACGGTGTGGTAAATTTAGTATGGATCTCTATTGATACTTCAAAAAAATTCAAGTAGGTAGGTACTACGACTTTGTAAAACAGAGAACACACACACATTTATAATTTAAACTGCCCTGACCTACAGAAACGGAAAGAGGATATCTATCGCTCTAGCGGGTCACGAATGTATAGTATCTCTTCCAAATTCTACCATTTTACCACGACCTCACCAAACACGGCGATCACCATATAGAAACTATTACACAATACCGTCCACCCATTGTTCTTCAATCTGGGTTATCTAAGACAAAAGATGGCAGTGATAAGCCACGTTACTTCACATAGGTACTTATTAATAAACTGGGTCTCGATTGGTGGTTAGGTATGGAAATATGGAAATTACCTTATTCTATAGATACCTAATGAAACTGTATCCCAATTTCCTTTTGGTAATGTAAATATTATTTATTACCTATACATTAAAAATTTATTTTGCTATCAAAATATATTGCCTTACAATATTCTAGTTAATGCTGAGTAAATAAATCTGGAATTTCAAAGAGAAGTTAACATTAGGAGAAAATTGTATCTGATCACTAAAACATAAATACACAGAAAGTCCTCTACATATTTAAGACTTTTCCTGCCACGTACTTCGATGCTTGATATATCATTGTTTCCGTATTTCAATGCAGATTTATCTAATACTAGCAATGCCCTGCGGTTTCACCCGCATAGATAGCGATATCGTGACAGTGAAAAGTCTACCTACTATAGGTCGGACTATAGGTTTAATTTTTAATCACATGAAAATCACCTTCACCCCGTCCCGCACTACGCCTGCTCATTGTATTAAACAGTATACCTACTATTTTCTGTAGATTGACACTTAAAAATTCGTTATATCTTCTGAATGGAATATCCAATTTTTTTAATTTAAAAAGTATTTTGCTGGTATTAAAACAGTCTATAATAAAACATCATTTAATGGGATAAGGATTAATATATGTGTATAGATAACATGGTTTGATTACTGTCGGCACTTCTATTTACTTTGAAAACGTAAAAAAGTTGTTGTAGTAACATAACTACTGAAGATGGACAAATGGCATCGCGGACTTTCTTGTAGATATTGATCCATTCTATAATACCGTAGAACATTTTTTTGTTCTATCTTCAATAGATTCCGCAGCGCACGCGATGACAGAATTTTTATTAAGGAATTTTTTACACCTTGGGTTACATTATTGCATTTTTGGTAAGGATCTCTAATTTTTTTTTTAAATGCAATATAGCCTATGTTGCTCAGTGAAGATGCAGCTTTCTAATGGTGAAAGAATTTTTGAAATCGGTCCAGTAGTTTATGCGTGAAAACCATACATACATACTTACATAATTACAAACCTTTCCTCTTTATAATATTAGTATAGAAGTATAGATATTTATTTCTTCACGATACTTTTAGTGGTAGACGATACATTTCGAACACCAATCGGTTTAAAAAGACGTTACCCGTTCAAATAAGAGAAGGAATACAATGTTCTAGAATCTAGATTCTAGAACGTTTCAGAATATTCCTGAACATTCTAGAAATAAACCAATACATTTCAATTGTCTCGATAATCATTAAACCAATGTCGCGATATCTCGGGCCACGGACCAAAGTTCTTGGATCTAGTGGATAATTGAATTATAATTAATTTGTGTTTATCTTCTGTTGGGTTAAAGTATCATTAATTACGAGTGTGTGAATTTTATAGCTTTAGGTTGTTCACGCAATATTGGATTCTAAATGTTGGTAATTAGATTCAATTTGGATCGTTTTGAATAAGCAAGGATTTGTCAGATTACGATTAATGCAATTTTTATACATTGAGGGCAGATTAGTATGTTTATAGGTTTTATGTTTATGTCATGGAAATTGTACCTACTTAGAATTTTGGACTCGTCCCTACAAAGGAACGAATTAGGTATGTCAATTATCATAATAACGCTAAATTCGTTATGATTTTACAGCAGATACGACCATATTTTTTAACGGTTTTTTACACGATTTCTACAGACATGCATTTAAAAGATTTTAACGATTAGAAATTAGTTTATAATATAAACTTTATCTTATTAAACACCCCCATAGAAACAGAAAGTGCAAGGCATTTTAAATTTTCTTAAGTTTATTTTAAAAGGTTTGTTGTTTATTTTTATATATTTATTTTAAAACAATTGCAGCTAAAGACTTAATATAATAATCTAAAATTTCTCTTCTATCCATAGAAGGATAGGACCCCCATTTACTGTCAGGGATGAATTCTACCAATACCCGTGGCCCTCTCGTTGATGCGGATTGACGGAACACAGTGGGGGGACCAAAAAGTCGGTAGGAATCCGACATAACCCACGGCCCCTCCCCCGGAGGCCGTGGGTATCTATGCAAGATTTCCCCACTTAAAAAAAAACCCACATATAATATACATGTTCAATATCCCCAGTCAATGACCGATAAACGTGTGCGTCACATTAGGTATGAGTAACAACGATAACTTAAAACATATGATTTTACAATTAAAACTATTGTCACGTTTCAATTAGTCTGAAACTTAACCTTAATATATGCATAAAGTTGCGAAATTTTATTTTATTTGCAAACTAACAGCTTAATTGGCACACCCGTGTTTACAGATAAAAAATATTTTTTAACTTCAAAACTAAAAACCGCCTACAGATAGTCAGAAATAAATCAAATTTAAATGGGACGAACATATGGGAGGCATCTACATTAAAATAAAATTATTATCAAAATCGATTCACCCAGTCGAAGGTTCTGAAACAACAAATCTCAATAAATACAATCAAATTAGGGTCCTCCAACTTTTTTAAGTCTTTTGAAAATAAGGGAAATCACTTAGAAATATAAGTTTCCTTTAGGTAGTGTTATTTCTGATAGATAGCGTTAGTAGTACAAAATATTACTATATTAGTTAGGTACTATGTGGAATTACAAGTAATTAGCACTAATTTGTTACAACTGAAATGATGTTTTTATAACGGTACTATTAGGATATGTCAAATGTGAATACTTATATATTTAAACTAGCGGTCCGCCCCGGCTTCGCCCGTGGTACATATTTCGCAATAAAAGGTAGCCTATGTTCTTTCTCAGGGTCTAAAGATTATCTGTGCCAAATTTCATCAAAATCGGTCCAGTAGTTTATGCGTGAAAACCATACATACATACATACATACAAACCTTTCCTCTTTATAATATTAGTATAGATAGGTAAAGATTTATCGTTATTTAATAGAATCTTCGTTCATAGTTACAATCATTTAATAACATCTCGACAAGTAACCGTTGGAAAAACTATAAAATGTCGACTTCCAGACAAAACAACCACAAACTAAATTGCCACAAGCACAAACCAAAACGCGTACCGTACGCGTACGTATTAGTTTAAATTTTCTTAAATCACTACCAATAAAAAGCCAATAACCCAAATCAATTCAATGATTGATACAATATTCATAATAACAAACATATTTCACCATGTTTTTCTCAATATTATTTATTTACTATGTGTATGTTTTTGTGTAGTTGTTATTACTATCAACGACATACTTACATCGAGATAATACATATCCTGACCCATATTTATCTACGGAAATAGGAAGTGCAATAACGAGGAACGAAAACAATTGTACATACCTACACGACCTTTATATAGAAGTATTATAGAAGTATTTATTAATATTATAAATGCGTATAATTCTTCTTTCACGTCGCAACGGAATAATATTACGATGTTTTTGTGTCTATAGTACAGCCAAAAGAGTGACATAGGCTTCTTTTTACTACGGTGAATTGTTAAACATATCATTGCAGAGGAAATTGAAGCTTTGACTATTTAGTAAGTAAGTAAGTTCATAATTATCACCATTATAAGAGAGGAATAGTCCTTCAAACCGGAAAATACATAGGTACCTAACACCAAAATAACGAAGGCAAAGAAATTTATTATAGACTAGCTGTGCCGCGCGGTTTCACCCGCATTGCTCCGCTCCTGTTGGTCTTAGCGTGATGATATATAGCCTATAACCTGCCTCGATAAATGGGCTCTCTAACACTGAAAGAATTTTTCAAATCGGACCAGTAGTTCCTGAGATTAGCGCGTTCAAACAAACAAACTCTTCAGCTTTATAATATTAGTTTAGATTAGTAAGTATAAGTACTTACCAATCATTTCTGTAGAAAGTTTCGTATAGATAAATAGAGATATGGACAGTTTGATAGTTTATTTTTAATGAATAATATCTATTAGGCGGAATCTACTCAACCATAACTATTGTGTGAAATTGAAAACGCGTATAAGGACAAAGTAATTAATATAATTAAAGATGAGTTTTAAAACGATTTAACTTTAACTGCGTCAAATTAACTTTAACATATTTTAATTAGTCTCTTAACTTGATAAAGTTCATAAGAATAAACAATATTTGTTCGATTTCAAACAGGTTTAATAATACGATAACCCAGAACCCCGAAAAATAGACAGTTCTATCTCGATTTCAATATTATAGTTTTGTGAAATATGTACATAATTAAGTTATTGAAATAACATTCACATAAACTCTAGTAAGTATCTATGATCTATTTTGTTACACAAAACAGTTAATACTAGTGATGCAACGAATACGAATACGAATATTCGTATTCGCCGAATAGTAGACATTTACCGAATATTCGTATTCGGCGAATATACGAATATTTTTGTACGCAACTCTATTTACTACAGATTTAAAAATCGCGCGTAAAAATATGACGTGTGCAGAGACTGCTGATCCACTGGCCTTTTGGCGAGAAGATGTCCATTTACCAAGTCAGAAAAAACTCGCCCAAAAATATTTTTCACTGAAGCCATGTACAGTCGCTTCGAAAAGACTTTTTTCAACGGCTGGAAACATCCAGGCTGAAAAAAAAATCGCCTAAAACCAGAAAATCTACGAATTTTATGTTTTTTAAATAAAAATTTGCCTGTTGTAAATTTTAATTATTAGAAGAGTAAACATTCATTAAATAAATAAGTCTTTTATTAACAAGGCGTTAGGCGAGATATTCGTATTCGTATTCGCCGAATAGTAGGTTTGATATTCGTATTCGTATTCGTAAAAGTAGTATTCGTTGCATCACTAGTTAATACACACATTTCCTATTCCAAGATGACCTATGACGTTCTAGTCGCTTCATTAGGAGCTATCTTTAGACCAATTAGATGTAGGGGTCACTGGGATCTTTGTGTACAGCTGACTGTGAATAATTGTTTATTGTATTTAGTTGTTGTTAGGTTTATATTTATTTGCTTTATAGAGGTAGGTATAGTAAGTTCCAACATTTATTTGGAAATTTTTAATGAATTAATTGGTTTCTTTCATCATTTATACGTAAGTAGGTACCTATCTAACTAATAAGTGTTATTTGTCCATATATTTCGTATTTTTTGGCAAAAAAACTTGTCAAAGTAATTCGATCTTCATTATTAATACTTTAGTTAGTTAGTAGGAACTAGGTAGACTTATTTAGAGTTACAGAAGCCAATATAATATTATATTCCCCAAGTTAGCAAGAAACAAGTAATTTTTCTTCTTCAAAGTGTAATTTTGACTATCGACGAGCTTTATTAGTTTTTTTTTTTTTTATTTAATCGTAGGTACCTACTCTTTACCAAGAAATTGAAAACACGTTTATCTTCTAGCGAAGAGATAGTTATTAATAGAGTCTAGAGTCCAGACTATTTACGTAATAGAAAATTGATAATAATCCTTTACGTAAGTAAAATACCTAGTTTACTAGTTTGTTTAAGTGGAACTAAAACTTCTTGATAGATACTCATGTTAACAATAGATAAAATATAAGATACTTGTAAGACTTGTATAGTATATACATATTATACTTAGATAGTTACGATTACAAAAAATACAGACCTAGTACTACAGGGTGTAAGGGAGACCTGGTCACATCACTTCAGTGTGGATAGGTGACATCCTCACATGAAATTTGGTATGGTTTTTTTTTCTTAACTCTAAATATTAAAAAAAATACGACTATTTTAATTTTAACTTTACAATTTTAGTCATATTTTTTTAAAACACTTCTGTACTCGATTGTACTTCACCGATTTTGATGATTTTTTTTAAATTTTGTTGCTTAATCAATGTACTTGCAGATTAAAACGAATGTACTAGTATTCCCTAGTAAATTACCTGATATTTTAATACTTGAATTTAAAAAATAATAAAAAAATACTTGCAATTTTAGTAAAATGCAATTTTTTTCAAAAAAAGACCCATACAACTGCATGTTTTTTTAATCTTATCTAATTCCTCATCATTTTTACTTTAAAATACCATTTATTTCATAATTGTAACTGTTACAACTTCAAAATTACGATTGCTCAAAGTTAACCCTTTGTACACTAATCTTGTCAAATACATCTTTATTTTTCAGTACAACGAAGTAATATGGAAATAAAACTGACAGTTAATTTAAAAGCAAGTTAATTTATTTTAAAAATTGTTCAAAATGGTCACCGTTTTCCCTTATACAGTAAAATAAGCGTCTCTTTACTTCCCTTTATTAATCGGTTGTACCCGCCAACATAGCCCTAACTTCACTAGCCGCTTCGAGTATTCTCTCGCGTAATTGTTCCACATTTTGAATTTCGACACTGTAAACGTAGTTTTTCATTGTGCCCCACACAAAAAAGTCCATCGGTGTCATGTCGGGTGATCTTGGGGGCCACTGGATATGTCCATCGCCTAGGGAAGTGAGTATTTAAATATTCGCACGCGGAAAGAGTGGCATGTGGCGGAGCTCCGTCGTGCATAAAAAACATGCCTTGTAAGTACAACAATGGCACTTCGTTCAGGTAGCCCAGTAAATGATTTTGTAAAAAGTTCAAATATCTTTCGCCGTTAAGCGTGCCTTCCAGGAAGTGAGGGCCAACTAAACAGTTTCCTATTACCCCTGCCCACACATTTAAGTGAAACCTGTGTTGAGATGACTGATATTCACGACGCGCAGCTCTCGCCGAACAATTACAGTAGCCGTATAATAAATGCATGTCTGCCATCTCGGTCAAATTAAACGGATTAGCCATTTTCTCACACAGAACAACTCAAAACAGAAAAAATAACAATCAAGTACGAGTAACTGATACTGAAACAAACTGTGAGCGTCGAATGCAAAGAAACAACTATCGTGCGTAGTAGAGACTAACAATGAATCGCTGGAATGCGTGGCCCGCTTCCCCCCCGCATTCCCTTAGCTCGCCCGGCAAAGGACAAGTAAGAGAGAGACAGACTTATCAATCCAGGTAGAAATTCCCATGCGTACTGCCACATCCCCCGTTTAAACAATAACAATGCAGGGTCGTGTAACAGGTTAAGAAAGTTACTTAGAAAAAAAGTAGTTACTTTTGTGCAGTCACAATTTTAAAACTATAACACTTACAATTATGAAATAAATGGTATTTTAAAGTAAAAATGATGAGGAATTAGATAAGATTAAAAAAACATGCAGTTGTATGGGTCTTTTTTTGAAAAAAAATGCATTTTACTAAAATTGCAAGTATTTTTTTATTATTTTTTAAATTCAAGTATTAAAATATCAGGTAATTTACTAGGGAATACTAGTACATTCGTTTTAATCTGCAAGTACATTGATTAAGCAACAAAATTTAAAAAAAATCATCAAAATCGGTGAAGTACAATCGAGTACAGAAGTGTTTTAAAAAAATATGACTAAAATTGTAAAGTTAAAATTAAAATAGTCGTATTTTTTTTAATATTTAGAGTTAAGAAAAAAAAACCATACCAAATTTCATGTGAGGATGTCACCTATCCACACTGAAGTGATGTGACCAGGTCTCCCTTACACCCTGTATAAGAATACAATTCTATTCTATCACAGATCTAGTACAAGTAGATTTGCAATGCTATTGTGAAAAGAGATAGATAGCTACGCTTACATTATGTGAGTGAAGGGGATGTAGATACGTTTTTTTTTGTCCTTATCTGCGTGGCCACTTTTTTGATGGCCTACTGTCAAAACTGGGCCAAACAAACAAAGCAGATCTGATATTTAATTAGTTTTCTTGTGTCTACTGTTCTTTTTGGTGATAAATACATTTGGAAGTTAATTATAAAAGTGTTCTGAATGTACTACGTCTATTGAGTGTTTATAATTATGGGTGGTTGCAGCGTATTAGGCTATAACAGCCGCACGGAAACAAACGCCGATGGAATTTCATTTCATTCGTAAGTAAACAATTAAATAAAGATACATAATATCAGAATCATTATAATTGACTGTTTCCTATCAACTGATCATTCTTATTGTTCATATTTCGTGGTAATTTTAGCTTTTAAGTGTAAGATAACCTCAATCACAATGTTGCCTGCAAATGGGAAAAAAAGTCCACAAAATTGCAAAAAAATGTTTGTCCCATAGTTTTCCAACGTATTCTGGCATTGGTAAAATATGGATTGATGCTAGTCGGTAAAATTGGGTACCATCTAAAAAGCGAGAATATGTTCAAAGAATTTTAACGCAATTTTTTTGTTTGCAAACCTAAATTATCTCTCCTTGAGTCAAATGCTACGCCAACAATAAGCATGAATGTAATTACTTATCTACATTTTAAGAAGTTGATTTTAAATCACAATCAAATTCCATTGTTAGATTTCCCTATAACCCTAAGATAGATTATTTTCATATGCGTTTATTAAACTTTGTTACATATTAAATTGCTTTTTATATTAACTCTCTAGTAAAATAAAAGTAAAATATAGATCTAAGAATTTATATTTTTTAGTTTGAATCTGTGCAGTCAGTATCGGCAACACAAAATGATGATCCAAATTCCAATACCATCAACGAGCTATAGAGGAGTTAAAAGGAATAGACAGAAATCAAATGATTAAAATGTGTCCCCAGGTGCTAAAACTCGAAAACTGGTTTGTACTAAAAAATACATCTGTATGTATTACCAAATAACAAGTTATTTGGTAATACATACTTAATAATGGATAAAAATTTATAACCGGAGTAAATTAAGCATTAATTCCATTTTATTTGCCATTAATTGTTAGCATTTCTCTTTAAAAAATGTTTTTATTTCTAAAAGCACAGTTGTTTTGATGCCATACTTTCAAATTTAATATATTGAAGTATTTTTATTTCTAATTATTTGTTATATATGTATATTAATGTTATACTTTGATACCAATATATTGGTATTAAAATAATTAATATAATGGCCTTGACACAAAAAATATTTTATATTCTAAAATTTATTTTTTCAGTTGCAGAAGCAAAAACAGATATCAGCTAATCGTCTTAAGAAATTGCTAGTTAAATGCTTATAAATATGGAAGAAACAGAAATTCTCCGCAGCATCGAAAACGGAAATAAAGATTTTCTAAAACTCAAGGAAACGATATTCAAGCCAATTACGCAACTTTTCCTTATGTCTAAATTTCATAAGCCCAAAATCGTACATTTACGTACGAAAAACATTCTACATCGCGCTACGTAGATTTTGTACCTACTTGATTTTTATGTTCCAATATTTGTAATCGGCCCTTAGCACAGAAATTTATACATGTATAAAATAACCTATGATAATAAAACACATTGAAACTGTATCTGAATTTAATATTCCTTTATTTGTGGTCTTCCCTTCTCGAATGTATATTATGTATATCTAGTGCACATCGTTATCTACAGCTTTTTTGTCAGAACAAAACTTTTAACTCGATGATTTGCAAGGAAAGATAAGAAAGATATACCTAACTTCCTATATACCGGTCTTCTTTCGAACATATAAGTAAAAAAATGAAAGCAGCGGGTTAAAAACGGTTATTGTGGTTATTCCCAGTCACACCCCCAACTTGTCACACTATTACTGAATGAGAAAAAATTGGTTGTTTGCAAAGTAGGTTTACGATCGAGATGTTTACGTGATAACGTCTTATTGGTGGCAGCGCTCGAGATGAGACGGGAGATCGGTCCGTCTCTCTCTCGTTATACCTGCGATCGCGCTCGTGAGGTTTTGGTGTGACACAAGTTTCTGAACATGTCACCCGACTAAAACGATTTTAAAAACGTTATCACGTCAAAAAATATTCTCTACTTATGAGTCACATTAAACATATTTTGCAGGTGAGTTTCAGGACATTTTTAAGGAAACTATCAATTCGGAATTTTAAAAAACTACAAAGGTAAATTTTCATTAAAAATACGTCCTCAAATTCACCTCACATTATTTATTTATTACACTGAATTGTAATAAATAATTAATGTAAGAGTGAATTTGAGGACGTATTTTTAATGAAAATTTTCCCTAAAATGCAGGAAAGTTTATAAAATGGCAACACTCGAAGATAGAGCGAAATGCACTAAGGTGGCCACGCATGTTCGGAATCTAGTTGTACTAGATCTGTGTATTCTATAGTAGAGCCATTTTAATAGGCAAAAACACATTTGACAGTTCAACTTAATTCAACAACGTAACCTAGTAAGGACGACATAGAATAACATGATATTTCGTTTTGTTAGAACTGCACATTTGCTTAACTTTTTTCAAATTCGATTACATATTTATAATAATAATGACCGATACAAGTAATTTTAAGATTTGATTTTACTGATAAACTATTCTAAACATAATAAACAATTTCTGATTTAAAGAACTGACGTCGCTACAATTTTGTGTCAATAAACCTTTTTTCTTTTTAAATACCAGAGACGTTACTCTAAAAATCGAAATCTGACATCTAGAATCGAATGCATTGATTACTTGTGAATAAAAATTATCATAAATTAATAAATGCGTTATGTTTTTTTAATTATGTATTATACTTGTCTTATTTTGCTCCTTAAATTTAAGAAGGGAAGTATATTACTGGGACAGGGATTCGCCAGATTATTTTTAAAATTGACATGTGTTTCAAATTCGATTGACTAATGTTTCAAGTCCGTATCGATTAATTCACTTTAATCGATGTTTTTAAGCAGATTACCTCTCTTCGAAGATAAAATTGATAGACGTCAAATGTTGCCTATTAAATTGGCTCGACTATAGTTAGTAGGTACTATTTTTTAAAGACAGAAGTACCTATCGACTTATGAGGAGTCACGCCTAGCTGTTGAATATTCTTTAATTTTAAAATACACACCGCAACCTACATAGATTCAGCCCACTTTTGCTTTGGCATGTTACCTGTATAAAAATACCAACGTTCTAACCGAGACTATAAGTAGTTGTGATCTAAGGCTAATCACGTGTTGGCGAACCCGCAAATCAGTGGTACCCCATCCTAAAAAAAAAAAAAAAAAAAAAAGTTTGGACTCTTTTCCCACTAAAGCGGCCACGCTGAGTCGATAGCACTCACTCCCGAAGCGATAGGATGCACGGTTTCGGAGATGTGCAGATCGATTAACTCTTATCTAATTGATATCCGGTGGGTCATTAGCGTCCCATGGTTCACCTTTTCCTATTAGCTAATTACACCGTCCGGCGTTCTTATCTATTACTCATTGTGCACCTCGCTTATCACTGCTTTTGTATTAAACTTCTTTGTTATGACCTACCTCACTATTCTAACCAAACGATGTATTATTATGTTCAACGCATCCAAATTGCATATTATATACGTT
Source organism: Colias behrii (assembly GCA_029959065.1). NCBI lineage: Eukaryota > Metazoa > Arthropoda > Insecta > Lepidoptera > Pieridae > Colias > Colias behrii. The sequence goes on along the minus strand of JARWMC010000029.1, from coordinate 3,552,096 downwards.
GGTACATGGGTATACATAGGCAGTCTATTAGCAGCATAAACATTATTTTCTAGACTGGGATGAATCTTTTTCATATGTTTTTGTAATTCTAGTGTATCCATGATATTACTGTTATTAGCAGATTATTACAGTACCAATCTATTCAATGGTTGTCATAGGAATGTTCAATTATAGTGTTTTGTATAAGATTAAATAGGAAGTTTGTAATGAAATAAAAAATAGTAAATTGCATACAATTTGTTTTATTTAATTTTATAATGTTTCCTTTAGTTACATATACACAAAATGCATTAAGCATAACACATAAATCTAAAATATAACACACATTATAACCTTAACTACTATAGTCTACAGTAACATTTCTATTTTTATCTATTTCAATAATATTATCAAACTCAGCATAAACAATACAGTTAATTGTTTGTGTTAGTGAGGATTCAAATCGTACTTCTAATCTTACACTACCATGCTTTATGAGATTCCAATGAGCTGATGAGTTAGCTGATAAATCAGGAGTTAAATCAAATGCTAAAAGACAGTAGCCTTTGGCATACTGTTCACGAGAGATTGCATTTCCTTCATTAAGAAAGTGAATACCAGTCCCCGAGAATAGAGTATGATATGCCGATGTGAATATATTATTATTAAAAGATGGTTGCAAAGCTTTTGAAGGTATTTGTTGACCATCAATATATAAGCTGAAAGAGTTAATACCATAGTTTTCAAAGTTAAATGGATTTTTAGTAAGTGAACCATTAAATGCGGAATTGTTCACAAATCCAATAATACATCTTTTGGGTACCTGTCCCAAGAATATATTATCAAGAGTTTTTCCTTGAACACCTGATGGAATTGTTAAAACTTTAACTTCAGCACGAGTAATAGGATATTTAGCAGTTGTAGAAGCTAAAACTTTCTGATGTGCGAGTAATACACTTGGATTAATTCGTGCTCTTCGAACAATAAGAGTTGCATCCGTAATGCAAACTTTAAACTTTTCATCATTTGACCCAGCAATTAAATTAAAACTCTCTCTTGACCGAACTAATTTTACACTCATTTCAACACCATTAATTAAAAATTTATCTTGATTGAAAATGTCACCATGAAGATGACCAATCATTTCTATTTCCCGGCTTTCATTAACTAATTCCTGTCTTTTAGCAAATCCTGTGTTTTTACCATCTGTGGAATCCATTTTGCCTGCTGTATCATCATACCAAAGACTACAAGTAAGATGAGATTGTTTAGCAGCAGGAGCATAGTTTAAAAGGGTTTCCATGTATGCTCGATAGGCATAGGTATTATTAGGTGGTGATACAAGTTTTTGGTTTAAATAAACATCGAGTTGACTAAAAAGTGAATGCAACCAATTATTTACAGGTGCTACTACTGTAGCTGATAACAAGTTTGTTGAATCTTGATTTAATACTTTTGCCTTTATGTGGAGTAATGTATGAGACAAATCTATGTAGTCATCGCCTGTTCCAGGAACTTGAAACTCGATAGGTCCATCATCAGCAAGAGATGAAATTGGTTTATAGTGAATCCACAATCCATTTTCAATGCTTGTTTGTGTGGACGGTAATGCAAACAAATCTAATTCTGACTTAACGCACTCACAAGAATGATTATGAAGGAAAGACATACTTAATTTGAAAATATATCTTTGATGTTTTTTGGTTTTAGACCAAGTTTTTTCGTAGCTTTCACTTTAGCTGTTAGTGGTGGAATGAACGAGGCCAATCGTTTTCTTTTAGTTATATACCCAGATCCTGTCATGTTTAATCGATCAATTTTGTTATCAGCCTTTCGTTTTAAGTTCGTACTAACTTGCTTTAGACGATCTTTTATTGAGGCTTCCATAGGACGGGCTTTAATCATATCCGATAAAAGTCCTACTCCAGCGTTTAATGCCTCCTTACCAACCACTCGAGCACCACTTGAAAGTAAAGGTAAAACTGATCTAAATAACCCTCCTAAGAAGCTCCCAATACCATGACCGCGTTGGTATGGTGAACCCTTATAAATTACTCCAACTCCTGATCCAGCTTGATGTGAATAATAATTTTCATATGGACATTTATGATGATCATGAGGAGAATACATTATTATAATTTGCGGAAATGTAGTTTAATACACACGGTCCCAAACTGGAATGGTATTTTTTGTCCTGCGCTCGATCTTATATCCATTTCCAGCGTATCGAACTCTCTTCGCATAACGGGTAAGTAGTGAGGTGGAGAGAAAACGTGCATTTTATACGCACCATAAATGTATTTTGAAGGATCTAATGAAATGACTCTTAATAGCGGAGTCATAACATCACCCACAATCTGAGGATCAATAATGTCGCAATATAGAAATAGTTGAGATGGTAACCCTAAATGTAAATTAGCAGGACACTTCCCAAAATTTCTGTCTAGGAGATTTGTATTTGGTTCATAACCTAGTTGTAAACTTAATTTGGGTGATAATGTTACGGATGTTATATTTTTATCCAAAACAGAAACAGACACAAATTTTGTTATTTCATCATAACGAAATTTCAAGTTCTCTCCGATACCATTTAATGCTCTCAAAATATGTTCAACGTTATCGTAGTTGGTAGCGGGAATATGTTTTTTGTAGTACACTGTTGATGGTTTATCTTCATTAGGAATTAACATGGTTTTTGTGATGTATACAACATTTTCATGATCTTGAACAGTAAACATTGTGCATGGATATTGAAACTCGACAACTCCAACCAACCATTCACCTTCTAATTTCATAGCTTTTGGTAATTTTGTTGAAAAATTTGTGGTCTTGTTATCAGGAAAGTATTCCATTGAACTATTGCTGAGCAAAGTTAAATAAAAACTTTCTTTATTCATATTTCTTTTAAACTAGAAGCTAAAATCCAACTGTTAAATTTATCTGGATAACCTTTCCACTTCACTAATACTTCTTTTCTGGTGCCCGAATAACGAGTACCAATTATTTTATCTATTTTATATTGTGAGGTGGGGTTGTAAGTGACCTTCTGTAATTCTCTTTCATAAAAAGTACCAACTATTGGTTCATTTTGTAAATCTGTAATTGTATAAACAACCCATGGAGATCTATCAATTATTGAAGATATAATAAATATTTCATCACTCCAATTTGATTCATATCCTTTTTGGAAAACATGTTTATATTTAGTTATTCGAACATAATCACCCACGTTGAAATTTGGTTTTGAATTTTCTAAAGAAAGTTTGTTTGACCCTCTATCATAAAGATTAGTCCAAACTGTCATAATATTGTTGGAACTTACATCACATGGGCACATCTTAATACTCGAGTGAATGCTGTGATTATAAGAGTATATTAAATCTTGTAAAACATCTATATATCTATAAGTATTATTATGAGTGAAATAACGCCACATTTTCATTTTTAGAGTTCTTTGAAATCGTTCAACAATACTAGCCTTAATATCAGGATTGTTAGTGGTATAGTAATTTATCTTTTTGGATTTAAAGTATTTTTGTACATCTTTTGAAACAAATTCTGTACCTTTATCAGATTGTATGTGAGTAGGGGTTGAATTACTTTCAGTAAATATACTTTCAAAACATTCTTTAGTTGTTTCTGAGTTTTTCTTTTTCATTGGTCTTGCAAAAGCATATTTACTAAATACATCAATAACACAAAGTATGTAGTTGAAACCATCATTATATTGAGAATAAGTTCGCATATCACTTAAATCGGCTTGCCACAGCTCATTAATATTTGATAGAATGTACCTATTACGCGGGAATTTTTTCCGAATGGGTTTATGTAATGTATATGTTTCTTGTGATTGTAACCATTCCTTCACTTGCTTTTTATCCATTTTACCCTTCATAGCTTTTGATAATTTATCAATACTACCAAAACCAGCGGGGTTAGATGGATCATAATAAATCCTGTTAATTTCTTCTAGTACGGGGTCCATTTTTCCCAATCGATCTTTTTACGTATTTTAGTTATATATCTTTTATCTCCACTGCTCGGTGTAGAAAATTCTTGAACTTCAATCTCAGAGGTTTTGTTCAGATCTTTCGCTTGAAGTTGGTTAATAAACTCACATCTCTTTGGATTTCCAATATAAGTAAGTGGTACTTTAATATCTTTCAATGCTTTAGCAAATCTATCCCACCCTATCGGATCACTTTTTTTTAAGGGTCTAAGTGAATCATTTATTAAATCAACAATATTACTTCCTGGAATTTTTTCATTATCAATTATGACTGTGCCTTCATTATCCCAACGTATTTTACTTTTACTTGTTCCAATTAAGTTTAATAATGACTCACCTTTTTTATTATAAGTTTTTGGTATTAAACTGAGTATTTGTGTTGGTGAATACAGTGGATTTGCCTCACTTTCTATACTTTTAATGGAACCTTTCTCCTCCAACAAAGATTCAGCATCAACTGAACTTTTTAGATCTCTATCTTTATTTTTAAAACCAATTTTAGACTCATTTGAATATTCATTAGATGTATCAGAATAAATTGGTAATCTGAGTGGTTGACGATCCTCTTCGGTAAAGTGAAGGTATCTTTGTAGTGTTTGTAAATATAACATCCACTTCTTTCGGTCTTCCGTCTTACTATTCATAATATTTTGCATTTCAATATCTAATCGAGACAAATTACTTGTATCCTTATTTTCTTGTTTTAATTTTTCAATCAATCCAGGTTCAATAAGTATCATTTTCTTAGCATTTTCCATGTTAACTGGCTAGTCCACTTACTAATCCACTCAATATTGCACCTAATATTATTGGTAAGAAAGTCCCTCCTTTTTGTATAATAATATTTTTTCTTAGTTTATGTTTACACTTACGCACCAGTTTACGGAGTATATTTTTGTGTGTATTCAATTTTTGTTTATCTTGATCTTTAAGTGGTATCTTTCCTTGTAAAACGTTATGAATACATTCACAAATACAATTTATTTCTTTTTCATCACACGTTTTAAGTAATGCTCTTTGATGTTTTGGTTTAAGCGTATGCAAAGCATTTAGCAAATGTTTATGCGTTGTGACTCGACGATGCATCATTTAGAAATGATTTGAATTGTTTGATTCTTGGTGTATTTAAACTCTTTCGTGGGGACGTAGACTGTACAGTGACCATTAAATGGGAATACATTTGTCTTGATACGACAAAAATCATTTGTATTCTGTTTTAAATCTACCATTAAATATCCATGTGCTTCTAAAGTTGCATCCCTGTAGGCGTCTTCAATGAATTTTGTGTTATCTGGTGACACTTGTCGTGCTAAATATCTTATTTGAGTTTTATCTCGAGGGTTTTTAAAATAAATTATATAACTTGAGTTTAAAGAAATGTCTCTTTGACCTTTACCTTGATGAAATAAATTTTGTGTTAAATAAAATACACTAAGGTTCCGGTGATGACTGCCTTTTGTAAATATATCCACAATTCTTCCATCAGACTCTCTCATTAGATCATCAATAATAATAAGGTGTGGGTTTTCACCATCAAACATATTAAGATTTGGAATTCCTTGATGATAGTTAACATTTGGTAAATTATATAAAGGTTGCATTTCATCAAAGCACCATGTGATATGATTAAAATCACAATTACATATTTCCTTAACTGATTTTATGAAATTTGTTACAAAATTTGACTTCCCACATCCACTTGGTCCGGCCACAATAGCAGTAAACGGATGGATAAAGTGAAACATTTCACACGTCTAGAGTTTAAAGGGATGAAATAAAAAATGAAAATGTTGGTGTAAAAATTTAATATATATATTATATTGCTAAAAATAAATGATCTGTTTACTATTTCTAACACAATTAGTACCTACTTATCAGAATTTCACAATCACCTCAACATCAAATTTAAGTACACAAATAAAAACTACAATTATTTTACATTATTTACAATCAAACAATACTAAACTATTATAAAACTATTAATAAACTATTATATAACATTATAGCAATATCATAATTTTTTTTTACAATCAGTACAAATTTTGTATACACACACAGAAATAATAGTAAAAAGTCACTTAGCGTAATTTGTATATACACACAGAAATAATAGTAAAAAGTCACTTAGCGTAATTTATAATGTCCCCAAGCCAAAGTATCAATGTTGTTGTTCATAATACATCGTTTGGTATCATTATATGATAAAGATGTTTTATTTATTTTTTGTGTAAAAATAGTGTGTTTGATTGACTTAAATCGAAGCATACTACAATATAATACATTTTTATTAAACAAACACGATTTGTAATTTTCCAGATTCATTTTTTTGGTAACACTTTTGTTAACCCCTTTTGCCTTTGCTATAAATTTATCTTCTATTTCTAAGGCATACATTTTTGATCGCAACCCTACAAATTCCTTCAATACTTTACCATTATTCTCATCTTTAAAAAAACCTAACTTTTTTTTATTTATTTTTGGATATCCGTAAATATTATTTTCCGGGTAATCTGATGTATCGAAATAGTGAGGTAGATCTGGTTTTATATCCTCATAAAAATTGTCTGTAAAAATTTGATATATCAAACTATCGGTATCGGTGTACAATAACTTAATTTTATTATGAAACTTTTTAATCATGTAGTTGTAATGAAATTCATACATAAGGGTCTTAGATATATCTAAAATACAAAATCCTAAATAAATCGGCTTATCATAAATTAATTTTGTTTTACGTAATTGTATTGCAACTAAATGTTCTGAAAATATTGATAAACTATGGAACTCTGGTTTTGCAATCCAATCCTGAGCACCTAAAACTTTACCACGATTATCCCAGTGAGTTAGTAGTTTAACGTTTACTCTTTTTTCAATATTTTCCATAGTCTTACCGAAGACAGAATTATTCATTAATTTAAAAAAGTCTTTTTCGAAGTTTGATGTAGCTAACGTTCTCAAAGTAGTATTTAAGTCTATGTATTTCTTTAACCAAGAACTCTGTTTAAATTTTAAAATTCTATGTACTTTAATTAATTTCATTCCCATTTCAATGCATTGTTTTAAATTCCTGTAGTGAATGATGTATTTATTTTTATTATTTAAATTAGGAACTAATTTAGTTTCATTAGTATTACCCACACATATGTTTTCAGGACATAACGGAAAGTCAGAATGCAAATTATGAAGTTCATCAGGATATTCCAAATCAACTTCTAAAACATAACCGAAATCAGAGTTATCCGGCACATTATAATCTGTATTAGAATCTATCCATTCGAAACCGCCAACAGGAAGAGATTGAGACATTGCCCAACCATATAAATTATTCGCATCAAAATATGTTAGATATGAATTAGGTTTTTCACTATCATAATCCTCCATGAATTTATTATTTGCTCTAGCAAAACGATTGCTACACTGAGATACACCCCCTCTAATACCAGCTTTAAAAAAAGCAATTTTGTCATAGTCCGTTAACAATTCTAATTCTATTTTAGTAAATTTTAACATTGCATCCCAACTTAAACCTGGGGCAGTATAGTAATGAGCAGGATCTAATCCATAAGTTTTAATACAAAGCTTTCTAAAGTTTTCGAATACATCAGTCAAAAGTAAAACATCAGTTTTTAAATATAAATCGGAATAATCGGACATACTACTACACTTAAAATGTTGCCAAATATCTTTTGCATGATTATAATCATCATTTGAAATATTTGTATCTGTGAGTGAACTATAAAAATGGTGTTGATCAGGAAGTGATGGATGTTTCAAGCAATCACTATTACACATAAATTCATAAGGATAAATACCTTTCCGTCTTAAAAGTGAAAAATCTTCATTATTAGGATAGTTCCTTTTTAGTTCTGTAAACTGATCATCATTAAGATTTTTAGCTAGTTGATCTAAACTACACGATACAAATTTCAATGAATCTACAAATCTTAAACTTACTGATTGATTATTATTTATTGTTAACTGTTTTGAAAATGATATGTATCGTTCTTTATTTTGCGGAATAACTTCAACTTTGCCATCATAGAGGTTTAATGCATGGACAATGAAATGAGCATCGTAGTGACTGAGGTTATGTAAAAATATTGGAATATGACGAGGGGTTCTGTACTTAGTACTACACACTTGATGTGCAACACCTCTAAAACTACCAGTGTACCAATCAAAATCGTTAAAAGGATCTCCATTTAACTCAGTTTCACAAATATGACACATGTTTGAATTTGAAATTTTAATTTTATCTTCATCTGATAATGGAACGGGACATTTTTGGAAACTATTTTTTTTAACTATTGTTTTCACATCTTCGCAAAGGCGATTCATAAACACTTGTGCACAGTTTGGCCCACTATACGTCTCATATTTTGATAATCTGTTATCATATGAACATTTAATGTAATAACCAAAACTATACACTTCATGTTTTTGAATATTAATTGTACTAGGCTTGGATGGATCGTTACTACATGATTCTATCGGGTTCAAAAATGCCTCAAAGTCTGCATAAACCACAAAGGGCATTTCCAACTTTTTCGCGAATTTATCAAATTTTAATTTATTATTTGAGGTTGCTTTACCAAACCAATTCAATTTGGAATCCTCGCCGTTTGGTAATTCCGTACAAATGTGAGCGCAATCATATTGTTGATGGTTATTAAGTCTTTCCTCTGATGGGAAATGAAGTAAACATGAATCACATATATAAACTGCATGATGATGACTTGATATTTGTGAACTAACTAATCGCGATAAGTTTTTAATATAACAGTAATGATTGTTAGTACCATTCGATATATATAGTAGGTTAATATGATTAGGTGTACGACATTTTGTTAAATATAAAGGACCTACAACAGAATTACACTTTTTTTCTTTATTATATTCTAGGCCAAAAACATTAATACTAATATTGTTTAATTTCTCTACTTTTGATATATCTGCAATTTTAACCGGAAAAGAAATACCAGTAAATTTTAGTTTATTTCCATGAATTGCGTAAGATGCTACCCGATCTACACTTTTACATACAGGATATAAACCAGAGAGTAATGCCCATTTAAAACACATATTATCATTATTTTTAACATTGATTACAGCTTTTTTTGATTTAATATCTTGAGGAAGGTCGATATATGAACTACCACGTAGGGGGTTGAATTTGTTAACATTCATATCTATGTATTTAATTTGATTAAGACTCCAACCACTATCTTTTTTTTCAAATTGACAAATTTTACCAACTACAGTGTCTATTAATGATGAATAAAAAATATTTAAGTCATCTCCCTGACAAATGATGTAATTAAACGTTTGAAAATCAAACGTATTTTTAATATCTTTAGTTTGTTGTATGAAATCAGCATGCAATATGAAGTTTATTTTTAAAATTGTATGTTGTTGAATACATTCATTTATCAAAAATAAGATATCGATTTTTAGTGAATTTAAAAACGATTCCGGTGTTACAAAATATTGCCCCGATTGAAGTGTTTTACTATTAATTCTGTATGTTAAAATTCGATTACCAAAAGCGGTTTCAACAACTGTTACATTTGTTAATGAATTATGTGATTTTAAAAGATTATTTTTATGTGTATTACTTTTTAAATGGTTGTTTAGATACCTTTTATTAATATAAACATGACATGTATCACATTCCACCTTATTGTTGTCCACGTCATTGGTTTCAATTGATGATGTAGAAGCTCCCTCATCAAATTTTGCTTTCTTGGTAACCTTATTTTCATCTGTAGTGATACCTCGTTTGATACCTCTTCCAACTTGTTGTTGACTGTAACAAAAAAAGAAAATTATTAGATAAATCTTAAAATAAAACATTACTACAATAATATTTCTTATTGAGTTTGTACTTCTAATACTTACATTAACGTTGTTTCAACCATCAAACATTGATTATACAACTCATCATCATACGATGAATCGAACAGTTCACGCTTCTCCATTTCATCACAAACTTTATGCAGCTCCTGATTGAATTCGCTGTTGAATTGTTCTATATTCTCTTCAATGGGTGCGGAAAAGAAAGCACTGGTGCACATTTCACCAAAGTTTTCCATCTTTATAATAAAGAAGAAAGTATGTAGCACAGTAAGTAACAGTTAAGTGTTGGTAGAGTAACTGATACTCAATTTAAAAAATGTTCAATATTTATAGTCTAGCATAGGATTAGGAAAGTTTTGTAAAATCTAATGAGTACATGGAAGTAATTTAAGAAAACAGAATCACATTAACTAATGATCATTGTTAAAATAGTAACATTAACTAATGATCATTGTTAAAAAAGTATTTTTTCACTTTTTCACTTTCTGCTATTGTCTTTGTAATATTGTATACGAGGGCGTTTGTGTTGTCATAGATGCTATCCTTATTTTTCTTTACGTAATATTTAATCCTCGTGGTAGCGTGCTTCCAGTGATCACTAGTTGGAATCTTGGATAGTTTTTTCATATCATACATTTCAATTTTTATGAGATGCATCGCTTGGTCTCCGTCATCAGAATTTGTAGAGATGTATGATACGCCATCTCTAGCAGCTCGTGCCACAGTTGACGATAGCAGCTTCTTCCTTTTTATTTTTGGTGCCACTTCAAAAAATTGATCAATTGACTGCAATTTCCTTTTTCCGCCATCGTCTGTGTTATTAACGATGATGTCATCACTCTCTTCTTCGTTTTGAGGAGAGAGTGGCGAGTAGTAACACAGTTTATAGGTATTTTCATCGAAGTTGAATGATTTCTGCAACAACAGAGTTATCGCGTTAATATCAATTTGTTTACACTTAGTCTGACACACACACACACATGTTAAGAGAAATACAAGTAAGTTTGTCAATAGAATAATCACTTACCTCCATGATCATTGATGACACAAAACACAACACAAACGTAGTATTGGTAGACGTATACAATCCACTGTGGTCCAACGACCATAGACTGACTGCATGACTGCAACTGTTCGATCATATATAGCACCATTCTTATCTAAAGCAAATTCTTAAGTACAATGAAACTGATTGTAACTCTATGAGTCAACAAACTTATCTCACGTTCCTTCGCAAATGGCATCAACCTGCTTTGTGACTCTCACAAAAGAATGCGATTAAATATTAACAAAACGAAACTGATAGTAACTCTATGAGTCAACAAACTTATCTCACGTTCCTTCGCAATGACATCAACCTGCTTTGTGACTCTCACAAAAGAATGTGATTAAATATTTACAAAACGAAACCGATAGTAACTCTATGAATCATCAAACTTATCTCAAATTGCTTCGCAACAGGTATCAACCTGTCATACTCTATTCTCGGGGACTGGTATTCACTTTCTTAATGAAGGAAATGCAATCTCTCGTGAACAGTATGCCAAAGGCTACTGTCTTTTAGCATTTGATTTAACTCCTGATTTATCAGCTAACTCATCAGCTCATTGGAATCTCATAAAGCATGGTAGTGTAAGATTAGAAGTACGATTTGAATCCTCACTAACACAAACAATTAACTGTATTGTTTATGCTGAGTTTGATAATATTATTGAAATAGATAAAAATAGAAATGTTACTGTAGACTATAGTAGTTAAGGTTATAATGTGTGTTATATTTTAGATTTATGTGTTATGCTTAATGCATTTTGTGTATATGTAACTAAAGGAAACATTATAAAATTAAATAAAACAAATTGTATGCAATTTACTATTTTTTATTTCATTACAAACTTCCTATTTAATCTTATACAAAACACTATAATTGAACATTCCTATGACAACCATTGAATAGATTGGTACTGTAATAATCTGCTAATAACAGTAATATCATGGATACACTAGAATTACAAAAACATATGAAAAAGATTCATCCCAGTCTAGAAAATAATGTTTATGCTGCTAATAGACTGCCTATGTATACCCATGTACCAACGTATATAATATGCAATTTGGATGCGGATGATAAACCGGGTTCACACTGGGTAGCTGTACATATCGATACGAATGGCATCGGTCAATATTTTGATTCATATGGACGAACACCTGAGCGATATCATCTCCAGTTTTTGAAAAGGAATTGTAAGAGATGGGACTGGAATGTTGATAGGATTCAGAATGATTGGACTTCAGTTTGTGGAGAATATTGCTTAATGTATTTGCTATATAAGTTTCAGGGATATTCAATGCATAGTTTTACGAGCATATTTACAGGGAACACACTGTACAACGATATTTTAGTGGATGAGATGTTTCGCTCCTATTTTATAAGTAGATAAGGCTACAATTCAAATGTTCATCAATAATTATTTTTATATAGCAAAATGGACAAATGGTCGCCAAATACACAAACCAGTAGATAATAAGCAACAACATTTTGGAAATAAAAATGGCAGTAAAATGAATGTGTTTTATTGATGATTCAGAATAGCGAGGTAGCTCGTAACAAAGTTCGATACATCAGATTACCCGGAAAAATAATTGGGTTAGGTTAGGTTAGGTTAGATTTTGATAAACAACGCCAGAAGCGAATCGCTTTTTAAAAAAGCAACAATTAGGTTAGGTTAGGTTAGACTTTGATAAACAACGCACGAGCCGAGCGAGCAAAGCGAGCGTGCCGCGGCAGCGGCCGGCGAGTGCCAGAAGCGAATCGCTTTTTAAAAAAGCAACAATTATGATAATATAGTACGATAATATATAAATATAGTTATACGATTTTAGACGTATTTTTTCTTGAACATAATAATACATCGTTTGGTTAGAATAGTGAGGTAGGTCATAACAAAGAAGTTTAATACAAAAGCAGTGATAAGCGAGGTGCACAATGAGTAATAGATAAGAACGCCGGACGGTGTAATTAGCTAATAGGAAAAGGTGAACCATGGGACGCTAATGACCCACCGGATATCAATTAGATAAGAGTTAATCGATCTGCACATCTCCGAAACCGTGCATCCTATCGCTTCGGGAGTGAGTGCTATCGACTCAGCGTGGCCGCTTTAGTGGGAAAAGAGTCCAAACTTTTTTTTTTTTTTTTTTTTTTTTTTTTAGGATGGGGTACCACTGATTTGCGGGTTCGCCAACACGTGATTAGCCGGTTAGAACCGGCGAATCACAACTACTACTATAATCTATCTCTGTGACCAATTTCATCTCAATCAGATTAACGGTTTTTAACGATAAAGAGAAACAAACATCTATCCCTTCACACACTTAAGGGGAGTCCCTTCAGCGAAGCGGAGTAAAATTGGTTTGCAAGATCAAATTTTTCATGTATTTGCAATTATATGACGCTTTTAGAAAAAATAATCAATACACTTCAAGATACTGCCTAAAAAGTGTGCTAATTTGTTACACAGCCACGTGTATTTTGCTCGATCATATAAAATCATAAAAATAGGCAAAAATAAAAATCGAAAACGAATTATTTAATAATGAAATTTCTGATTTTGCAAATAATTTTTATATAAAGATATGTATTTTGATGTACTGCAGAAAACGTGCTAAATTTTGGTTTTCAACTGAAGCCCTGTAATTATTAAATACATATTATATCTCAGAACTTAACCACAGTTGACAGATATATATACGTACATACAGTTAGGAAACTAAGCCCCTGCGATGAAATTATGACGTTAGCACTGTTATAGCTATAGGGCTGTTACCTTTTTGATATTTAACCGACTTCAAAAATAAAGGAGGAGGTTATCAATTCGGCCTGCATATTTCTGTTTGCTTTTTTTTCACAGTCGATTTTGTGGTAATTTTGAGATTAAAACTCGTTAAAATACAAAAATGGTGTAGCCTAAATATGAATTTACAAGAAGAAACAATTCGAATTATAAAAGTAAATACGTTTTTATCAGTGCTATATTTCGAAATCTTGTTTTGTTATGGACGCCGAAGGTTATTTAATGTACCTAAATTATTTATAATGCTTAATATTTGTATTATACATATATTCAATAATTATTTGAAACCAGAATTTACAATACTTGTATGTAGGTATACCTACTAAATTATTTTTAAAACGATAAATTAAATTAAAAAACACAAAATATGCAGAAATAAAGTTTGACAGGCTTAGTGCTTGACAAAGTGGTGACGTCACGTATCGATAAAAAGACAATAATTATAATATCTATCTTTTATGTACAATTTATGTTTTAACATTTTGGTGAAATATATTATTTCAGTTTAATTTGAACACGTGCTTGTAGATAAGTTGATTTCGGCGATCATTTTAAAAATGCCACGTACTAATTGCGCAGTATCCGGCTGCTTGAATTCAACTATACCAATTATACCACCAGAGAATTTTGTTCAATATGTCGAGAAAATGGATAACATTTTCGTTGTTGCTTTAAGAGAGAACACATAAACTGTAAAGTGGCTGAATTAATTTACAACGAATTAAACATAATCAGTTATGTACTTAAAAAAACTGTTCATAACATTGAGAATATTTTACACTATAAAATTTAACAATAAATTCCGAATTAGTCGTAGTAGACGAAAGTATTTTTCAGTAAATAATTTGTAATTTTTTTTTCGAATAAAGGCATATTTATGTAATGGTTATTTTAATATCTATACATATAATAAAATCGTAGGAAAGTCAAAACTGTAGATTGAATATTTTTTTTAAAGTATACTTGGGACAATAGATACCGAAGCCAAAAATATAGTTAGGCTACAAACTGAAACAATCGATATTTATTTAACGTGAAGTCATTGACATCACTTTTCTATACTATGTATCTTTGTCATTCAAAATCTGTGGATGTGTCACCCGCTACTATCGATCCCCCTGAAGACCCTTATGATTCTCGTAAACACGCTTGCTTGTGTGCGTGTGCCATTTCGAACGTTTTGTATGAAGTTTCCTTACTGTATGTATCTGTATATTGTGACTTAACGTTGCCACGCGTTTTCTTGACAAGCCGTTAGCCGACGCGAGGAGCGACTCGCGCAGAACGTTTCAGTACATTCCATTTTTTCCCATACTTATGGGAAAAAATGGAATGTACTGAAAGCACTTGCTTTTATCGTAGTTTTTATTTCTTATACATACGGAGACAAAAACAACAAACCAATCAAATAAGGTTCGGCAGTTTTTGAGTTATAAAACAATTTCGTACTTATGAAATACGAAATTGTTTTATAAATAGCATTAGCATACTTCTATTATGTACTAGCTGCGCTCCGCGGTTTCACCCGCATGGCTCAGCTCTTGTTGGTATTAGCGTGATGATAATATACCTATAGCCTATATTATTGCTCGATGAATGGGGTATCTAACACCGAAAGAAGTTTTCAAATCTGACCAGTAGTTCCTAAGATTAGCGCGTTCAAACAAACAAACAAACTCTTCAGCTTTATTTGAATATTATAGAACATATATTGATAGAACATTTGTTTGTTCTTTCTTCATTAGATTCCGCAGCGCACGCGATGACAGAATTTTTATTAAGGAATTTTTTACACCTTGGGTTACATATTATTGCATTTTTGGTAAGGATCTCTAATTTTTTTGAAAATGCAATATAGCCTATGTTGCTCAGTGAAGATGCAGCTTTCTAATGGTGAAAGAATTTTTGAAATCGGTCCAGTAGTTTATGTGTGAAAACCATACATACATACATACATAATTAAAAACCTTTCCTCTTTATAATATTATTAGTATAGTATAGAAGTATGGGTACCTACCTATAGGGCTATAGATATCGTAACAATGAATCTTCATTCTATTTATAGTCTACTTCCCTCTTAAACCCATCTGTTAAGTATTAAACTTTATATTTATAGACACCCCATATTTATTTATATTATAACTACTTTATATGTAACGCCTTTGTGTAGTATGAGAACAGTATTAGTGATTGTCTTCTTTTTGATTTTATCCGTTTAAAAATTAAAAATACGATTTAATCATGAATTCCTAATTCCTATGTTTAAAGTATTTCTATAGCTCATAATATGTTTTTATGTGTATGTTACTGTAAAGTTTCATCCAAAGCCGTTTAGTAGTTTTTACATCAATACTTATATTATAAAGCTGACGAGTTTGTTTGTTTGAACGCGCTAATCTCAGGAACTACTGGTCCGATTTGAAAAAATATTTCGGTGTTAGATAGCCCATTCATCAAGGAAGGCTATATATTATCAGGCTAAGACCAACAGGAGCGGAGCCATGCGGGTGAAACCGCGGAGCGCAGACAATTTTCGATGGGCCCTGGAGGGAAAGTACTTGAAATACCTAAGATAGAAAAATTTGCTGACAGGAAACATTCCTTTATTTAAAACTAGCTTACCGCCCGCGGCTTCGCCCGCTTTGTCTAAAACCTAATAAATTATATACTAAAACCTTCCTCTTGAATCGCTTTATCTATTAAAAAAAACCGCATCAAGATTTAAGCATACAAAGGGACATAGGGACAGAAAAGGCGACTTTGTTTTATACTATGTAATGTAATGAAGATATAGAATTGCATTCATAGATTTTTCATTTATTCAGAAAATTTCCACTGTATATATGTAAGTACTTAAGTAACCATCCTAATAAACTTTCGCATTTATAATATTAGTAGGAAAAAATTCATTACTTATATATTTAAGCATTGAACCCACTACCAACCTATATATACCGCATCCACTGAACCTACAGTCATTACCCAACTGCACAAAAAGTGATGAGTAGCGGAACTAACTTAGCGTAACTCAACTTCCTTAGTTTCGTAACACGAGATGTAACGTGATTTTTATTGTATTTTACAATCTGTCTGTGGTTAATAATGTTCTTTATAAAATAGGCAAAAGATAAGGGGTGTTTTATTTTTATATTAAAGTTATTTGTTTTTCAATTTGTTCGTTTGTTTGTAATGCATTTGATCACTAAAACTGGTTAACTGTTTTTAATAAAACTTTCAAATAAATAGCTCTATTATTCCTTAGTTTCTAATAGCCTTGTCTTTTCTATTGCAGGAGGCAGGGACCGTCCTCTATTCAATTTTCTTTTTCAAGATTAAGAGCTATCAACCGTTTTAAACGTAAACGTATCGTATTGTATGTTCATACTTTCAACTGTTTTTGTGTAACCGAAAAACAATTTAACCGCTTTGTATGAAATTTATTCGGTTAATCATATTAAAGATTACAATAGGGAATATGCATAAATTTGAAATGGCCTAAATTATTTTTTTCTCGAATGCTTATTATCGTAATATTATAATGAAAAGGATTTTTTTTTTATTTACTTATTAATTATTATTTAAACCCCTAAAATAATATTCAAAAAGTGCAAAATAAGGGAGCGAAATTCAAACTTCAAAAACGCGCCACCACTGGTCGAACGAAATGTGACGTCATCTGACACGACATTGTATTCATCACTCCACAGTAAACACTAAAGTAAACACCCACTGGACGTGTCATGTGACGTCACGCAAAGCGCGCGCAATATGGCGGCGTTAGAACTGCTTAAATTTTTTAAAAGTTTTAAATTTCATTTTTAAAAATATCTAGAGTATTTTGAAGCCCATTAATATTTTTTTTCTACGTTATAAAATAGTAAACTTTTAATTTAAGACAAAAAAGAAAAACATGAATATTCCCCATTAATAACCACGAAATTGCATACATATCTACTAAGAAGCGCTAAAAGCTATTTATTATACTTTTTATACCAAATATATAACAGGTCCAACATCTATTTTCACACAACTCCAAAAGACCTTGACCTTGAGAATAAACTCTTTAAACAAGACTATTCCACTTTTTCTATACACAATCGAAACACATAAATAACTAACAAGTTCCACCACTACTATTTCTCACAGAAAAACTCCAAAAAAGTACTATAATAGTAGTAAATGGTATTTATTGAACAGGTGCGAATCCAATGCCGTTCATATGGATCCCACATACCCTTATAAGGAATGTAGTACAAAATAAACGATTACATTGATGTTTTTGTTCGTATTAACGGGGTTTTAAGTTATACTGGAAAAACATTGCACTGTTTATTTTAATTAGAGTTTAATAATTAATGTACATATTTTGATCATTTTCATCACAATTTATAACAAAAACAAAACCAAAAAACATCTGATATAGTTTTTAATTTGTGACCAATTTTGACACACAGATATACAAAGAACTAGTGGTCCGCCCCGGCTTCGCCCGTGGTACCTACCTACATGTTTAAACTATCCTATCTCTCAAGTTGGATCGAACTGCACATGGTGTGCGAATTTTATTATAATCGGTTAAGTGGTTTAGGAGTCCATTGAGGACAAACATTGTGACACGAGATTTATATATATTAAGACTAGCGACCCGCTCCGGCTTCGCACAGGGGCAATGCTGATACTAAATACACTACAGAAAAACTGTGAACGTTGTATATAAAAACATAGCGGCCCGCTCCGGCTTCGCACGGGTATAAAATAATTAGTATAGCCGGGCGGCCGGCCGGTGCCGCCGCAAACGCTACGTCCCGCAATTTTTAAATCTGTAATATCTTCGAAAATATTCACTTAAATCATACGGTGTAAAGGGCTATATAGATCTATATTAAATGAACAATGTATTCAAGGTATTTAATTGGTTAAGGATTAATGCTGTATTGGTTAAAAATTGCTTCGAAAATTAGCCATTATTTGTCGTAAAAAGTAAATGACAAAAAAAAGTTATTGTGGGTTATCCATAAGAGATAGACATATACCACCGCGGACTTTTCTGTAGACCTTTTCAATGTGTATAATACTTAGTACATTATTTTGATAAAACTCGTAGGGTTCAGCCTGCGTTTGCAATGTAAGCGGAGAAAATGTAATTTTTTACGACATCACATTAGAAACTTCAAAAATAACAGTACTTCTCCACTATTTGATGGATGTTATTATACATATAAACCTTCCTCTTGAATCACTCTATCTATTAAAAAAAACCGCATCAAAATCCGTTGCGTAGTTTCAAAGATTTAAGCGTACAAAGGGACATAGGGAAATAGGGACATAGGGACATAGGGACAGAGAAAGCGACTTTGTTTTATACTATGTAGTGATAACAAAGACCAATTTTTAACTCTTTATTCGCTTCACAAGTATGTTTGTATACCGCCCCTTTAGACTCATTTTTGACCCACTTTAAGGCTTTTACATGCGCTAATAACCTTGAGGATACTTGACGGATCTCAAACCTCTCCCCCTGCACCTTCTTTTTTCCTCGCATTTTGTATTTAAAAAGATACTAATCAGTGAAACAAAAAATCCTCGTCAGGGACTGTTGTGTAACTGATAATTTATTAAACATAAAATTTTCAGAGCTCTAAGTCAGCAGGTTACGAAGTTTATAGAGTATTTGCGGAAAAATCGATGACCACGGCACATTTTTTTTCTAGAAATCTATTAACTTTGGAAAAAAGTCCTCGCGAGCAATTAAAGATCAAAGACCATCCTATTTTATATATTTTTTTCGGTATTGTGCTTTATGTTGTACCAGACTTTATAGAGGTTGAACATAGTCGAAATTGCCGGGTAACGCCTTAAGCGGTCAGATTTAATTCAAACTTTGTACACTTATCAAGGATCGGTGACAATATCATAATTTCATGAGATAGTGTATTTTTTTGACAAAATTATTTTCTCATATATCAATTAAGCAAACAGGAATACAGCCCAGACGTTTAAAAAACATACCAAATCATCAGCAGATTAATTATACATAATATGTACACCTAATCTAATTACCCTGATAAACATATAATATTTTCGTTTCCACTCATTGTGAAATAATACAGGCCGATATCCGATAATTTTACGATTTGTATCGATTAAACACGATTACTATGTAACGTGAATCAGGTTTCAGATTAAAATGATAAGTCTACTTTGTTTCATTTTATTACTAGACACCTGTTATTCTTGAGGTTGAGGTTAGAATCCTCCACAATAATACTTAGATATTATTATAACTATCGGTATGTAAAATTTGATCAAAATTTGTTCAGCTGTTTTGCTTATTTCTTCCTAATCCCATCTATAACCCACTTGTCTATGGCCATCACATGATAGACTGTAATAAATTCTTCCATAAACAACTACTACTATAATATGTTAAACATTTACCCCATGTTGAAGTATACTAAGATATGCATAGCAAAATCACATCCAAATTAATTCAGCTGTTTTTTGCATTATTTCCTCTTAAGTATTTCCTAATACCCTTCTTCCCGTATCAATATTAAACTATTTAACGATAGACTGGATAACACACCTAAAATTTATCCCCGAAATAGCTAAAAATCTATCGAACCATAATTTCTAACCTTAAGACAGTATCATCTGTTTTTTACACCAATTTTTATTATCATCAAGACCAACCCATCAATAACTAGTAATAATTATTTTTCTTCCATACTGAATAATAAACATTGAATGATGAATAGAAACAAATGTTAAATAACATTTTTTTACGCATCAGCACTTACAGACGGGAGGTGAAACCTGATTTCAAGGTCTATAGCGATACTGATATTTCCACATATTGGGTTGCCATCTTTTTGGACAAAAACATTGGGTATTATAGCTTTTGCATAAACATGTAAAGTATCTTGTAAATTAGTTTTTTTAACTTTACGAGACTTTAAGATAAACGCAAAATTATGTATCGCACGCGATAGGCTTTTCTGGAGCTATTTTAAAAGCAGGAGGATAGCAATTAGATTTCTTACGTTTATACTTTTTATAGGATAAACCAATCATCAGGATAAACCTAGAAAGTCATACTTATTTGTTAATATTTCACTTAAGTCTAAACAAGATTTTATAAACAAAAAAATATTGTATCTATCTACTTGCCTTTTACTATTATTTCTTCCCTTAACATTAACACGATTTGTAATATACCTAATTCTGATAATTACCTACCTATCTAATAATAGGTATAGTGTATACTTGTGGGTGTTGTATTTATACTCTATCTACACTTTCTGTCGTTACTCTGTATTACATAACTATGGCCAAATATAATATTATATAGTAAGTATTCTTTCTTCTGTTCTGACAAACAGGAGTAGAATATCCTATTTTATCCTATCCTGCTAATCATATAAATGCGAAAGTTTGTGAGGATGGATGTGTATGTGTATGTTTGTTACTCTTTCGCGCAAATACTACTGAACCGATTACAATGGAATTTAGCACACATATAGAGGGTTACTTGGATTAACCCATATGTGAGGTTTTATCCCGGAAATCTCACGGGAACGGAAACTATGCGGGATTTTCTTTGAAAACGCGGGCGAAGCTGCGGGCGGAAAGCTAGTAGATACCCTATATTTCCACCTTATTTACCATTTGAACTTTTATTCAACACCGCGTTACCACACCGTATAACTTAGACAGGATATAAAACCGGATTCTCAAGGCTTTTATTTATTCTAACATTCACCGAACCCGTTCCTTGGGATAGCATTCGCCATAAATCAACCATTGCGCCAGTGCGCTTTCGTAATCGGTGGAAATTATCACTTCCGGCGCAGCAGTTCCTAGGTAATTCTTCCGATAATTAGGCTTGTGATTATGATACATTTCTAAGCATTCGTAGAGCACAATTTATATGATTCGTTTTATAAAATATTCTGAAGTTTAGGTACATTTTAAGGGGAGCCATTTTAAGCGAGGATGATTACGTAAAGATTTATCAAATTCACTAGGTATATTATTATAAAATGAAACAAAAGGCAACCTTAAATAAAAGCAAAACCCGATTTAATATCCACTTGACCCACACAGTATAAAAACATATGTACAAGCATATTTACTAGTTAACATACTCAAAAATCGTCACTTCTTCTTTCGGAAATCTTATAAAAATACTATGCATCGGAAATGTTTAAAGTTTAAACAAACAAATCATTCATCTTACTGTAGTTATAACAGACTACGTGTGACACAGTTGGTGGGAACGACCAAGTTACGCCTCATTGTCATTTAAACGGTTACTATTCTAACTGTTCGTGATTAAGTTTACACATCCCTGTACAATTTTTCGTACATTCTTTACATTCTTAAGTAGTATGACATGCATTTTTTTGTATAATTAATTAACTATTAAAATTTATAAGTTAAACAGTGAAAGCAAAAAATCCTGGGGAAACAGACATGTCGAAAAATCAAAAGTTCGACGACATATCTGCAAACCCGCACTTTACCAGCGTGGTGGATTATGGCCTGATATTTAGATAGTCCCAGCAGTGGGAAAACCATGGGCTGATGATGATAAGTTAAATATATGATGTTAAAGCCTCTTATTCATGGTAAACATTTGTGGGGCAACAATTGATCAACAATATTGCTTCTAAAGTACTATGTATTGCGTTAATTTTTATGTTTATAGGTATTTCAAAAATCAAAATTACGTTAGATATGATGTTAAAGATTCATGGTATTTATCTTAAGCAACAGTTGATCAACAACTTTGGTAGAATTAACTTTGTGACGCTCCTGAGAACATTTTAACACGCATTATCACCTGTGAAATACGCAATATTGCCAGCAACATGTTGAAAGCAATTCTTCAACATGTTGATGCAACTTATTTTAACATTTTAATTGCTTACCATGAATACGGGGCTTAAAAGTAATTAAAACAATACATAAAGAGCGACTCCTGAACAAGTTGATGCAACTTATATTAACATACATAATTTTTACCATGAATACGGGGTTTTAAAAGTAACTTTAAAGTGTTAAACTGCACATTATGTGGCTTGACGGCAAACACCTCTGACTTCCATTTAAAACTCCAGAGCTCAATTTATTCAAATATTACCATAGAAAATTGAATAGATTCAATTTATCTGCACGTTTTCTTCATAACCCAGCTCTAATCGATGGAGGAACAAATCATGAAGCAACCGGAACAGAATCACGCATATAAGAACTAAAAGTTCGACGACTTCTGACATTTACCAATCTGCACGTGGCCAGCGTGGCGGATTATGGTCCATTCTCATAGGAGACCTGTGTCCCTGCAGTGGGAACAAATATGGCCATCTATTTACAGCCTAAAGGCAAAATCATAATGAATTCACACTATTTATAATTATCTTATATAGGTACGTAGGTACTACAGGCCCATGTCAAAAATGTCATCAATTAAATATGCCCGTTTAAAGTGGATAATCCTTAATCGAATCAAGGAGTCTTTATCATAAAAATATACAGGTGAAGTTAATATTAAGGCTAAAAATATGTATTAATAAAACACGTATAGATCAAACCATCTTCTTACATCTCGAACTAATCCATACTAATATTATAAATGCGAAAGTAACTCTGTCTGTCTGTCTGTTACTCAATCACGCCTAAACTACTGAACCAATTTGCATGAAATTTGGTATGGAGATATTTTGATACCCGAGAAAGGACATAGGCTACCTTTTATTGCGAAATACCTATGTACCACGGGCGAAGCCGAGGCGGACCTCTAGTAAGTAATAAAGGTCAAGAGAAAACTATACCATATTAGTTTTAACGAGCAAGCATGACAAGCTACACCTACCTACCAAACATACAAAAAAAATCGATTTGTCACGTTTGAACGCTTTCACTTGAGTTTCTAATTTCGCGACAAGTTAACGCTGTGTTGTTATTAATTATTACGGTGATGATACTTCCGTGGTGTTAATTTTTAGCGGATAATTAACAGTAACGTAAATTTTCGATGTCTATTTTAGTCTGAACTAGCTGTGCCCCGCGGTTTCACCCGCATTGCTCCTGTTGGACTTAAGGTGATGATATATAGCCTATAACCTTCCTCGATAAATGGGCTATATAACACCTAAAGAATTTTTCAATTCGGACCAGTACTTTGTGAGATTAGCGCATTCAAACAAACAAACTCTTCAGCTTTATAATATTATAAGTACTTATAGATTTAAGTACACTACGCTCGTAACACCGCTTTGACCGCCTGCTTGGTACAGTGGTTGACGCGTGAGCGTAGAACCGAGGGGTTCCTGGGTTCGATTCCCGGTGGAGACGAAGAAAAAAAAAATGTCTCGGTCTGGCAGGACACAGAAGGCTGATCACCTACTTGTCCCTAAAGAAAATCGATCAAGTGAAACAGGTGTATGCATAATGCATCTGCCCCTTACCCCACTTGGCGACATGGGACTTCACTTTCACGCTCGTAACAGCGTATTTGGTTTTTATTTACTTAGGCACATACGAATTTACCGCACAATGATTCAGCCTTGAATATTTTATTTGTTCAACTACTTTAACAACCACGACATGCTGATAACGTCACTAATAGCCTATTTAGCACTTTTTGGCCTATATTTTCATACATAATTTGTTGTTAACCCAAACGTAAGATAAACAAAACATTATTACATTACTTTTCTACTTCAATATCGACTATGTTTATTCCTTCAATCATACACACACATACATAGATACAACTAGCACACACCATAGCCATTGTGACTGTATACTTCGTTTCCTCTACCATAATGAGCATTGAGCACTATCCTAGAAGTAGTGACCATGTTTCGTTTTCTGCAAACAAACACCGCTTTCGTACTTTTTCTACCAGAAGAAAAAGCTTTCTCAAGCACTTACATACACACACACATCCCTCTTCTTCCAATACACACACATACGTTCAACAAACTCCCCTCTCTAATACCCGATACCCAGAAAGTTCAGGCTTCGCATCTCGCATTAGATGGCAAACCTCTTCCTTTACTTACTCTACCTTCTTCTGCCATAAATAAATATATATTTCAGGACAATTTTCACACACGGCACGATCTGATCACCTACTAAGCTTTCGCTTGTGTTATGGAAATCTTAACAACCAGACAGAGCAAACATCTATGTTCATCACGCAAATATTTGCCCCATTTTCTTCTACCATAGAAAAAGGACTTCTTCAAACGCACACACACATACAAGACCTTCCCCTCTTCCCCCTAACAGCAAAACCGACCCCCCGAATGTCAATTGGGAGCATGCCGGATCGTGGACAGTGCGTCTGTTTATCACTTAGTAGACTTCCTAATCCTTTGCTTGATCTTCCATAGAAAAAGAAAACAGTCACATACATAACGTGTGTGTGTGTGTGTGTAAATAGTAACCCAACACCCCGAATGTCACGATCAGGCGTCGCAACTGCAACCCATCGGTGCGTGACAAGTCCAGCCGTGTAGAACGTCACGGCTCGCGCGTGGGAAGCTGGCCCCTTGGAAGATCAGTTACCATTGGTGACTAGTTTTGCCCCGCGGTGATGACCGCATTAATTGAAGAAAAAACAAGCCTATGAATGTACGGGTAGCCTATAGCATTCTTCGATGAATGGGCTGTCGAAACCAAAAATATATTTTTCAACTTTTTAACTTAGTTCCTGGTATTAGCGCACACCCGCAATTCGCAAGCGGCATTCGTTTGAGGAGAAAATGCGATGTCATATATGGATAGCCTATGTTAAACATAACACAGCCTATGCCTATGTTAAACACAACACAGAAATAATTTTTCTATTAGAACCAGTAGATCCTAATGTCGCTAATGTGTATACAGTAGCAAATACACAAACTCTTCAGATTTTTCATATTTATGTGTCTTGGTGTGGCTAATTTTGTTTCATTGACTTAACATAATTAACCGACATTCCTAAAAAAACGCAGATGTTCTCAATTTGTAGCAATTTTCTTTAAACCTTTTCACACATTATATTGTTTATTGCTATTTTAATAGAACATTTATAATTTGATCCTCTTCATATTTCTTATGTGCAAAATGAATATGGATGAAATAGTTAATAGATAAAGCATTATTGATAAAACAATTGTATATATTCCATCCTCTCATTGCATGGATGACATCATTGAGGTCCCATTTCTCTTTACTGTTATCAATAATTATGTATGTTTACCCTTTACTTGTTGATAGTAATAAATATATTGGTTAATATCATGCATTATTTATATTATTGCATCAGTTTTTATTAAATAAAAACAACTGTTAACTAGATCAACAAAATAATGAGTCATGATTTAAAAATAATAGTTCTACTTTTTTAATGCAGAATTGTATTAATGGTTATTTTGGTTAACCCAAATGAACCCCAAAATTTACTGAACTAAAAATAAGCATGAACTAAATATAGTTCTATAATTTTAGATTCTGAGTTCTGACCTGATAGGTACAACTCTGTAGTTAGGTATTTGGTTTAATTTATTTTTCTACCTAGATCCATAAGTAAGCTTGTTTGTTTGTTTGACGCGCTAATCTCAGATCCGATTTGAAAAAATTCTTTTGGTGTTAGATAGCTCATTTTTCGAGGAAGGCTATAGGCTATATATCATCACGCTAAGACCAACAGGAGCTGAGTAATGCGGGTGAAACCGCGGGGCGCAGCTAGTTTTAAATAATTTACATAAATTCATACCAAAAATTTCCAGACAATAAAACATAGTTTTATCAGCTATAGTAAAGCCAGAATAAAATGTATATTTTAATGTTTAAAATAATGGTCTAAATGTGCATGCATTTAGCTTCAACACAGTTAATTATGATAAGGCCCAAGGTTGTACTTTTATATAAACATGTCACCATAGATATTCAAGGTCTTCATTTTATAGTCTTACTTGTATACGTAGTATATTATTATTAGTCTGTGGTCTTACTGATTAACAACACTAAGTGTTATTTTAATCTTTCCTCTCCAAAACATAAACTAACTTGAACACTACCTACTCAAATTTTATAAAATATAATAAGATTTTATAACAAAAAAAAATTGGATAAGGGTAGGTACAGGCTACAGGTTTAGCTGTATAAATAAACAATTTCTTTCTTAATAATGTGTAATTAGGGTCAATAATTGAAATGAATGAAGCCAATTTGTATTAAATTGCCGAGTCAATGAGAAATTTTCTTTGTAACAAAGAGAAGAATGATTATTATTAATAAATATATTTATTAATAATAATCATTCTTCATTATAGATTTAAAACTCTTCCCCTAACTACAAAAGCAAAGAAAGGTATGGTACAAATTAGAAACCTGCATTTTTTTTTTTTTGGTGAAAAATAATAACTTTTCTGTTAATAAAAGAATAATAACATTTATTTCGAAGAGAAATATTGCTTTCGTTGCTTGCTTAGTATTTGTGATTATATATTGAGTGCAATTTTGGCAACATTAAATAAACAAAAATACATACTGACACATTTATTAACACCATTCTATAAAACCAATGGACATAATGTTCAATGAATATAATTTTCTTATGAATGTGTTGACAAAACATCTGTACAACAATAGCATAGTTTCTAATCAATTGTACGGCTTATAATTGTCAATACTATAATAAAAATGTGTCTGAGGTTTCACCGTCTTTATAAGTTATGTTTGAATGTGTATGTGGAATATAATATTATACAGGGTGTAATCGTTAAGTGTGCACAGGCGATTATTGCATAAGTGTTGCAGATATCAAAAAACTTTAAACTGATATCAAAAGCCCTTTTTGTGTTTGATGTAAAATTTTTGGATATTTCCCGTTTTATATTTAAAAAGTTATTATTGTCATTTTACTTATTAGGTAAAGGGCTTTCGATATCAGTTTAAAGTTTTTTGATATCTGCAATACTAACGGAATAATCGCCTGTGCACACTTTACTATTACACCTTGTATATGTACATATTATAATAGTTAGGTGTGCTTTGTTCTATGTTTGGGTGTACTATAATACATAGTTCTGCTGTATTATAGAGACATTTAAGAAGATTACCACCTAGCAATTAGATATACAAGTATATCTAATTGCTAGGTGGTAATCTTCTAAATACTTATTTAAAGATGGAAAGTGCCACAAATTGCATTTTTTAACAATCAAATTATCAACCATGATACTATCAAATTTAAAGTATTCTGAAGAATATTATGCCTATAAAATAGACCTTATACACAGGCCTCTCAATATTAAAGTAGTTCAAACTAATATGACTCCCTAAATGAGTGCATTTCAATCTATACTCACTATATTATCATTTAAGTATGCCGTCATATTACACTCAGTCCGTATACAGTAAAAACAAGGCATTTTGTTAAATATAACATCTTACTCATTTCGAGATTACATATACCGAGCCTATCTGACAGTTTATTTTAAGAAAATTAACTGTAAACGCATAGAACTGCATACAATACCTACATATAGCACTGAGTCATAAACTCAAGGGATCTTTGTAGAAAGCGCATATACATATTTTAACGGAGGACTATGATTTCTTAAGTTGTTTTAAGATAATAAAATTAAAAATTCAAATACCTATGCAGCTATTAAAAGAATTAGGTAGGTATTTAATTATAAAGATCTTTTTCTTTTATAGTAAACTAGCTTTCCGCCCGCGGCTTCGCCCGCTTTGTCTAAAACATAATAAATTATATACTAAAACCTTCCTCTTGAATAACTCTATCTATTAAAAATAACCGCATCAAAATCCGTTGCGTAGTTTTAAAGATTTAAGCATACATAGGGACATAGGGACAGAGAAAGCTACTTTGTTTTATACTATGTAGTGATTGGGTAGATGCAAAGCACAACTGTTTTGTATTCATATAAGTTTAAAATACACTACTCACATTAAGTATATAACAATATTCAAAAATTTTGAGTGTCAAAATAAATGAAACAAATGAAAACTTAAATAGCATAAAAAATAAAAATTATTAAGTAAGTATGTACCTACAACATATTTATTACTCATAACAAACTGAAATTAACATAGAAGAGATATAATATTGTTTGTCAGAAGTGATCACTATCTTTTCCCATATCTTTTGAATTGGGTGCAAACTTCAGTTTTGTTTAGCATTTTAGCATATAAGTAATATTTGTTAAGAATAAATTCAATTTATATTTTCTAGACATTTAAGTTCTAAAATACCTATGAGTTTGATTGAAGAAATTGACTTGATAATGTAATTCTATGAGGAAAAAAAACAAGATTGTCTACTAGCTTTCAGCCCGCGTCTTCGCCTGCGGCCTGCTGTGTCTAAAACCTAATAAATTATACATATAAATCTACCTCTGCAATCACTCTATCAACTAAAATAAACCGCTCAAAATCTGTTGCATAGTTTTAAAGATTTAAGCATACATGGGGACAAAGGGACAGAGAAAGCAACTTTGTTGTATACTATGTAGTGAATTAGTGTTTATAGTTTATCCATAAGTATACTGTATGTATGATAATTAAAAAATTACTCACCTCGCTATCCTTGTTCCTTAAATCCTCCATGCTTCGGCTAATATTCCCTTTCCAATTGTTCAGAATACCATAATCACTTTTTTCATGGTCCACAAATGGCACATCATAGATATGTTCTTTTTGCAAATAGAATTCCGAATTCAAAACTTTACACTTACAATTTAAATGACACTTAAAACCTTCTTTGTCCTCGTTCAAACGACACTTTTTGCACTTCTCGTTGGATTCCAAATTTGAATCGTTCTGGAATGTGCTTATGCGCCTGGATATGTTTTCGTTGCTACACGAACACGGCATTTTATCGTTGAGCCGCGTATATGGAAGACTTAATGTTGAATTATTTGTCATCATGGCACAATTTAACGAATTGAGGCACTTGGAAAACGGATCACGGCTTTGACTTGTTAATGTCCTGTTTGTAATACCTAATATTTCGGTACACAGATAGTGTATTTCTTTCGGCTTATCAGTGACATTATCTTCTGATATATCATACATGTTTTTGTTTTGATTGTGTGTTTTAGATTCGCGTTTCTGTAGCGCTTGTTCTAGTTTTTGTAGCATCTTTTTTGCATCTTTTTTCTTTTCTGGTTGCTCAGGGCTTGGAGCAGCGAAAATTCTAGGTGGTTTTTTCGGCGGCGGTCCTGGTGGTAGCGGTTGTTTTAAAGCCTTTTTAAGTGTATCTGTGAGGATGAGATGTGGATTTTTTCGTTCTAAACGCATTGTTTCATTTGAACCGCAGAGATCGTCCATAGATACTAAATTAGAGTCACTTTTTTCCGGCTTTTCATATTGAGAAAAAAGCTTCTTAATTTTACTGTTTTTTTCTTCATCCACATTTTCCGTTTCTGAACTAACACCACTATCCGTTAAAGAATCCTGCTTGTCGGCTTTTTTATTTTTATCCACTTTAGCATACTGATCCAATATGTGTCTTGGTACTTCTGAATCAGGTATGGAATCTGGTGTTTTATCAGATATTTCCTCAATACTAATAGAATTAGAAGCGATAAAGTTTTCTTTCCTCATTTGATCCTCTATGAAGTTACCCAATTGTTTTAATCTGTCCTTTGAAAGCTTTTTATCACTTTTCTTTAATGAGAAATCGCTGGTTTCTGACCGTCCATTGCAGCTTCCGTGTCTTTTGGGACCCTGGCTAATAATCTGGCTTCGGTCACAGCGAAAAGCATGACTTCTATGTAATTTCTTCCCTGGATCACTTGACTGGCGTGATAAAGATACTTTTGTGTCATATAAACTTATCTTTAAGTCATTACTACTGTATAAATAACTAGTATTGGGCTGTATTGACCAATCCTGACTCAAAAACTCGGAATTATTGACGAAATTACTTTCTTCCTGTGATATATCATCATCCTTGTTCTCTTTGTTGGAATTGTCGTGTTCAGAATTGATTTTACTTGCGCTTTGTTTGTAATCGGTATATTTGCTTAGGTGCGATGTGTTTTTCTTTATAACCAATACTTCGGTTTCAGA
Source organism: Colias behrii (assembly GCA_029959065.1). NCBI lineage: Eukaryota > Metazoa > Arthropoda > Insecta > Lepidoptera > Pieridae > Colias > Colias behrii. The sequence goes on along the minus strand of JARWMC010000029.1, from coordinate 3,521,301 downwards.
CTGTAAGCTCTCGAATTTACTTTTTATAGCTTGAACTCTGTTTTTAGGCTGAGATAACATTATTTTAAATAACAGAATACATTTTCAACATGTACAACCGTATATACACTTACTATGTACGCATACTTCACTCACAAAAAGCTTTGAAATATATTTAAACTTATTAAAATATTATATATTCGGCATCATAACACAGTCACACCAGTTTCATGAACTTAAGTTTTTTTTTCTAATTCATACCGACAAGGCAAAGGAAATAGAATTGTTTTAACTTTCTTTTTATAAACAACTGCAACGTGATTCCATGCACTGAGTCGTTCCTAGTTTGAAAAACAACAGTAACAGATGTTTTCAAAAGTACAGTTGTTTTAATGTTAATACTAAAACAGTTAAAACACAAATCTTAGTCACTTCTTCACTTGACAGAAAGTTTATTCAAACGATAACTATGTTTATATACATCTCGCGGCTTTTGTCACTTAAACAGCGACACAGTACACAGCAGCTGTTAGCTGTTTTCTTTGATTTGAGGACATGCAACTCTAGACTTGTGCAAGTGCAACAACCGCGACGCAAACGTCACTCGTTCGGCATATTTAAATGTTGCCACTTGCTATATCGTATGGAGTTAAAGTTGAATTAACGGAACCAAAACTTTGATTTTTAATAATACGATAAGTTTAAGAGCGATATTATTTAATTTAAATATTGTAATTAATCGCTTCTTAAATTAATGTCTGCTTCAATGTTTGCATTAAACAACTTGAAACGTATTAATGTTGAATTGCCATATAAAAAAAAAAGTGTTAATGTCAAAATTTTAACAGACGGTTTATAGTCTGTGCTTATTTAAAAAAAAAACAAATAGGGTTCCGCACGTAGACAGAGAATCCAATAGACACCGGCAATGCGTGTCGCAGAAAGAGATAAAAAAAGAATATGTCACAATATTTAGGGTTACCGTGTGAGGGAAAATTTACCCCGCAATTTGTAAGATACAAATCTCTCAATATTATTCACATAACATAAGTGGATAATAATGAGATATCCACATTACATACTTACATGTTTATACTAATATTATAAAGAGGAAATGTTTGTAATTATGTATGTATGTATGTATGGTTTTCAGGCATAAACTACTGGACCGATTTCAAAAATTCTTTCACCATTAGAAAGCTGCATCTTCACTGAGCAACATAGGCTATATTGCATTTTCAAAAAAAATAGAGATCCTTACCAAAAATGCAATAATGTATCCTTAATAAAAATTCTGTCATCGCGTGCGCTGCGGAATCTATTGAAAATAGATCAAATAAATGTTCTACGGTATTATAGAATGGACCAATATCTACAAGAAAGTCCGCGATATTCCATTCAAAATATATAACGAATTTTTAAAAGTGTCAATTTACAGAAAATAGTAGGTATACTGTTTAATACAATGAGGAGGCGTAGTGCGGGACGGGGTGAAGGTGAGGAGGGAAGGGATATTCGCAGGAACTACTTTGATTCCGACTTGAAAAATTCTTTCAGTGTTAGATAGCCCATTGATCGAGGAAGGCTATAGTAGGCTATATTGTACCATAACACTTAGACCAACAGGAGTGGAGCCACGCGGGTGAAACCGCGGAGCGCAGCTAGTATATAATAAACATATTACTTTTAGATGGGTAATACATATTATGTATATACACATACCTATATATTATATAATATGTATATATATATCATTATCATAATCCCATATGAAAATGTGTATGTAATGATAATGTAGATGAAAACTCGATTGTTTATTATTTTTTATAAAATAAAATAAAAAAAATAAAAGAATGTTTATTTTCGTAAGTATTAACAGATACACATGTTAATTATATTGACCGACCCGCGAAGGCGCAAAAAAAAAAACGAAATTTACTTAATAATAATTTATTGTAATAAAAAAATTACATTTAAATTATCTCTAACTTAATTAACTACGTCCCTCCGGTTCAATGTTGGAACCAAGAGTGTCCATTGTCTTCGGCGGGGCAGCGTCGCGGTGGTGGTGATTGTAATACTTTCTAACCTTCGGTTTTGGTTTCCAATCTGTTCATCCTGTAGCTACAATCCAAATTTGTCGTAAATTATCCGGTTCATGAAAACTGGAACAAGCCATTGAATATTTCAGATTCTATATTTAATTAAATACACACTGCAGAATATATATTATTATTTCCCATAATAGTGGTTAACAATTTGTAGAAAAGTTGGCAACACAAAATTTATAATTGTTATTTTTGTGGTTTTTAAACAATGTATTCAAGTCAACAGCACGTGATACACAATATATTAACACGCTGAAATATCATGAAGGCCTATAAACTGATAAAGAGTTGTATACTTACGAGTGAAAAGACAATCCAGGCATTTTCGTTCCACTATCACTTTTACACCCTTTAACGCTACACCGCACCATGGTATTATTTTATAAGGTATTAACAGTAAGTCTAAATCATGCAAAACCAAACATACCATGAATTACGTAACTTAGAACATGTAAAAACTATATTTTTATGGAAGACGATAGCTAGCTGTCAAACTTTGTTTAAAAGTAGGTTGCTATTCTTGAAAAAAGTGGCACGCTGCGTGAAACAAAAAATTTTATCGTTCTCTCTCATTTCTTTACACAACACCGGCATAAGTTGCTCTTTTTCTTGTGTGAATGCGACATAAGATATCAATAATTTGTCTATTGGTTTCTCTGTCTACGGTTCCGCAACTTGCTCTGTGGGGTTCCGTATCTGCTCTGCAAGGTATCTGCCGTACCGAAAGGGTGGTCAAATTTCAAATAATTTATTTCAAATAATTTCACAATAATTGTGTAATGTGTAATAAGCTTTAGGTACCTAGTATTAAACCATGCTATTTAGACATTTGAAAATTTCAGAGAACAATAATACCAGGAACCTAAATTATTGTATTTCTACTGTCAACAAATACAAATTTTCTCAATTTAAGTATTTTTTATTTTTTTTCGTTAGTTATAGTTAGTAAGTTCAAACTTTGATCAGATTCAAAAATTATAATATCTTAAAATCGCTCCATTGTGATGTGAAACTTTCACGGTGAAAGAAAAACAAACACACTTTTGCATATAAAAATATATTTGCATGTCTCGCTTTGTATTTTCTTTCAATTATTAAAATTGAATGAAAAAATTGACATAGAGTAGGTAGCTATTTGTGCTATACTTATTGATATTAGCACATTAAACAGATACATACAGTAAGGAAACTTCATACAAAACGTCCGAAATGGCTCACGCACACAAGCAAGCGTGTTTACGAGTATTCATAGGGTATTGAGGGGGATCGATCAAGAAGCTTATATCTAATACACTGGAGATTTCGGTATGAACATTTGACGTGTAACAAGAAAATTGTTGTGTTTTATCACTTTCACACCTAACTTGGTATTGCCACTGTTAATACGAAGTTTTCCCAAGGCTACTATGTATGCTGTAATATTCTGTGCAAAAGGTTAGATTTTGTACATGAGTTTGTTGATAAATTGCCAACAACGTCATTCAGAAGCGTTGTTGGATGAGACAATTATTATTTATGCTAAATAAAATAAGTATCTGAACCAATTATTAAAAAGCGATACTCCCTGATTATGGGTAGTTACCATAATAAAATTGTAGCAACTCTCACTTTGACAATATGGCATAAGTGTCAAAAAAATTGCGTCGCTTCGAATATTTAAGTTAATATTGTTGCGTATTTAATAAATATTTTCCGAATATAAATAATGTATTGCATTGTGAAAAATTGCAGAAGTTTTTGGACACCAAATTCTGGCATAAAATTTCACAGGCAAGTGTATATTTACGCTATTTACAATATTCCTCAATACTCATGCATTTACCTGTTTAGAATCATTTTCATGGCAAAAATCGTCAATTTTATCATCATTTTAGTAATCAATCATGCTAAATATCTTCTATCTATCTTCTTTTCCTAATACTTTCATCATTTTTCAATAAACCAATTTAACAAGTAAGGTAACCATGATGACGAGTTTTTACGGATAGCGAAGAGAAAATATTGTAATAGTTAACAAAATTATGATGAACATTTAGAACACCATTTCAAAGATTTTTATACTAGTAATGAAACAACGCACGACATCGATATTGCACTCACATGTGGTTTTATGTTTGTTCTTCTTTAACATAGAAATTAATAGTTCTTTTAACTTACCAAATTTTTTTTGTTTTACTTATTTCAGCTTTCCAAAAATGAAATAAAAAGAAATAAATGGCTGTCCATAGTGCCTATCAAGGGTAAAATTTATCAACATGCCAGAATATGCAGTTTGCATTTTAAGCCTGAGGATTACGGTCCAGAAAAAAAAAATACATTTTGAAAAGTGCTATACCTTTTTATTTACCACATTCTTGTTACTGCGTCTCAACTGTGGATAAAGTAATTTTAATTATATTATAATTAACCACCATGAAACCATTAGTAACCGTAAGTACAGCTCCTGAAAGACATACGAATTTCTGAGTACTGTAATATCGTTACCACACATCAACACTAGCGATGCAACTCTCCCTTTGGAATATTGAAAAGTTTTAGACTGAAGCTTGAGTAACCAAAACGATGTTTTAATGTATGTAGCACTCATTTTAATTAAAAAATCGTAGTATGAGATCAAAAGTTATCAAGCGTTATTTAAAACTATCATTCTCTACCAATTAAAATGGTATGTACCTATAAAGATGATAATTATTCATGTAAGTTGACCAGTAATATTATAATATAAATACTGTTAAAAATATATGTCGTTATTATTTATAGACCATGATTTTTAGTTTTTTTTATTTCGAAAAATCCTGAATATACAAACCAGTGTGGTCACCCACAGAAAGAGACAAAAAACAACACTGACGTCATTCAAGGTTATATTTTCTTGTGACAAGTTAATGGTCATAGTGCAATCTCCAGTGTATTAGATATAAGCTTCTTGGGATCGATAGTAGCGGGTGACACATCCACAGATTTTGAATGACAAAGATATCTAATGTATAGAAAAAAGTTTGTATGTGTTGGTAATATTTTCGATGTGTGAAAAAAAGTGATGTCAATGATACACTTCACATTAAATAAATATTGATTGTTTCAGTTTGTAGCCCTTTCAATAAATATATTTGTAAATACCGTATCTGACTACAAGTTAAAAAGAGACTATTTTTTAATTTCTATAGATATGGCAGCATGAGTTTTAAATTATTTTGACATATTTTCTACCAAAATGATAGCTACAAATAGTCACTATTAGGAGTCCAGTCTGTCTGATCGCATCTATTTTTTACGCAATCTAGAAGAGCACAAAAATCTAAAAAAATGGAAACCTTAAAAAATCTTGTTTAAATTTACCTATGTGCATAATTACGTAAATATGGGAAGAAAAAGATAGATATTATAATTAGAGATGAAACGGATAGCAGTTTGGCCGGATACCGGATACCGGATATTCGGCCGACCAAGTGGCCGGATAGCCGAATATCCGGCGAAACTTAGCCGTTTGTGCAGGCGTCGCGCGAACGATAGGATGGACTCGGTTGGTTCGATTCGGGTCTTTTCGTTGATGAGTGAAGTTAACAATAACAATAATTGTACAATTTCGTAGAGGGAGAATGAACTATAGAGGAGGCACTAAAATGACAAGTAATGCGTGAGAGAAATACACTTATGACTATAAAGCCAAGAGCAAGCGAGACAGAAACATTGTTTTTTGTTTCTCTCATGTTATGCGATTTCTTTTGTTGGGGACAAAGGCAGTTTGTCCCAAACAAGCGGCTACAGTCCATTGTTTTGCTAGTTTTCTGTTTTTTTCTCGCTGTTAAGTGACTTCAAAGTTTAATAAACGTTGACAGTGATCTGTTTTAATCCGACTTTAAGTGAAAATATGGTGCGTTGTAGTGTGATTGGTTGTAAAAATCGGCCGGAACGAAGATTACCAAATATTACCTTTCACACGTAAGTAAACTTATTTGAAGTATATTGTTTTATAGAACTGGATATAGTTGATACATTTTCATTAACTCTAATGTGAAATTATCTACAAATATATAATATTTTCATCGAAATAGACGTAAACATTTTTTTGTGTTATCCGACTAAATTACGAAGTGTTCTTGTTGTTCAGGACGCCATTTGTTTTTACGTAGTTTCAAATTTATGGTATAATCATGTGATTAACATTAGGGATACCAGTACAGGGTAAAATTTTCCCCAAAATCGTGAAATGTTTTTTAATATTAAATATGTTTTTCAGGTTTCCAAAACAAACAAGTACATTAAACAGATGGATTCGAGCTACCGGAAGGAAGAACTGGTTACCAGGAAAAAGTCACAGAATATGTTCTATACATTTTGAGTCGCGTTATTTTCGAAAAACGAAAAAAGAAACCTATTTGATGCCCAATGCAATTCCAACACTTTTTACAACAGTGAGTAATTTTTGTGATGCGTTTAGTTTGGATTTAAATGTTGTAGTTTAAATATTCATAGACCGATTTTGTTGCTACGTCTACATAATAAACAAAACAAGTTATTAATTTATTTTTATAGGGGTATATTTTCTATTTCTACTTAATCAAATTTTATTTTTTTAGGATATTATTGTTGAGCGACTGAGTACTGCCCAACAATCAAAAATCCATGGACCAGGTCTTAAGGTAAATTAATAATTTCATTGCACTTTCCCACGAGCAACGACACTGCACTATTTTAGAACTGCACGAAATACCTTGGAGAGGAAGTTTATGTGGTGTTGTTGTGTGTGTACACGGCTCATATGAATGTGTGAAGCCTGGATTAGTCACCGTTTTTTTTTACACCTTTTATTTTGTACATGGATGTTCTTAGTATTATCTGATTCAACTAACTTAATCTTTTCAGGATGTTGTTGAGCTACCTAATACAAGCGAACAGTCGAAAACTGTAGTGTATTTACTATTTAGTATCAGCATTGCACCCGTGCGAAGCCGGGGCGGGTCGCTAGTTAAGTTAATAAATAACAAAATCTTTTCAAATCTGTCTTTTTCTTCATAAACCTATCTTACAAAAAAATACCCAAACATTTATAGATATTTTGCCAGTTTTTCGGATAAAAAGTTTTTGTAATAGTTGGCAACATTGACGTAAGGATTCGCCATCTCGTTCGGGTATACGCCGATGTCGTCTCTATAGTTCATTCTCCCTCTACGTACAATTTTATTATTGTGTCGATTGCATGCAGGGCAGACACGTGCGTGATTTTTAGGTTATAATTTTATTTGTGCTCTTATTATTTTAAGTACATACATATTATATAGTATATACATAGGTCTAAAAGATTTAGCAACGAGAAATGGCATCGGTGAAGAAAAGATCGTCTTTATGGGAATATTTACATAAGCAGTGACAATAAAAAGTTAGCTCTTTGTTTATTATGCAATGTTAATATTTCTCGTGGCGGCGAAGCGAAAAAAGCAGGTAATGTATCTAATAATAAATAATCTAATTGCAATAATTTTAATACCTATCAAGTAAAATAATATCTTGCAAGTTTCGTAACATCTATATATTATATAAAAATGAATTGCTGTTCGTTAGTCTCGCTAAAACTCGAGAACGGCTGAACGGATTTATCTTATCTTGGTCTTGAATTATTCGTGAAGGTCTAGGGAAGGTTTAAAAGGTGAGAAAAATTCGAATAATTGCGAGCAAGATATAGTAAGAGGATAATTCCATTTTCCCATTTATATGGGAAAATGGAATTATCCTCTGACGGAACGATGAACGGAATTCTGTCAAATGTTTGACAGAAAGTATGTGGTCAACTTTTATAAGTTGACCACATACTTTCTGTCAAACATTTGACGTTATTTGTACTCTCAGTTCCACTCGAATTGAAGAACGCATTAAAACAAGACTTTTGAATCGACAACATAATATCAAATTTGCTCATAACATCGTGTATTTAAATTTCAAAATATGAAAATAATTTTGATTTTCGTACATGTCAATCATTAGTTGTCAATCCTGTCAAATACGGAAAATATTGTTTGACATTCATGCGTTCAAAAATGTATTTTGTGTAAAATAATTAAAAAGTAAAAAGGGTGAATAAACTATTGTCTGTATTTTTTTTAAATCAATTATTGAAAAGTGCAATTATACAAAGATACATAAAAATTCCTCAAATATTTGTGTTTACATGTGCTTTCAGAAATTGATAAGGTATTTTCGGTGAGGAAACTAACCAAGAAGGATAGTTCGATTAATTATTTTAAAAAAAATCTATAAAAATGTAAAAATTCTGACAATTGTCCGTATTTATGCAAAATGGAACCACTCGACAAATTTCGTTTTTTACTTTTATTGAAGAATACTCATTCAAAAGTGGTCTAAATTCTTATACAAACAAGAACCACATGATTTTTACGTTGGAAACAAGGTATACCAAAAGCAGAAAGGAACCACCAGCAACAACGAATAATACATATTAAGCAAAACCGAACCACAGCACCACGGGACTGCTTTGTTCAAACAAATAAACGATATTACTATCATGTCATTTTATACAAAACAGATCCACACCTACTTGGTACCATTATACATTACACATATTTCTAATAATAACAATTATTTTTAATACATAAAATGAAACCAGGTTTCTGTGGTATGGTTATGCGTAAAATAAATACATAATTTAATTGTAATTTTTTATTGCAAAATAAAACCACAAGCATTCGGTTCTATTATGCATAAATAAATATTGTAAAACATTCTGAAACCCATCATCGCTATATGGAACCAAATGCCTTGACTTGTTACAATGCTTCTCATCTTTAAACAACGTATTTCATTACGTTTAAATAGCTCAAAGTGCAAAATTCTAATTTTTAAAGTAAAACGTCGAACATCTGTCAATATAGGTGACATTCAGCGAAGTAGTTCGAATACGTGACGGACGGATTTTTTTTCTCCGCGAAGTACCTAGGTAAGTTCTATTGTTTTTGTTAATTACCTTTAAAATCAAATGTGAAAATGTTTAGTAATAAATAAATAAGCAAGCAATTGGTAAGAAAAGCATTGGAGACGAACACCGAAGATAATAATGAAGATACAACGGGTAAGTAGTTTTATTTAATGCATTTAAGTACTAATTATTGAATCTGAGATGCAGGTACGCTTTATCCACTTTTGATTCATTCCCGATTGTGGAGTGATTTTATAAAGATAGTTCATTAAGTAAGTACAAGAGGAATCCTCTGTGGATTTACGTATTTTAACGACACTGTTGTTGTTCACGAAGGCGAGTCGAATTAAGAGTCATTTTGTTACGATTCATCTATCATTGTGAGATGAAACTACTAAAGTCTAAACCCTGTTTTAAAAATAACTGTCGATGATCTAGGTACCTACCTACTATTTTGGTAAAATACGTTTAGATTCAGATTCAGTACAGTACATTCAGCCACATCATTCAGCGCATATAATTATTATTTGTTTGATTTTAAAACTCGCGCGGCTACTGTTTTGACCGGAACAAGGCCCTAGCCTGCGAAATTCAAAATTTTAACAAGTTTATTTAATTTTTTGCTAGGGTTGCCACTGTTGCGTATGATTTTTAGGGTTCCGTACCCAAAGGGTAAAACGAGACCCTATTACTAAGACTCCGCTGTCCGTCTGTCTATCCCTCTGTCTCATGAACCGTGACAGTTAGACAGTCGAAATTTCATATGATGTATTTCTGATGCCGCTGTAACAACAAATACTAAAAAACAGAATAAAAAAAGACGTGTGGCACTCGGGGACTGCCGCGGTAAAGCTATTGCATAGCATGCCTTCAAGCCACACCTCCGAGCCCGTCGGAGTGGAGAGCGTGAGGTTTTTTCGTTACGGAATTTCTCGATACGGTCCCCGCGCTCAAGGCCCGCGATAGAAGCTATGCATAGCCGTGATTTTTTTGCCGTTTTTATAGATAATGGTACGGAACTCTTCGTTGCGCGAGTCCGACTCGCACTTAGCCAGTTTTTTGTACATGGCGCATGTACATACAACATACTTAGTCGTCTAGTAGGGACACGGCTTTATAAGAACTAATAATATTTTGCTGTCGCCATATACCTACCTACGTATAAAAGCCACGCGGCTTTATTGTTTTGATTTAAAGCTTTTTTCTTTTTATTACAGAAGATAACGAAGAACCTTATACGTCGCTGCCTCTGGAGAAGCTTTCTTCACCTTCTAGCGATATTCAGTCCATATTACATCTCATTCCACAAGATGCACAGTTTTTATAACGGTCTCATTAGTGATGATGCAATAGAAGACCACATAGATGGACTAGACACGGTGGATTTCGAAATCCAATTTGATGATAACGTCGAATAAACGTTCTATATAAGTATTATTTTATATATTTTATTAATTAAAGCTTTAATTACGATATTATAAATACATAGTTTCATTTATATCATTAAATCCCTGGGATGTGGTTCCTTTTTGTATAAGAGAAAACCTATCAATTGATAAATGTTAAAAGGAACCACATGCACATTTTCTTAATTATCTAGAAAGTTTAAGAATATTCAGAGCAAATTTATATACACATACTTAAATAAGTAATTTATCAATGAATTTAAATAAAATAAATTTTAATTTTACTTCATCTGACAGAGCTGCAAATGTTTTTGTAAATCCTTTGATATCTCAGAAGTGCGTTTTTGCTGGGTGGTTCCTTTTTGCTTAAATACGGACAATTATTTGTCGCGATTTCGTCGACTGCTTCAACAATATTGCGTTGAAATAATATTATAACGTTAAAATTGAAACGGAGGCCCTGAATCATTCGGTTGAACCAAGCTAAGTTGCGTTTTGAAGATTACATCCATTTACGCGATGCAATTAGCACAGAGAAGAAGATGCAGAAAATGTTGGGCTATTGATTATTTTACCGGCGACATACACAGGTAGCCCAAGTGAATATGTGCAAAATGCAATGACATAATAATTTGTTCGTCAGTATGGTCGGCCAGATGTATTCATTACATTTATATGTAATCCGAAATGGATGGAAATTATTCAACTGTTGCTTCCTGGACGGACGGATTAAGTGATCGGCACGACATCACCACACGTGTTTTCAACCAAAAAATCCGATCACTGATGAGTTACATTAAAGGAAGACATCTTTGGGATTATTCAATGATGGATGTATTCAATCGAATGACGAAAATCTGGCTTGCAGCATGTACAAATTTTAATTTGGTTAGTCAAAAGAATAAAATATATGAGTGTGCGGGGATTGCTAATCCTGAAACCGATCCAGACCGACATGTCGTTGTTATCACGAATATCATTCATGGACCGTGTGAAATCATCAACCAACAAACACCATGCATGGTTGACAGCGAGTGTACCAAAAGGTATCCACGAAAATTGATGGCAGAGACCTTCACAGGCAACGATGGTTACCCACTGTATCAGCGTCGATCGCCCAATGATAATGGTAGAATTATTATCACAACTAAAGTGAAACGAAACGATGGCGTGGTCGATAACAGTTAAAGAATGAAAAGAGTTAATGCATGCTGCACAACTTATTAAAATTCAATCATTTTTCTCTGAGACGTGTTTGAAGTAATAAATTAAAATACTATTACATATCAATCCATATAAATATTTATTTTGTACTAGCTTTCCACCCGCAGCTTCGCCCGCGCAGTCAAAGAAAAACCCGCATAGTTCCCGTTCCCGTGGGATTTCCGGGATAAAACCTATCCTATTTCCCGGGGTAAAAAGTAGCCTATGTCCTTTCTCGGGTATCAAAATATCTCTATACCTTTCATGCAAATTGGTTCAGTAGTTAAGGCGTGATTGAGTAACAGACAGACAGACAGAGGTTCTTTCGCATTTATAATATTAGTATGGATCATTGTATTACTTAATCAAAGCCTAAATTAATTCAGCTAAAAGGTAACACAACATTCATTGACAGGGCGGTACAAAGTTCGCCGGGACAGCTAGTATTCAATAATTATTGATTTCGGGGAAATGTGATTCTTGCTAAATAAAGCAAATAATTACTCAAAAATATGTTTCTTTTATCCAGCTATTTTTTTTAATCGGCCGGATGTATATCCGGCCGAATAGTAGCTATCCGGTATTCGGCCGGATAGTATTATGGCGGCCGGATAGGCCGGATACCGGATAGTTACCGGATATCCGTTTCATCTCTAATTATAATTATTGTATTTTTATCGATACGTGACGTCACCACTTTGTCAAGCACTAAGCCTGTCAAACTATTTTCATTTTCATCCTAAAACAAAGGAGGTTCTATGCTCGTATAATAATAATTTTAATTTATTTTTGCATATTTTGTATTTTTTAATTTAATTTAATTTATCGTTTTAAAAATAATTTAGGAGGTATACCTACATACAAGTATTGTAAATTCTGGTTTAAAATAATTATTGAATATAATACAAATAACAAGCATTATATTAAATAATTTAGGTACATTAAATAGCCTTCGGTGTCCATAACAAAACAAGATTTCGAAATATAGCACTGATAAAAACGTATTTACTTTTACAAGGTGTATTAATTCGGATTGTTTCTTCTTGTAAATTCATATTTAGGCTACACCAATTTTGTATTTTAACGGGTTTTAATCTCAAAATTACCACAAAATCAACTGTGAAAAAAAAAGCAAACAGAAATATACAGGCCGAATTGATAACCTCCTCCTTTATTTTTGAAGTCGGTTAAATATCAAAAAGGTAACAGCCCTATAGCTATAACAGTGCTTACGTCATAATTTCATCGCAGGGGCTTAGTTTCCTAACTGTATGTACGTATATATCTGTCAACTGTGATATTAGGTAGGGTATTTATGTCAGCTTGATCTGGCTAATCGCCAAAATGCTCTGACCTATTTTTTAAAGTACCCAGGCGTCTAAGGGCACTCGAGTATTTTCCGTAGGTTTTACTTTGTTTAGAGGAACCTAATTCAAAGAAAAAAAGAAATGTGCACGAAAATCTATCGAATCGTGTAATTTAGCAGTAGGTAGGTAGTACAGATAATATTTTATCTAGTAGTAGGTAGTTGTGTATGAAGTGAGTACCTATTTAAGTTTATTAGACTAAAAAACTTTTTTATTTTAGAATTCAAATTGCAATCATTCATTTGAGTCTATCTTTACATGGGAATTCATTATTCTAACGAAAAACCACAGCCAAAGCGGAATTTTAAGTATAATCTAGTTACAGCGACATCTATTTTTACAATCATAACCTTAATGTTCGTTATGGTTATTATTTATTATTCATTTTATTCTTTGAAAAGTTAAACATTAGGATCATAGATGGCAGCACAGCGAAATCGATTTTATTCGATTTACTAACAAAAAAAATATGTTATAATTATTGTTGTGCATCGAAATAATTGAACTAAATAATTTTATATTCAATTTTGTTCATGTACAATATTTTACAATTTACCAACACAGGTAATTTTCGGAAGTTTGTAAGATTGCATAAAAAAATTATTATTGAACGAACTTTGATGATATTTTTCAGTGCTGTACTCAATGATATTTTATGTATAGATACGTTATATACTCACAATATATCAAAAAAAATGCTTCATAAGCAGTGTCAGGCACACACAAATACAAGTATCATTTTACTTAATTAATTACATTCACAGACTGTATAAGAGAGATGGCTCTAATAAAATGATATAAACAAAAAAGACAAAGATAGTTTGTCACTTCCGCGCAGGTGTAAGCAAAAGTCATAAGAATTCACCAATTAAATATAAATAAACAAATAGTTGCCATGGTAATTGGCATAGACTAACGACACAGAAGGTTCAATGTTATAGATGTTACGTTTCCTGCACAAGTAAACAAATGTGACAATTTCATTTACTATTTAATTATTATTATGATGTTGTATTAAAATGAAAAAACTTCTTTGGAGATATAACTGTATTAAGTATTTATTACTAGCTGTGGTGTTCGTTTTCGGTCATCATCATTTCACCCGATAAACACCCACTGCTGAGCATAGTCCTCCTTATAGAATTCCATAAGGACCGATCTTACGCTATTCGTTTCAAGGCAGTTCCCGAAACCCGTACAAGGTCATCACTCCAACTTGTAGGATATAATAATAGTGGTGCCTAGATGAAAAAAAAGGATGAAATAAAAGAAAGGATGAAGTATAAGCCTTTTTTATCTAAAACACAAATAAAATTTATGTTCAATAGCTATTTACAGAAAAGCAAATAGCATTTTTCGTCAGTAGCGATAATCTTTTCTTTAATGTATACGTATATTCAACATCATTTTTGCAAAAAAACATTTTTGCCATCACGATTTCTTTGTATATAATAAATAGATATATTTGTTAATTACATGCACTGTGTGGATTTAAATATAAAAATAATCAAGTATTTACCCAAATCGAAATTAATAAAATAACCGTTCTATTTTCAATAATCGTATCTACATGATAATCTTTGAACACAGTGTACGCTAGCTTTGTCACACTAGTGATTGAAGCAATGTTGTATCCCTTTCATTATTTCAATACAAGTGTCAAGCATGTGTCATTCATAAAGAATTGTAAATTGTTATTTTTACTCATAAACTGTAATAATTTAATATATTTTCCTGTGATATGATATTCCTTTATCTTTCTTTATTTTTTTGCACGAATACGTGCACTTTCTGAACACACAGGAAGGCATTTTCGACAACTTTAATGTACCTATCGGCACATGCGCTCACTGGGACCGGTGACAATCTGACTGATTGCATTGGTCCCAAATAGGACCAATTCACGGAAGCAATTTTGGTGCGTTGATGACGTATCTACCTCTTGTTTCTATATATAATATCATTGGCTGTACTTACTAGAATAACACAATATACGCTTGAGAAATATGTACCTAAATTAGGAATTTGCTTTTAGTTTTTTTTTTTTTTTTTTTTTTTTTTTTTTAATATAAGAGGAGGCAACAGAGCAGACGCGTCACCTGCAGATGGAAAGTGTACTGCGTCGCCCATAGGCACCAGCAATGCCGGGGACATTGTCAGTGCGTTGCCGGCCTTTCGTAATTGTTTAATTTAATTAGTTTCGTAAAGTATGAAATATTCATCCTTAATAACGTTCAAGTATAATGTTAAGGACTACCTAGTAAGTAGGATTAAATATGGATTAAATAAGACATTTAAAAGCAGTGGTCAGTGATATAGTACCATATAGTTAGTAATTCATAATTATTATAATAAAGTACCAAAGTAATAATAGGTACTCTTTCCTCCTTAATTTAATTATGTTTATAGGTAGGTAGGTATAATACATTTTTACAATATAAAATAAGTCATTTTTTAACACAAATATTTCTGTAGGTACTTAGTTAGGAATAATAAAAAGGCAATATTATTAATAAAGCATTAATTTATAGTCTCTTACACTTAAATTTGTAAATATTACAATAGTTCTTCGATATAAACGATAGTTTCTTACAGATAACTTTGTACAACATTCGAGTTTACAATCCACCATCCCATAGACGTATAGAAGAGACCATGGACAAGCCGCTGTAGGTTTTTTAATCTGTAACAAATTAAAAAAAATTGGTTGTCTCTAAAGTCGGTTTACTGACGATAGTTGAACGTGACAACGTCCGATTGTGCTTCTTTGTCGCTCGTTCCGCGCTCTCGCTTGCACTTCAAGCCTTACATGGAACGCCTCAGAGCGAGGTAACGCCGCATGAGTCATGTTTTTTCGTGCGTGCAGCCGGCTATATCGAATTATAAAATAATTTTATAATTCGATATAGCCGAATTAAATTCGGACACGCGTTCCCGGACACCTCGAGCCCCTCCCCCTCTCCCTTTCCATACTAGTAGTGTCCCTTACCTTATTCCTATATTTTTTGTTAATACAACCGTAGGAAACTTATAGCATCTAAGGTTAGACAAACAATCAGAGCCACGCTTGAGGCGTGGTACGAAAATTCGCGATGCACGAGAGTCTGACGTTGCCAGATAGAATAAATTTGTTAAAATAATGCAGCAAAATATAAATATAACTTTATATTTTAATATTTTGGTCGGAACCGGGAGAACCGGGTTTCATACTATTCAGACCCGGTTCTCAAGATCATCAAAAAAACCCGGGTTTACCCGGGTTTTTCGGAACCGGGTAAACCCGGGTGCATGCCCTATATGCAATAGCTTAATAACGCGCGGGAAAACTTTTGAAGACTGTAATTTGGTCCCTTGGAAAAAAATTCTCGCTCATTGCCAACATTGAAAAAATATTGGTGCCAGAAATCTGTCATTTTTGTTATAGTACCTATTAACTCAAAGTATTAAGTATCTAATATTGATATTATTTTAACCTAGCTACAATCTAACAAGTCGTTTTAGCTACATAATTTTATTATGCCACAGAAACAATAATATAATATTTTTTCTATTCTTTATAAATTTATATTTATAAAGCATTTGAATGCCATCGTCACAATATTGTATTCACTGAAAAGTGTTTCATATTGGTTGAGATGGTTGTTAATCATCTCAATAGATGGCGCGCGGTGTGTCCCTTAGACACATAAAACTGAAAGAATAGAATAAATTCGATTGCTCTGGCGGGTCACGAGTGGCTGAGTTGGTCAGGCATCCGCCCCGGAATGGCGCGAAAGGATGCGGGTTCGAGTCCCGCCTCGTGATCGAAATTTTTCTAGGTATTCTTTATAAATTGAAATTAACAATAATATAGTACTGCTTCATAGACCTGCATACAGAAAATGTGCTACACTGAAAAATTATCAAGTTTTCTTCTTGAGTATTCTTAAGATTCATACAAAAAAGAATTTAGTAAGTAACACAAAACGTAAAAAAATGCAAAATACAACTTGTTTAACGACCCCATACAACTTACTTTGTAAGTATTGTATAGATAGTGATTTTAGTTTATTTTTATTATCTACTAGCGGTCCGCCCCGGCTTCGCACGTGGTACATGTTTATGTTTTTTTTTTTTCATAAGAACCATCCTCGTACTTCAAGGATTACATTAAAAAAAGAATTATCGAAATCGGTCCACCCGTTCACGCGTGATGCCGTGACCAAGGAAAACGGGTTTCATTTTTATATATATTTTATATGTATATGTTAACGGAAATGTATGTAATCCGTCATTGTATAAAATTCCTAGGAAATGTATGTAATTCCTAAAATAGCACGGAAATGTGTGAAATAAATTATTTCATACACATTTCCTAGGAAATCTATACATTTCCTAAATAGCAATCGGAAATGTAAAACATCTAAGATATTGGAAGGTACGCGGGACGAGGGGTGTGTATGTCGCAGTCGGATTGTATAATCCGCCGTATTACAAACGGCCGGCATCTCGTAATATTTCCGGCATTTCCTAGGATTTGTATACTTACAATTCCTTGATTTCATACATTTCCGGAAACATATAGATTATAAGCTAAAAAGTTAAAAACTTTAACCAATAAACCTTACCTCTTATTATGCTTAATAGCTTTAGGAATATCCTCATCTTTTTCTTTTAAAATATACTTTCTGGCACCATGCGTCGACTTCTCCATATATTTAATTTGGTCTATTTCTTCTATCTCATAATAAAATTCATTTTTGTCAATATCCTTTATAGCTGATCTTAATTTTATGAAGTTTTCATTGCAAAACGTCCATTGCTGTGTTGTGTAGTATTGGAGAGCTATCTGCACGGAATATATGCGTCGTTGTATTTTAGTTAATCTGAAATTTTAGACTTTTATTTTATAAACTAACCAAAACTAAATATAATTAATTATGTAAGTTCTAGCTTTCCGCCCGCGGCTTCGCCCGCTTTGTCTAAAACATAATAAATTATATACTAAAACCTTCCTCTTGAATCACTCTATCTATTAAAAAAAACTGCATCAAAATCCGTTGCGTATAGTTTTAAAGATTTAAGCATACATAGGGACATGGGGACAGAGAAAGCGACTTTGTTTTATACTATGTAGTGATTATGATTCATATATCTACCTACATTATGGTTCTGGGTGAGAAATATGGAAAAATAGATAAACGGGTTATTTATCATAGCACAAACCTATTGATTTTAAGTAGGAAAATTATTATTTTTTTATTTCCAAAAAATAATTGTTTGGTAGAGGGCCAAATAGATATCTACGTACTTACTATAATAGGTATTATAAATTATTGATACAACGAATATACCTAATGTTAATGAGATGAAATATCTGACAAAGCTCCTTTTTTTAATTAAAACTACGATAAAAACTTCTTAAAAATTTAAGATAAATTAATAACTACGATACTCACATTGGTTTCTTACCCATCATCACAAAAATTGTATCAACAGCTAGAGCTGGCAATAAATGCTCGAATATAACCTAAAATCAAGAATTATCTATTAGTTTTGAAACCATACAAAAATTAGGCAGTTTTCAGCCATTATAGTCGACAAACAATATTCAAATTCAAACATTTTTTTATTAAATTACACTTTATTTTAGACCGCCCCGCCCGGCTTCGCCCTTGGTACATATTTCGCAATAAAAGGTAGCCTATGTTCTTTCTCAAGGTCTAAAGATTATCTGTGCCAAATTTCATCAAAATCAGTCCAGTAGTTTATGCGTGAAAACCATACATACATAATTACAAACCTTTCCTCTTTATAATATTAGTATAGATTACCTAACTATGCCCGTGATTTCGTTAAACAAATCATCCAGTTCTTTTTTGTTAATGGTTTTATCAGACACACAGACTAACAATTTTTTGAAAGTGAAAGTGTTGAGAGCAAATTTCGAGGTCGCGTCATGGCAATACCGTCAGGTCACAGAGCAAGGCGACGATTTTGGTTTTCACTTCTGTCATGTGTGCTCGGCACACACGCTCTTTTTTGTTTTCTAAACTCTTCTACAGTTTCATAATAGGTATAGGAGAGCTTTCGTCATTATTATAATTTAAAAATAATCCACCATTATGCTACTTTTACCACGATTAATTCTCTTTTTCATGGAGCAAAAGAAAGATATATGTATAATAAACTAGCTGTTCCCGCGGTTTCACCGGCATTGCTCCGCTCCTGTTGGTCGTGGCGTGATGATATTATATAGCCTTCCTCGATAAATAGGCTATTTAACATCGAAAGAATTTTTCAAATCGGACCAGTAGTTCCTGAGTTCGCGTTCAAACAAACAAACTCTTCAGCTTTATAACATTAGTATTGTATAGATGAAAACTTACACTCATATTATATTTAAATCTTGAACTAGTGATGCCACCAGAGGGAGCCCATAGAGTATCGTCGAATGGCACAGTTTCGACAACTTTTAAACCTAAGTCTCTCATATCTTTCACTGTGATGTTGTTTAGGGATCCTGAGCAGGCATTGTATATGGGTATATCATCGGTTATTTCTAATCTGTAAAGGCAAGAATACGTTATTTTATTTAATAGTAATAGATAAATAGTTACTTCGTAGTTCAAGTTATAATATTATGTTAGGAAGACGAAAGTTTTTGAGGGTAGATGAATATTGTTACTCATTCGCATTCGCACGTTAAAGCTACGAAAAGTTCATTTTTTGCTTAAATTTAGATAATTTATAGAAATCTGTGATAAATGAATTTAGCATTCACCAGCATACAAAAATTTAAATAAACATAATGTCTACATATAGATACTGCCGTTATAATATATTTTTAAAAGTTGTTCGGAAAATATGATTTAATAACACAAGGCAACAAATTTTACGTGCCTATGTTTTTCTTCCTTCTGCTTTTTACGGTATGCACCATAAAGAAAGCCGCCTCCTTGGTACAGTGGTTGACGCGTGAGCGTAGAACCGAGGGGTCCTGGGTTCGATTCCCGGTGGAGACGAAGAAAAAAAAAATGTCTCGGTCTGGCAGGACACAGAAGCCTGATCACCTACTTGTCCCTAGAGAAAATCGATCAGTGAAACAGATGTATGGATAATGCATCTGCCCCTTACCCCACTTGGGGACACGGGACTTCACTATACCATAAAGAAAGAATGAAAGAAAGAAAGAAAAAATCCAGCAAAGCAACACTATCAGCCCATCAGTGCCATCTGCCCCTTTGCTAGAATTTCTATAAATCACTAGCTTTCCGCTCGCGGCTTCGCCCGCGTTTTCAAAGAAAAACCCGCATAGTTCCCGTTCCCATGGGATTTCCGGGATAAAACCTATCCTATGTGTTAATCCAAGTTACGCTCTATATGTATGCTAAATTTCATTGTAATCGGTTCAGTAGTATTTGCGTGAAAGAGTAACAAACATACACATACACATCCATCCTCACAAACTTTCGCATTTATTATATTATATAGTAGGAATTAGTAGGATTAATAGGATATTACTTAGGTAAAACGCGTTTCATTAAAGAAACGAATCTTCTGACACTGACATATGGTAGGGTCAGTAAAAAAGAAAATAAAAATAATGTTAATGGATAATTATTTTATTAATTATTTCAAATTGTTTATTGACAAACTTTTTTGTTATGGTATTTGTGTATTTATGTGAATTATCATATTTACATATACAGAATGCAACAAAATCCCCATAATACTTGTAATGAGCCCATAAAACTGAACAACTTTTCCCAAAGAACATATTATTTTGTTAAATTCCAATAAAAAATTATTTACTATCGCAAATACATAATTGTCATTGTAAATTTATGATAAAACTATTATAGGAAAAATCAAATACATTTTAGTGATTTTACTTTTCCCTATTTTTTTTTGCATGCCGTACGGCCGTGTGTAAGCGATAGGGAATGATAAGCGCCGCCATTTAAGATAAGTTTCTTTAATGAAATGCGTTTCAATACTAATAATACGTCTTACAAAGTTTCTACTCACTTTTTAGTTCCTCGAATCCAGGCAGCAGCTATGAAACTTTTAATAGCGACATCTACGGGAATATAGTCGGCTATCAAGTCTGGTTTAGAGAGCGTTGTTCGTAGGACACCTGTATATTAGATAAAAAAACAATGAAAATAAAATACTTACTAATATTGTCAGTGCGAAAGTGTGTTGTTTTGTTTGTCCCTTAGGTTGCATGGAGCGATTTTATGGTATGATGTTTGTGTCTGGAGATAGTTGAGGCGCTAGAGAGTACCTATTATTTCACTGTGGTGAAACATCTCAATCCCATAGGAATTTCCTCGTAGACAAAGCTGAATGTAACAAATAATAAGCTAAAATATGTACTTTCATATTATGTTATTACAGGTATATTTAACTAAATTGTCATTCTATTTTGTTGTTGGGAAAATACGTGTAATTGCGCGAGCGAAATGTTTTCGCTACAGAGTATATATGTTAACGGAAATGTATGTAATCCGTCATAGTATAGAATTCCTAGGAAATGTATGTAATTCCTAAAATCGCACGGAAATGTGTGAAATAAATTATTTTATACACATTTCCTAGGAAATCTATACATTTCCTAAATAGCAATCGGAAATGTAAAACATCTAAGATATTGGAAGGTACGCGGGACGAGGGGTGTGTATGTCGCAGTCGTATTGTATAATCCGCCGTATTACAAACGGCCGCCATTTTGTAATATGTATATATTACAAAATGCCGGCCATAAATATATATTTTACGGCATAATTTTATTTTTTTGTAATATAATTTATGTAATTTTTTAGATTTATTTAATGTAATTGGCGCAATACCGTTTTAATTATAATAATAAAATAAATAAATAAATAAATGCCGAAAATTCGTAATCAGAAATTTTTGGTTTGGATAATTGGGTGGGTTAGGTTAGGTTCGTGTTTTTTAAAACTACATAGAAATAGGAGCCCCACGAAGTGGGGCTCCGTCGGCTCGTGACCGTCTTTTTGTAGAATTTTGGAAAAAGACGAATTTCGGCATATTACAAAATGCCGGCCGTTTGTAATACGGCGGATTATACAATCCGACTGAGACATGTACACGGGGACAGCGGGACGAGGGGACTGATTACTTACCAAATGAAAATTTGATTTGATTGAATATAAGTTGATTTAAGAAATGTTAATTAGTAAGATAATATGAACATATTATTATTATTTTACGGTAAGACTGTTACCCGCGGATTGTCTCAATAAGTGCTATAATAAAAAAAATAACAACGTGTTTTATTACAGAAATCATTTACTTTATACATTTCCTAATACGATATTGGAATTATATACAATTCCGAGGAAGATTATACATTTCCTAGGATATCTATGCATTAAATAGTTTATCATCACTACATAGTATAAAACAAAGTCGCTTTCTCTGTCCCTATGTCCCTATGTCCCTATGTCCCTATGTCTCTTTGTATGCTTAAATCTTTGAAACTACGGAACGGATTTTGATGCGGTTTTTTTTAATAGATAGAGTGATTCAAGAGGAAGGTTTATATGTATAATAACATCCATTAAATAGTGGAGAAGTACTGTTATTTTTGAGGTTTCTAATGTGATGTCGTAAAAAATTACATTTTTTCCGCTTACATTGCAAACGCAGGCTGAACCCTACGAGTTTTATCAAAATAATGTACTAAGTATTGTACACATTGAAAGGTCTACAGAAAAGTCCGTGATGGTATATGTCTATCTCTTATGGATAACCCACAATAACTTTTTTTGTCATTTACTTTTTACGACAAATAATGGCTAATTTTCGAAGCGATTTTAACCAATACAGCATTAATCCTTAACCAATTAAATACCTTGAATACATTGTTCATTTAATATAGATCTATATGGCCCTTTAGTCTTTACACCGTATGATTTAAGTGAATATTTTCGAAGATATTACAGATTTAAAAATTGCGGGACGTATATATTTTATACCCGTGCGAAGCCGGAGCGGGCCGCTATGTTTTTATATACAACGTTCACAGTTTTTCTGTAGTGTAAATAGTATCAGCATTGCACCCGTGCGAAGCCGGGGCGGGTCGCTAGTTAAACAATATTTTATACATTTCCTAAATGGTATCGGAATTGTACACAATTCCTAGGATTTGTATACAATTCCTTGATTTCATACATTTCCGGTAACAAATATACAACTTTCCGACATCAATCATCGGGGTCTCATTGATCCTCCCTTATTCGATAGATGAATTTTCTTCCTCCACATACGTTTATATAGTTATTGCTTAATGTTTTAAAGTATACCTTCTTAACATAAGTTAAATAAAAAACAAATATAGTTTACCTTTAGCGGATGCAACCAGAATTCCAGCTGGTCCATTCAAGTTGGCATTCCAACCAGGTAAGGGCTCCACGTGACATGAAATTACTGTAAAGATAAGAACAATACAATCTATATCATCACTACTCTGTATGTTTGCTCGCGATAAACTCTAAAACTACTGGACCGATTTTCATCCTGTTTTCGGAGGAAACTAGGTTAAGTTTTAGACATTGCGGGTGAAACCGTACTCAACCATATATTTAAATTTGAAAAAATTACTTCATAGGTACTGAATTTTTAACATTTTGAATTTTGATTACTGTATCGAAATATTAGCGGAATTTCCAGTTCTTGTGGTATTATCATCTCCACCCAGTAAATATTAATCAAATTAAATTATTTTTATTTATTTATTTCAGGCAACAATGAGCGTAGTACAGTAAATTAAGAATATGAAGACCAATACTAGAATCTCTAAATACCTATAGAAGGTCGAAGTATAACAGCCGGTAGTTTGCCTCTGTTCTCATACACTACGTGTTCTGCTAACTGTTTCGTGAAGACATACGTGTTTGGCAGTTCTCCGAGGTATCTGAAATAGTTTGGTATAAGTATGGAAATTGAGAACATTTACTGAACATGAACTGAGAATTTTTGTCCGTTTGTATGTCCGGGCTAATCTCAAAAAGTACTGCATGGATTTACTTCAAATTTGGTACAGAGATAGCTTGAGACCTTAGGAAGGACATAGGATAAGTTTTATCCAGGAAATCTCACAGGAACGGGAACAATGCGGGTTTTTTTTGACTACGTGGGCGAAGCCACTGTCTGAAAGCTAGTATTGAATAGAAGACAACAGATTCGCGAGGCTTTTCGCTCTTTGGATATCAGCCTACTTAATACATAAAATATAATAATGTTAGTTCTTACTTAGGAGTCAATATTTTCAGCGTCTCCGGGTCAACCGCCTCACATATAGCCAGCGTGTCCCTCCAGTCAGCGTGGAGGGGATACATGACCTCCTCTATCGTCTCCCGATTGGTGTTTGAATAGCTGGTGGACACGTGGATGAAGCTCTGGAATGTTTAATGTAAATAAAAGTGAAATAAAAGAATGTGATTGGCGTTTATTAATTGATTGGAACTTATACAGGGTTACTTGTAAAACACCAGCAACCTCGCAGGACAAGATAGCTAACATCATAAGTAACAACATTTGTTCTACGACTTTTGATAATTTGTTAGATTTTATTTTCATACAAAAATAAATAATCATTTAATTTTCCGTTTGAATATTATAAACTCTACGCGCATCCCAAAAATTACGTAAACAAGAAGCGAACGAGAGGGGAAATGAGGCGTCGCGTCGTCCTTTCGATAATGAATAGAACATAGACTTACAAATGTTAGGAGAGTACCATAAAAGCTTAAAAAATCATTTAAAAATAATTTATTGCGTTATGCCAAAAGTTGTAGATACATATTATTATGTTGTTACTTATGATGTTAGCTATCTTTTCCTGAGAGGTTGCTGGTGTTTTACAAGTAACCCTGTATAGAGAGATAATTGTAGAGACAAAGTTAGGACATGTTGGTACTGTTATAGGTATCAATGCACAAACTTAACTATTTTTTTGGGATGGGTAACTTGAAATAAATTACTTAAAACTCATATCTATATATAATTAATAGTGCAAGACTGAATTTTTAGAAATTCACACCTAAAAAAAAGTTAGGTACAAGATTGTATGTTAGTTTTGAAAGTAAATCGATAAATAACTGATTATATCTACGAACTAATATATTCTATTTTGTTTATATGTAATGTTTATCATTGATAAAAAAATTTAAAAAAAAATAAGAAGTTTATTTTACTTATTAATAATATTGTATGCACCTCAAGATGTAGCATTTCCTTCGCCATGTCTACCATTTCCCTGGTGCCTCGTAAGTTTAATTTAGCCGCAAAGTCCAGCGTATCATTGAATCTGGTAAAAAGAAGCATTATTTAATAAGATATCATTATCCTATAACCGATGGGTATATTCGATTCTTACTGCTGATATTCTAACTCCCAAAATAAATAATAACGATTTTGGTAATTGTTTGTAATGCATGTAAATTAAGATGTTATGAAAGTTACACTGGTCATCAAAAAAATCGACCCACCTTCATTACGTTTGCTATTTATCGATTATTTCACAAATAAGACGACTTAGATTGTTGTTTTTCATTGGGTCTGATAACATGTTTGTCATTATGTTTGTCGAAAATTTTACCGCACTTCATGATTCTAAACAAATTTTTATACAGAAATACTGTAAAGTGTTGATTTGACAGTTTACGGCGAGACAAATTATGCTTGTGTTTCCAGTTCAAAACTGACTTTTTTCGGGATCTTTTATTAATAACGTTAAGTTAAATGACTGATGCTGTAGTTTCGATTAATTTTGTCTCAAAATAATGGAAACTATTGAATCTGAGGCTGTCCAAATTGTGGCTCTACTGATACAGGGGATAAGTCAACGTGCCGTGGCTAAAAAGTAAAATCTATTATAATCGATGGACGTCTTTATGTCATGCAATGACCAGACGAACGATTTGCTCAGTGCAACGTAAGAGAAACGGTCGATTATGATGAAGGCTCTGAAAATTTTTAGAGTGGCATTTCTTTGACAAGACGCAGGGAGCTTGACGATAAGAAAAAATCTCGACTTGAGACCTATTATAGAGCATATGTGGGACACTTAAAAAATAAAGCTTAGAGCTCGTAATCCAGCCCCTACAAAATTAGAAGACCTAAAAACCGCCATCAGGGAAGAATGGTAACGAGTTCCTCAAGACACCATCAAAATCATGATTACTTCTCTAAAATGGTGAATGCAGGCTATCATTCGAGAAAGAGTTGGTGTATTACATTTCTATTCGTTTGTTACGTCATTATAATAATTATGTTAATACTACTTAATGCTTTTAGTAATGATTGTAACAAACGTAAAACTTTTGCGTTCGCCAAGTGTAGAATAAAAAAAAGACGGGTTGCACTCCGGGAGTGCTGGCAGAAGTGAAAACGCGCGTAGTAGAGAGGGGATAGCTGTCTACTCTCCATCCGTCTTACGCTTTTTCGATCAGGTCACGTGTCCTGACGCGAGTTTAAGATTTTATACCCATTACAGAAAAAGTGCTCAACGCCGCTAAAGAAGTTTTCACTTCAAAAATGCGTAAAAAAGAAGGTAAAACTTCGTTGTAAAAATAAAACAGGCTTATATTCTAGAATAAATCAATAGTCAATACTACTAACCTTACACTAGCAGCCACATGGAAAACTATGTTCACTCGATTTATTAACATTTTTCTGTCTTCTTCAGAGAGACCTATGAAAGATACAAAGATTCATTTTATAATCATTTTTTAAACTCTAGGTGCTTCTGATTAATATTTTTATATACCATCATCAAAATAATCACCACCACCGTCATCAACAGAATTGACCCTTTTAGTTCTCTTTTTCACTCACGATAATAATTGAATCATGCCCTAGAATAGAATTATAATCTATACTAAAATATAAAGTTGAAGAGCTTGTTTGTTTGTTTGAACGCGCTAATCTCAGGAACTACTGGTCCAAATTGAAAAATACTTTCGATGTTAGATAGCCCATTTATCGAGGAAGGCTATATACCTATCATTACGCTGAGACCAACAAGAGCGGAGCAATGCGTTATGCGGGTGAAAGCGCGGAGCACAGCTAGTACACAATATAAAAGGAATGCATACCCAATCCGAGTTCAGAAACATCACCAGTCACGAAAAAAACTTTACTCTCATAAACGCCAGGTCTTTCCTTGCGGAGACGGTCAAAACACTGTAAATACATAAAACGAAATTCACAATTAACAAATACACTGTATGAATCTTTATTATTTCCCTAATGGTCTAAGATGGGTCGTCGGTCGGTCTGGTCGAATATAGGTCTTCCTTCAGAAGGTAATAATTAATTAAAAATATCCTGTCCAGGATTTGTCCAGTAAACCCATCTTTGATACATTTTTAATAGACTAAATTTATTACAAAACTAGTTTCCGCCCACGACTTTGTACGTGCATCCCCGTTTTTCCCCGTTCCAGCAAAAATTTCGGGAAATCCTTTCTTAGCGGATGCGTACGTATGCGATACGTCCTAACATCTACCTGCATGCCAAATTTCAGCCCGATACGTCCAGTGGTTTGGGCTGTGCGTTGATAGATCACTATATCAGTCACCTTTGAGTTTTATATATGTTAACGGAAATGTATGTAATCCGTCATTGTATAAAATTCCTAGGAAATGTATGTAATTCCTAAAATCGCACGGAAATGTATGAAATAAATTATTTTATACACATTGCCTAGGAAATCTATACATTTCCTAAATAGCAATCGGAAATGTAAAACATCTAAGATATTGGAAGGTACGCGGGACGAGGGGGGGAGGGCTGAAAATTCGTAATCAGAAATTTTTGGTTTGGATAATTGGGTGGGTTAGGTTAGGTTCGTGTTTTTTAAAACTACATAGAAATAGGAGCCCCACGAAGTGGGGCTCCGTCGGCTCGTGACCGTCTTTTTGTAGAATTTTGGAAAAAGACGAATTTCGGCATATTACAAAATGCCGGCCGTTTGTAATACGGCGGATTATACAATCCGACTGAGACATGTACACGGGGACAGCGGGACGAGGGGACTGATTACTTACCAAATGAAAATTTGATTTGATTGAATATAAGTTGATTTAAGAAATGTTAATTAGTAAGATAATATGAACATATTATTATTATTTTACGGTAAGACTGTTACCCGATACAGTGTTTTATTACAGAAATCATTTACTTTATACATTTCCTAATACGATATTGGAATTATATACAACTAGCGACCCGCCCCGGCTTCGCACGGGTGCAATGCTGATACTAAATACACTACAGAAAAACTGTGAACGTTGTATATAAAAACATAGCGGCCCGCTCCGGCTTCGCACGGGTATAAAATATATAGCCGGGCGGCCGGCCGGTGCCGCCGCAAACGCTACGTCCCGCAATTTTTAAATCTGTAATATCTTCGAAAATATTCACTTAAATCATACAGTGTAAAGGGATAGATCTATATTAAATGAACAATGTATTCAAGGAATTTAATTGGTTAAGGATTAATGCTGTATTGGTTAAAATCGCTTCGAAAATTAGCCATTATTTGTCGTAAAAAGTAAATGACAAAAAAAGTTATTGTGGGTTATCCATAAGAGATAGACATATACCATCACGGACTTTTCTGTAGACCTTTTCAATGTGTACAATACTTAGTACATTATTTTGATAAAACTCGTAGGGTTCAGCCTGCGTTTGCAATGTAAGCGGAAAAAATTGAATTATTTACGACATCACATTAGAAACCTCAAAAATAACAGTAATTCTCCACTATTTAATGGATGTTATTATACATATAAATAAACCTTTCTCTTGAATCACTCTATCTATTAAAAAAAACCGCATCAAAATCCGTTGCGTAGTTTCAAAGATTTAAGCATACAAAGGGACATAGGGACAGAGAAATTGACTTTGTTTTATACTGTGTAGTGATAGTGATTCCTAGGAAGATTATACATTTCCTAGGATATCTATGCATTAAATAGTTTATTAAACAATATTTTATACATTTCCTAAATGGTATCGGAATTGTACACATTTCCTAGGATTTGTATACAATTCCTTGATTTCATACATTTCCGGTAACATATATATATAGATTGGTCTAATTTTATTACCAGGAGAAGAAATCGGCTTTTTTGTATCCCACAAAAAATTGGGTTTATTTAGGAATGTAATGTAGTAATTAATAAAATATTTAATAAATAACTTACAGGGCCCTTATACATATCTGCTAGCCTATCTTCCGATTTGACTCCCTTCTTGCTCCTTAGGAGCAAGTATATTCTTTCCAGATCCGTGCATGAGTAAAGGAGTTTCTCTATTAATATTGTGCCCATAAAACCTGAAAAATAATTAAAAAAAAATTTCCTTATTATTTAAAAAGTGTCTGTGCCGAGGACACGTGTCAGAAGTGAAACTTCTTTGGCAAGATAAAAAGATAACAAAATCGTCCCTTTACTCCATGACGTGACGGTATTGCCATGACGATACCTTGAAATTTTACTCTCCGCGCGCCTAAAAAAGTTTCACTTCAAAATGTTTTTTTTTTTCAATTCAACTAATACGATTTAATCAAAAACTGCTTGATTCATTTTAAAAAATATTTTATTAACATTATTACAGCAATTTTATCCCGGTTCAACACGGGCAAAGCCGGGAAAAGCAGTTAGTAGGTACCTACATAACAAATATAACTTACCAGAGCCCCCAGTTATGAAAATTGTCTTCCCTTTATAATATTCCTTGATCCTTGGTACATCTTCCAAGTCACGGTCCTCCAGAAACGGCATTTTAGCTAAAAATAATAAAAATATCGTTAAAAAAATAATTTAAAAACACGCTTCAATAAGATAAACTCATAAAATTATTGTATACTGATACTTGATAAGTGTGCAAAGTTTGAATTAAATCTGTCCGTTTAAAGTGGGTCAAAATCGAGTCTAAAGGAGTCGGTTACAAACATACAGGTGAAGCTTATAAAAGCGTGTTAAAAACAATGGCGCCGTATTTTGTGATGTATTATAATTAAATCTATTAAGAATTCAAAGAAAGTACTGTAGTCATTGTCCTCATATGCTGTTGTTTATTTATTAGAATAATAGATGAATAAATAAATATTATACAATGAATTTTGTTTCTAATAAAATAGTATAAACTAACTGAATCAATGTATTTAACTATTTAGTAATGATACTTATGTACATAATATAAAAAACATTAAAGTTGTCTGTCTGTATAAACTACAGAAATGATAATACTAAGACCTTCATCCTGAATCATCTATTAAAAACTGCATTAAAATGCGTTTCGCAGTTCTAAAGATCTAAGCATACATAGAGATAGAGAAGTTTCTAGAGCAAGAAACTTCTCTATCTCTATGTATGCTTAGAAACTTCTCTATCATAGTAACATGTAATATTATTGCATGTTACTATTAATTATTATCAAACATACCTACTGAACAAAGTCGCAAAGACCAATAATAGTAGTTAGATAACAAATTTATGAAATTTTAACTTTAGTTTTTTTTTTATGTGTACAACATTAGATTTATCGATTATTCCCACGGATGAACCCACGTGCAAAAGCATATATATACAGCTTATGTGTTATTCTGGTATGTATCCTACACTATAACCAAGTATCATTTAAATCCGCTTATTTTTTTGCGTTAGAGACTAACAAACATATACTAGCCCTATCTGTATCATTGATTTAATTCACGGTAAATAATTGAACAAATTAATAAAATTTACGTTATTATTACATTATACTTTTCAATTTTATAAAAATATGAATAATAAAGTGCTAAATAAATAATAAATGGCAACATTTGGGAGCCCACCGACCGAACTGGCGAGTCACCATCTGCCATTATTTTCAATTTTTTTAATATTGAAAAGGCAGACGTCCATAGTCCCCATTGACCCAATATACCAGTCCATCTAACATCCCCTTCCATAGCCCAGATTTGTAATTCCCATAATTTGCAATAGTCCTACATCGGCCGTGGACTGCTCAGGGCTGTATCTCTATAGTGCAGTCATGGGCAGGCTGCGGCTGATGTCCCACAACACATTAAATTCTCTAAAGGGCCTCTGCGTGTTGGGCCTGTGTCCCCACGTAAGCCTTCCAAAGGACCGGGTATCTTCCTTCTGGTGGTACCCGTGTATTATGGAGAGAGACACAGGCGCGGTCCCAGCCTGACATTTTGGGGGGGGTCACCCGGCTGGAAAGGTATGCACTCCCCCCCCACCAATCGTACTCGTTAAAAATCGTATTCAATAGAAGTTGTATGTAAAAACTTGAGAAAATTTCTGTACATTTTTTTACTTTTTTTATATTTTACAAAAAAAACCGGTCAAGTGCGAGTCGGACTCGCGCATCAAGGGCTCCGAAGTGAATCCGACCAAACCTACTTTTTATTATGTTATAACTCTATAAAATGTAAGTTTTAGCATTTTTTTTTTCTTTGTCTGTGCTATAAAACATTGCTTTTAACCAAATTTCAAGTCTCTGTATAAACGGGAAGTACAATGTAGGTTTTGATTCCCATGCGAATGTTGAAATTTGGGATAATTTGCAGCATAAACGGCTGTATCTTTTGATTGCGTTGGCTTATAAGTTTTATTTTTTCACAGCTTAAAGAGACCGTAGATTTAAGTAAATTTAATTATTTTTAATTATTCGATAAAAACTTCAGTTCGATACTTCCACGCGTTCCTGAGAAAAAGGGTCTTGACCATTGAGGTCTTGACAGACAGACAAACTTTAAAATTTGGATTTTTTATATTATGATATTTTTTATATTATGTAATCAAAAATTTTTATTTTCTTGTAATTATTCCTCTATTTGTGCTATAAGAAGTTGCTTCGTACCGAATTTGAAGATTCTGAGTTCACGGGAAGTACCCTGCAGGTTTTGAATTTTGATACCCTTGCGAATGTCGAAATTTGCGTAAATTTTTAGCATTTACGGCTGTATCTCCAGATTGCGTTGACATAGAAGTTTGATTTTATTACAGCTTATAGATATTATTGACCTGAATTTTTGATGTGAATATCAATTTAATACATGTAAGCGTTCATGAGTAAACGGGTTGTAAGTTTAAAATTATTAAAAATATTTTTTTTTATATAATGTAATTTAAAATTCATATTTTTCAAAATGATTTCTATATCTGTGTTATAAGACGTTACTTTGTACCAAATTTCAAGACTCTGTGCTCATGGGAAGCACCCTGTAGGTTTTGATTCCCTTGCGAATGTCGAAATTTGCGAAAATTTTCAGCATGAAATTGATTTTTTCACAGCCCACAGCATCAAGGGTCCGTACACTTGAGTATTTGATATAAATTTCAGCTTGACCCCTCCACGCGTTCCTTCGGAACCCAATATTTTTCTGTCCATGGCTTTCTTTTTATTTGACTGATATGGATATGTTACCTTTTATTAAATAACGCGTGGATTTATCAGACTGTTATTTTTATTGATTACTTAAATCTACCCTTGAAGCTGTGAAAAAATCAAACTTATAAGCCAACGCAATCTAAAGCTTAACAGCCGTTTATGCTGCAAATTTTCGCAAATTTCGATATTCGCAAGGGATTAAAAGCAGGTTTAAATGGAATTTTAGGTGTGCGAGTGACTCCGATTCGCACTTGGTCAGTTTTTTTTATCGACTACGATTTTGGGGGGGGTCATGTCCCCCGTGACCCCCCCCCTGGGACCGCGCCTGGAGAGACAAAATAAATCCTAAATTTTTTATGTGTTGTCGCTTTTCAGGCGAGAATCTTTCAAATATAACGTATGTATATTGAAAGATTCTCTTCCATAACACGCTTATATTAGCTTCACTTGTATGTTTGTATATCAAGGCTTATCAAGGATTGGTGACTACAATAATATCGTCTTATTAAAGGGTGTTTCTTTTTGTTAATTTATTTATTACTAGCTTTCCGCTATGGGAAATAATGGCCCGGTATGTCTAACCTTAAAAAAGATGTGCTCAAACCTTCCCCGAAACTCACTCTATCTGTTAAAAAAAACACCATCAAAATCCGTTTAGTGGTTTAAAAGCATACAGACAGACTGTTTATACTATGTATTTTTATTATTAAATCTACAAAACGTTACCAGGAAGATATTGAGTCAGCAACATGTTGTTTGATATTTGTTGCTAAACGAATATTTACCAAATACACAAAACTAATCATTACCTTTTAAGACACAGTCACTTTCAAACGTTCGTACACTACTGCAAGATGGCCACTATCATAATACTGAACTATTATATTATTATGAAGATTATATGTTAATCAAATGTATTATTCTCTGAACTTTGGCTTGTACTAAAAGCATACTCATTCGCAAACTAAAGGGAATACAGGGTGCGGGGAAATAAAACAATCTTGTACAGGCTGTAATTTTTATTATTTCTGCTTTCAAGTTGAATCACAATCGAATAGTTACCTAAGTAATGGGTAAAATAAATTAAGTTTATAATCAATAATATAAATAATAAATTTTATTTATAATCTCTTACAAAAATATTATATACCTGTGTATGTAACAAAATAATTTAAATTATGGCCAGCTGATCGAAAAGTATCTAGTTAAAGACCTCCAGTAGTTATTATTAATTAAAAAACCAAAAATAATCTACTAAATCTATTATTCTTTTCATAGACATGGACATATTCAACGGGGTTATAACAATAGGCCTATTTTTTTAGGTAATCGCTTTTGTAACACCCTGTACACAAAAAGCATTTTCCATTACAAATATTAATGCTATTTTGTCTCATATCCATAATTAACCTTTGAATTCATCTGAAATGCAGTCTCTTAAAATATGCAGACTAAAATAATATTATAGTAAGTACAGGTAAATTAGCTTGGAGAAATTTTTGCATATGTAGTGGTGTGTATATTACTCAGATCTTAGAGCGCGTTTCCACTATATCGTTCTGGCCTATACAAAAATGTTTCGATATCCTAATATTACTATTTAATTTTATACTTATTCCTAGCAACACTTTTGTTTTCAATAAAAACAAGTTTTTATTTGAAAGAAAATGGTTTTGACTTTATAAAAAAAAATATATCATTCAATTTTACGTCCTTGAGCAAACGACAAGGCGACTACCGTGAAACAATAAAATATCGTGTCCATAATAATTTGTTTCATAATTAATATTTGACCATAATAATTACGAAACAAAACAAATAAATAAATCGACACTTGATAGTGGAAAGTGGAAACACGCACAAAACCAGAATAAACCAGTTTACGCTGTCCGCAGGTGCCACGTGCAGTCGTTTGGTACCGTTAGAACATAAAGCACATTTCATTCAAAAATTATAATTATTATGTACGTAGTTTAATTGATAAATTTTGTATTTGTTGATTGTTGTTATTATTGTTATAATATTTGTTGAAGTGAATTACATGTCCCGCAGCCGGAGGCCCCAAATGAAAACTCAGATGTACTTAAAAACTACATTTAATAGCTAAAATGAGACTTTTACACCCATGTCTGCACGATGCAGACCGGAGTTAAAGAATGAATTTATACAGTTTAATAATTATAAAGACGTAAGCTTGGATGCTAACTAAGGGAAATCGCATCCACATTCTATTCCCGTGCGAACGGCGTATTCAGCAGTTTTGTATGAAGGCAGGGCCATAACTAGTGTTTAATTTGTGTGTAAGTGTTGTAACTTTATATTGTTAATTCAATATGGCTCCAGTGTTAAAACATGGTCGAGGCAAGCCTTTGACTTCTCAAACTAAAGAATTAAACTTTAAATGTCGTTTCTTTTTCAGGTTAGTAAATTTTTCATTTTAGTAACATTGTTAATGTAAAAGTTATATGTATGTTAAATGTGCAAATATTAAAATAAAGTCTCATCTTTTTCAGAGGAGAAACACATATAGTTTAATTTAAAATCCCTTATATATACAGGGTTACTTGTAAAACACCGGCAACCTCGCAGGACAAGATAGCTAACATCATAAGTAACAACATTTGTTCTACGACTTTTGATAATTTGTTAGATTTTATTTTCATACAAAAATAAATATTCATTTAATTTTCCGTCTGAATATTATAAACTCTACGCCTCCCAAAAATTACGTAAACAAAAAGCGAACGAGAGGGGGAAGGGGGCGTCGCGTCGTCCATCCGATAATTAATAGAACATAGACTTACAAATGTAAGGAGAGTACAATAAAAGTTTAAAAAATCATTTAAAAATAATTTATTGCGTTATGCCAAAAGTCGTAGAACAAATGTTGTTACTTATGATGTTAGCTATCTTGTCCTGCGAGGTTGCTGGTGTTTTACAAGTAACCCTGTATAAAATAAAAACTAAAAATAAAATGTTGTTTTATTTTATTTGCTGACCATACACTACTACAAACGCAAAAATTTCTCCAAGCTAATTTACCTGTAAATAATGTGTATATGCATAATATGTCGTGGCCATATTGCTCATTTCATGAAATGATTGATTATTTCGTGAAATGGTCGCATTTCATGAATTGGCCAACATAGTTTGACCAGATCGTAAAATCGTCAATGTTTCACGATTTTGTCATCCACATTTGGCCAGATCGTATAAAATATAGGGAGTCGATAAAATATTTAAAAAATTCAGAATATTTAAAGAACTTGTCCATTGTCATTCAAGTTAGTGCCGCGGCAGCGGCCGGCGAGTGCCAGAAGGGAATCGTTTTTTGTAATAGGAAACAGTAAGTTAGGTTAGGTTATACTTTGATAAACAACGCACGAGCCGAGCGAGCAAAGCGAGCGTGCCGCGGTAGCGGCCGGCGAGTGCCAGAAGCGAATGGCTTTAAAAGAAACAATTATAACAATATATAGGATATAATATTATAAATATAGTTATAGGATTTTAGACGCATTTTTTCTTCAATATAAGATATCCGCAGTTTCCATAGTACTCGAACCTCTTCGTCGTAAATTCTTTGCTATTACTTTCTTCATATTGTAATTAACGAATTATGAAGTTTTTAACTGCGAATAATAAAATTTTCGCCAGCGGCTGCCATCTTATCACATAAACACAGCGCTTGCAGCGCCTCTACCCATAATTAATGTAACTATTTTACGATATGATCAAATAATTTTGATCATTTCATGAAAAAACCGCGGGTTTAGTTGGCCATATCGATAAACGATTTCTTATCATTGATCTGCTCAAACCACATCATGATGTGGCCAATAGTCATTCAACCATTTCATGAAATGCGACCATTTCACGAAATGATCAATCATTTCATGAAATGAGCAAATCTGCGATATGGCCACGACACATACACAATCACTCATATATTTTCTTATTTGCATTGTATATTATTAGTTTGTTTGTGGGCACCATAGCAAGTATTGAAATTACTTTAAATAAAATAAAAAATAGCACATTTGTTATTTTAAATAAAAGACAGGCTTAAACATACCTAGAAATATTTCGGTACAATTCAGTTTCCGAAAAAATAAAATAACAAAAACAACAAAAAATACTTTATTGTGCACCACAGAGAAAAGTACAAGTAAGGACACAATACATTGTTAATAAAAGAGCACAACAGGCGGTCTTATCGCTCAGACAGCGATCTCTTCCAGACAACCTGGTGGACAAGGAGACGCAGTGCAAAAGTAATAAAATAAACAGGGCAGAGTGCACTAAAAACAGAAAAAATACTACTAAAATATATATAATATATTTATATATAGATATTAATATAAGCATACAAATATACATAAACATAGATACACATATACATACATAATATAACTATATAAATAGATACATACATATATATTACAATATGAAAATACACATACATATATAAATACACATACATAAAATAAAAAACGCACACCGACGCAATTGACTAATAAAATAAATAATTAATTACCAATTAATTCGATAAATAAAATTGCTTCAGTAAGTTTTTGAACGTAGATAGAGATTGAGCTGCTCTTATGTCTACGGGTAACGCATTCCAAAGTCTAATGGCACGCACAGTGAACGAAGAATTGTAAACGTGATTGACATGCGGTGGCATTGCTAGACGATGTTTATTAGAGAAACGCGTCGGGTTGACGTTAGACACAAGGAACTCAAATCTCTCTTTTAAGTATCGCGGAGTTCTCGGATCGAACAGAACACAGTACAGGAGGTGAAGGATATGAGTATTTCGGCGAAGACGGATGGGAAGCCATTTGAGCTTAGTGCGAAACTCGGAGACGTGATCGTATTTGCGCAAGCCAAACACAAATCTTATACAGAAATTCTGAAGGCGCTCAAGGCAGTCTAGGTGGTATTCGTAGAGGTCAGGATAGCACGCATCAGCATAATCTATGATAGGTAAAAGGAGTGTTTGGACGAGCGCAATCTTAGTCGGTATCGGCAGAAAATTACGTAAGCGACGGAGCGAACCCGCAGCAGCAAAAACCTTTCTACGAACCTCCTTTATTTGGTGATTCCAAGATAGACACGAATCAATCCAAATCCCCAGACACTTAATTTCAGAACTATACGGTATGGCAATCCCATCAACTATTACCCTAGGCAAAGTAGAAAAGTCTATTTTGGATACAAAGTATTTCGTACCGCATATTATACTTTGCGTCTTTTTTGGGTTAACATTTAGGCCGTGACTAAAACTCCAATCAACAATAGTGGATACGTCGTCGTTCATTTTAGCAATAGCATTCGGCAGGTCTTCAAGCGAAGTGTGACAATAAATTTGAAAATCGTCGGCATACATATGATAGAGAGAAGTGATGTTGAGGGATATTGAATTAATAAATAAACTAAAAAGAAGAGGAGAAAGCACACCGCCTTGCGGAACACCAGCAGTAACGTCAGCCCAAGAGGAAAAAATCCTTTAATATGTAATATTAGCACTATTTGCAATTATTTTTAAATTGCATCTAATGCTAAAAGCTACGTATCAATTCAATTAGTGAATATTGTTGTTCCCGTATCACGGTGCATTTAGACCAAACGTACATAGAGCTATAGCTAGAGCAAGAGCATTATTTCGTGATCTTTTAGTGTAAACGAAAACTCGTATTCAGTGTTGTTCAGTATTAGAATATTGCATAGAATCGCAATAAGAACAACGAAAGAATGCTCTACGCCTGTTTACACTAAAAGAACTTGACATAGTGGGATTAGAATGAGCTCGTTTGATCTAAACGCACCGTCACAATGTGAATTTGTCGAATGTGTAAAACACACATTCATCACGATACTTGCATTGGATCATGATGAGGAGAAATTTTAAATAATAAGCAAAATTCCATATAAAATATTTATTAATTATAAAACTAATACCTATAATTAACTGCAAAAGCAGGTACAATATTTGACAACAGTATAACAATATAAGATATAGTCTTTTTATACAAAAAAAAAATGTGTGCGTGTACTAGTGTACACACGTAAGAAGTGAAACTTCTTTATGACCTTATTTTTCAAAAAATAATTTACCATATGCAACTTTACAGAAATGCGTCGAATCACGCGTGCTAAGGATAAGAAAAAGATGGCGCGTAACGGAAAAATGTCACGCGTAACGAAAAAATGTTACACTAAATTTTTTTCCAACCCCGATAAAGAAGTTTCACTTCAATAATTATTGTTTTGAACGATTCTGTTTACAGCTTGGTACTTACACCTTATTCACACATTATCTTGGAAATACAAACCTTGGATTAAATATAATATTACTTCTCTTCAGCTCAATAAATTTTGTACAAATTCGGTCCTCCAAAACCACCAGAACACAAAGATATAGAATAACCCATGAGTTATTTTCCGTATGATTTTCATTCTGGAAAGAAATTTCGTAGTTAAATAATATATTTATATAAGAAGGAAAGATACAACAAATGTTCAAGAACAATATTCGTAGAATAAAACTATGGGCCGATTTTTCAATGCTTGGATAAAACTTATCCGTCCAATAAAATATTACACGATAATATTAAAATGTCACGTAAACTGTCAAATACGGGCAATTAGAATACGTTTTTAAAATGGTAGTTTTATACATTATTCCACGAATAACTTTTAACCAAGGATTGAAAAATCAGCCCTTAGTGTAATAATATTAAACAGGCAGAAATGCATTTAGAATATTTTATTTTGAATGCGGAAGTCTCTAAAAGTTGCAATAATAATTTCAACAGTCTAATTTTCTAGAAAAGATGTCACATCACTACATAGTATAAAACAAAGTCGCTTTCTCTGTCCCTATGTCCCTAATCCCTATGTATGCTTAAATCTTTAAAACTACGCAACGGATTTTGATGCGGTTTTTTTAATAGATAGAGAGTGATTGAAGAGGAAAGTTTTAGTATATAATTTATTATGTTTTAGACAAAGCGGGCGAAGCCGCGGGCGGAAAGCTAGTATTATATATTTTGAGACTTTTTTTGGTAACAGTAGACCGTACTTATGTACTTTCTCGTGTTTGATTTTATGCAAGAAATTAAAGACTTTAAAACGGATATTAAACGCGATTTATTCAAATACAAGTAATATAATATACCCATAACCCAATATGTATTATATTGGCGACATAAATTGGACATTTATAATCTGTGCTACTTACAGAGCCACCTGGCAACACTGTTTATTCGGGAAGACATCTTTGATTTACATTTTACACGGCATTCTATACAATCCTTTTCTGTTAATTACTATTTTACAATTGTTACATGAATAAAGTACATATCTACTCGAGATTAATTGCTTTCTATTATCCTACAACCCGACATACATAACATATTATATTTAATAGAACAACTGCAGAGTTTCTTGCCGGAAAAAAACTGCTTTCCGAACAGATGCATTTTTAAAATTTTATTACGAAATTATTGCAATTATTCTTCAGTATTTTGACGATTCATTACCGCTTAACCGAAGCCTAGTTAACATAATGTTTACATAAATGTTTGAGTTTGTGTACGTGTTTAACATTTAACCTAATTAACCAAAAAAACAGAACTATAACGTCATTTTGTACTTTGCGCCTATTTGGAATTTTTTAAACAGCGTAGGACTACGCTTGAATATAGATAACGTTGGTAAATGACTTCATTTACCAACGTTATCTATATTCAAAATAATTAATTATTTAAGTATATTGTAATTGAATAGGAAAAATTTTTTGAATATACTAACGAGTATGTACGAAAACAAAAATATATAAATAATTGACAAGTTAGATACACGTTGATTTTAATAAATTAAAATATATATTATTTTGTCGATATTTGCCTACCTATGCGATATATTATACCTACTATAATATTATTAAGAGAAAAATTTATTTTATTTTCAGGAAGCTCTAGTAGATACCTTCTACTGATCCAAGTTGAAAATTATTTCACCAGAAAAAGAAGACGAAGCTAGAATCATCAAACTAGAAAAATGAAACATTCTTTTTATGTAACATGATTTACGTTTTTTCACACCGTACATAAGTATATGATTTCAACCTAGGTAGAGTCGGGATAGTATCCATAAATTGAAATCGGGGTTTTTATTGAAACTTATTAATCACTTAAGTAATATTATCAATACATTATTAACTAGCTGTGCACTCCGGCTTCGCATGTCGCACTATCGACGATTAGTCGACTCAGAAACCTTCGTGCCGTGGACAAACGCACAAAACAATATTATTGTATTTCATCACTTTCCGATTCTTTCAAGGACATACAGACATTCATGTTTAAGCTATTTAATTTGTGATTATTTTTGGTACGAATAAAGCGTGTTTTAACTGAATTTGGTTGTTTTATTTGTTCGTTTTGGTGAAAATTTGAGCAGAAATTTTTAACATGTAAAATGCTAAGAAAAGAAGACATGAATATGCTAAACATATTCGAATTTGTAGAGACAATATTCAAATCATTTACATTATTTCATGTTTATTTCATTTTAAAGCCAATAAATAACAATTGACTCCGTCCTACATTGTTATTCCTGTATTTATCCAAGGTTGTCTGAAATAAATCTCTTGTTCTTAGTTTGAGGTATTTAAATGTTTTCTTTTTGTTTAAAAAAAGAGACTTATTTATACTAATATTATAAAGCTGAAGAGTTTGTTTGTTTGTTTGAACGCGCTAATCTCAGGAACTATACTGGTCCGATTTGAAAAATTCTTTCGGTGTTAAATAGCCCATTTATCGAGGAAGGCTATTAGGCTATATATCATCACACTAAGACCAATAGGAGCGGAGCAATGCCGGTAAAACCGCATGCCACAGCTAGTGTACAAGATTATTAATCATTAAGTAGATAATTTAAAACCACCATTTATGTTCCAGTGACACTGCGCAAATAGGACACGATGGTAATTTACACCAATATTAAATACTACTTGTAATCAAAATAAACAATTACCTAGCAAATAAATGCGTTAATAAATTGCAAATAATTTTACAGTGTTAGCATATCATTTTATAATCATAAACCTACTTGTGTTTCCACTGCAAGGATACAAATCTATACTAATATTATAAAGCTGAAGAGTTTCACCCGCGTGGCTCCGTTCCTGTTGGTCGTAGCGTGATGACTGATGATATACCTATAGCCTATAGCCTTCCTCGATGAATGGGGCTATCTAACACCGAAAGAATTTTTCAAATCGGACCAGTAGTTCCTGAGATTAGCGCGTTCAAACAAACAAACAAACTCTTCAGCTTTATAATATTAGTATAGATTTCCTTACCTCTTATAATGCGCCCTGGCCTTCGGCAGATCCTCATCTTTTTCGTTCAAAACGTATTTCCTGGCCCCATAACCTGAGTCCACCATGTAACTCCAATGATCAATGTTCTCTACGTCATAATAGAACTCCTTCTTATCATCTTCCTTCAACACACTTCTCAGTTTAATAAAGTTATCATTGCAGAACGTCCATTGCTGCGTCGTAAAGTATTGTAATGCTATTTGCGCTACGTATATTCTTCGTTGTATTTTGACCAGTCTGAAAAATACGTCTGGGATTATAAGCTTGACCGCAACCGCTGTACCGCGGTGTAGGTATGTGCGGTGAGGCGGGGACCGGATAAGAAAGAGCACGAGTTAAAAGTTAAAAAGAAAGAGCCTATGGAGTTTCTTGCCGGTTCTTCTCCATAGATACTGCTTTCCGAATCGGTAGTAATTGTTAAAAATATGCAATGACGATTCGAAAGTGCTTCTAAAAGAAGTCTAATTGAACATATAAATGTTTGAGTTTGAGTTTGAAACTGAACGGTCGGTACTCTCCCCGGCCTCGCCACGCACATACCGGCACAGCCCTACAGCCATACTGCACACACGCTATAGTTTACATCTATACAGGGTTTCACAGTTGTTACTTTGATCAAAGCAATGTATATATTTTCAGACGCAGATACGTAAAATATACTTAAACAATAGTAGTATTTAAATTGAGTGACAGTTAATTAAAGAGAGGTGACAAAAATAATTAATTGGGGTTATAGAATTACTAAGTGATCGACTAAGTGCGAATGATGAGAAATCAATAGCACAGAATAATAACTAGTAGCTAGCTACTAGTTATTATTCTGCACTAGCAATAGTATAGAGACATACAAACATTTTAGTACCTAAAAAAATAAAGATAAATGAAATATACATAAAAAATACTTACAGTGGTTTTTTCCCCATTAAGTACAACAGTAAATCAATAAATAAAGATGGCAACAAATGTTCGAATAAAACCTGAAAAAGTTAGGTACGTATATTAATTTTATACAAAAAATTGGTTGTCTGTAAAGTCGGTTTACTGACGATAGTTGAACGTGACAACGTCCGATTGTGCTTCTTTGTCGCTCTTTCCGCGCTCTCGCTTGCACTTCAAGTCTTACATGGAACGCCTCAGAGCGAGGTAACGCCGCATGAGTCATGTTTTTTCGTGCGTGCAGCCGGCTATATCGAATTATAAGACGTTGTCACGTCAAAAACATCATTTATCGAAAAATATGTTTGTTCATTTCTTACATACAAATAATATCTATCTACAAATTTAATATGAAAATCGCAAACAGACAGACGGACAGACTAGATTTCTATATATTGGAAGGATTCAACTAATTCTTTGCATAGTAGGAGTAAATAATCCTAACGGTGCATTTATTTCAAACGAACATTGAGCAAGAGTACCTATTATTTCGTGACCTTTAAGTGTAAACGAAAACTCGTATTCAGTGTTGTTCAATATTAGAACATTCCATAGAATCTTTTGAACGCACTTAGAACAACGAAACATGCTCTATGCATGTTTACAGTTTACACTAAAATATTTTGACATAGTGGGGTTAGAATGAGCATTCGCTCGTTTGATGTAAATGCACCGTCAGAATGCCTGTTGTACAATTTACAAATGATGCCTTTTATTATTTTATATTGTTCATTTTCTGCCTTGTCCTTTCTTTTTGTACTAATCTATACTAATATTATAAAGCTGAAGAGTTTGTTAGTTTATTTGAACGCGCTAATCTCAGGAACTACTTACTGGTCCAATTTGAAAAATTCTTCCTGTGTTAGATAGCCCATTTATCGAGGTAGGCTTAAGGCTATATAATATCATCACACTAAGACCAACAGGAGCGGAGCACTGCGGATTAAACCGCGGGACTCCGCTAGTAAATAAATTAACTCACACTTATATTATACCGCAGTCTGGAACTCGAGACTTTAGGGTTATTCGAGACCCATATAACATCATCGAATGGCATGATATCCAGGACAGCATTACCATTGTCGACCATCTCCTGCATTGTAATCGTGTTCAGAGACCCAGCACATACGTTGTAGATGGGGATATCGTCTGTTGGTTCTAATCTGTAAATCACTACATAGTATAAAACAAAGTCGCTTTCTCTGTCCCTATGTCCCTATGTCCCTTTGTACGCTTAAATCTTTGAAACTACGCAACGGATTTTAATGCGGTTTTTTTAATAGATAGAGTAATTCAAAAGGAAGGTTTATATGTATAATAACATCCATTAAATAGTGGAGAAGTACTGTTATTTTTGAGGTTTCTAATGTGATGTCGTAAAAAATTACATTTTTTCTGCTTACATTGCAAACGCAGGCTGAACCCTACGAGTTTTATCAAAATAATGTACTAAGTATTATACACATTGAAAAGGTCTACAGAAAATTCCGTGATGGTATATGTCTATCTCTTATGGATAACCCACAATAACTTTTTTTTGTGATTTACTTTTTACGACAAATAATATCTAATTTTCGAAGCGATTTTAACCAATACAGCATTAATCCTTAACCAATTAAATACCTTGAATACATTGTTCATTTAATATAGATCTATATGGCCCTTTACACCGTATGATTTAAGTGAATATTTTCGAAGATATTACAGATTTAAAAATTGCGGGACGTAGCGTTTGCGGCGGTACCGGCCGGCCGCCCGGCTATATATTTTATACCCATGCGAAGCCGGAGCGGGTCGCTATGTTTTTATATACGTTCACAGTTTTTCTGTAGTGTATTTAGTATCAGCATTGCACCCGTGCGAAGCCGGGGCGGGTCGCTAGTATAGAATATAGACAAACATTTATTCACAAACATTATAGAATCTAATTTTAGCCGGAAATGCTGATTTCAGAAGTACGAAAAAAATATGACTTATTAAGATTTTAGTAATTATATTTATATATTATTATTTCCCACTTCATAATTTGTTTCTTGGCTGAAAAATATTCTATATTTTGTCTATAAT
The DNA here is from genome assembly GCA_029959065.1 of Colias behrii. Classification (NCBI taxonomy): domain Eukaryota; kingdom Metazoa; phylum Arthropoda; class Insecta; order Lepidoptera; family Pieridae; genus Colias; species Colias behrii. The sequence continues at coordinate 3,476,491 of JARWMC010000029.1, read as the reverse complement.
TTGCCCATTATAAAGGTTTTTTCACAGGCCGTTTTTGGAATTCAATGTCGAAGCTTTACGCAGACGCCAGATATTAGTAAAATTATTAGACTCCCGTCTGTTTTGACGTTATATTTCAATTTAAACGATCAATTTACTAGTACTTGGCTGAAAAAAATACACAAATATACCTAGCTAATTTTCATTCAAAACAATCCACTCCAACACGCATATTTTTGTAGTTTTTCGAAATAGTTCGGCGTGATTTTTGTTTTAAAATGCGTGGTATTTTTTATTTTGTTTGTGTCTAAATTATAATATGTATAATATTTAAGAATATAATAATAAAATTTTATTAAACAAATGTATATTTTGTTTACTCTTTCGGTTAATCACGTTGGTTATTTTAAATTATTCATTATGAATTAATAGTTGAATTATGGGTTATTAATTATTAATAATAGATTTAATTTACATTTATTATTAAACAATATATAGGTTACAAAGTTAATTAGGTATTCTAATATTTTAAAACGCAGTTCGATGAAAAACCATAGACGTAGGTATTACCTACCTATATTTAAAAGTTTAGACATGATAGCTTAGTAGAAGTTTATTTAAAGGCCTATTCAAACTAGAGCTGTATCCGCTACCATCTATACTTAAATACTTATTAAGATAGATAATATTATAAAGCTGAAGAGTTTTTTTTGAACGCGCTAATCTCAGGAATTACTGGTCCGATTTGAAAAATTATTTCAGTGTTAGATAGCCCATTTATCGAGGAAGGTTATAGGCTATATATATCATCACACTAAGACCAACAGAAGCGGAGCGGGTAAAACCGCGGGGCACAGCTAGTCTCTTACATAGTCTTCACTACATAGTATAAAACAAAGTCGCTTTCTCTGTCCCTATGTCCCTATGTCCCTATGTCTCTTTGTATGCTTAAATCTTTGAAACTACGCAACGGATTTTGATGCGGTTTTTTTTAATAGATAGAGTGATTCAAGAGGAAGATTTATATGTATAATAACATCCATTAAATAGTGGAAAAGTACTGTTATTTTTGAGGTTTCTAATGTGATATCGTAAATAATTACATTTTTTCCGCTTACATTGCAAACGCAGGCTGAACCCTACGAGTTTTATCAAAATAATCTACTAAGTATTGTACACATTGAAAAGGTCTACAGAAAAGTCCACGATGGTATATGTCTATCTCTTATGGATAACCCACAATAACTTTTTTTTGTCATTTACTTTTTACGACAAATAATGGCTAATTTTCGAAGCGATTTTAACCAATACAGCATTAATCCTTAACCAATTAAATACCTTGAATACATTGTTCATTTAATATAGATCTATATGGCCCTTTACACCGTATGATTTAAGAGAATATTTTCGAAGATATTACAGATTTAAAAATTGCGGGACGTAGCGTTTGCGGCGGTACCGGCCGGCCGGCCGCCCGGTGCGGGTCGCTATGTTTTTATATACAACATTCACAGTTTTTTTGTAGTGTATTTAGTATCAGCATTGCACCCGTGCGAAGCCGGGGCGGGTCGGTAGTAATATATATAAATCTCGTGTCACAATGTTTGTCCTCAATGGACTCCTAAACCACTTAACCGATTATAATAAAATTCGCACACCATGTGCAGTTCGATCCAACTTGAGAGATAGGATAGTTTAAACATGTAAGTACCACGGGCAAAGCCGGGGCGGACCGCTAGTAATATTATAAAGCTGAAGAGTTTTTTTTTTGAACGCGCTAATCTCAGGAATTACTGGTCCGATTTGAAAAATTCTTTCAGTGTTAGATAGCCCATTTATCGAGGAAGGTCTATATATCATCACACTAAGACCAACAGAAGCGGAGCGGGTAAAACCGCGGGGCACAGCTAGTCTCTTACATAGTATATTACTAGCGGTCCGCCCCGGCTTCGCCCGTGGTACCTACATGTTTAAACTATCCTATCTCTCAAGTTGGATCGAACTGCACATGGTGTGCGAATTTTATTATAATCGGTTAAGTGGTTTAGGAGTCCATTGAGGACAAACATTGTGACACGAGATAGAGACTCTAATCGGCGTCTAGACCCACGCGCGAGTACGGCGGTAGCGGATACCGCTCTAGTTTAAATAGGCCTTAATTGATAACTCACTTTTTAGTTCCCCGAATCCAGGCCGCGGCTATAAAGTTTTTAATAGCGACATCTACGGGAATATAATCTGCTCTCAGATCTGGGTCTGATAACACAGTACGTAGAATACCTGAAAATATATTTATTTCATGAAATCTTCATAACTTAAAACATGATTCATCATCATCATCAGCCCATATACGTTTCCACTACTGGGACACGGGCCTCCTATGTGTACAGGCCATCATCCACCACGCTGGCCAAGTGCGGGCAGATGTCCCATGTCGTCGAACGTTTGATTCTTCGTAGATGTTCAAAACATGATTGTGTTAATCTAAATATGTTTGTTATATTAGGCTAATTATGTTTGGTTGTGAAACTCATTAAATAATTACTAGTTCAAGAACGAATTTGATTATTTTTTGATAAAGTGTGATTGTGTGTATATAAAATTTACGCTATTGTATGTTAAGCTTTTTTTTTTCTATTCAAACCAGAAAGTCTAAGAATGTATAGATGTACGTTTGTTTGGAACCAAGGGAAGCTATGCGGGTTTTTCTTTTACTACGCGGGCGAAGCCGCTGGCGGAAAGCTAGTAAATAAATAATTTACCTTTAGCATTAGCTATCATGATGCCAAGAGGACCGTTTAAGGACGCATTCCAGCCTGGTATGGGCTCCACATTTGCGGATATAACTGAAATTAACACCGAATAAGTATAACCAATAAAATCTATAAATAATCAAAGTCAATTTAAGTTTTAATTATGTACACCTGTATCTATACTAATATTATAAAGCTGAAGAGTTTGTTTGTTTGTTTGTTTGAACGTGCTAATCTCAGGAACTACTGGTCCGATTTGAAAAATTCCTTCGGTGTTAGATAGCCCATTTATCGAGGAAGGCTATATATATCATCACGCTAAGATCAACAGGAGCTGAGCAATGCGGGTGAAACCGCGGGGAACAGCTAGTTGTAAATATAGCTTATAAGAAAGATGAGGTATTATTGGGTAAAGGACGAAGACATGCAGTGACCAAAGATTTCAAATTATTTTAATAACAAGCATCAATAGTATATTATTAGCATTCAGGGCTCACATACATATCCAACGATGACAGAATTTTCAAAATCGGTCGAGTAGTTCCTGAGATGAGCATGTTCAAACAATCTACTTCAACAAAAACAATTGAGCTATATAATATCATAAGTATTCTAAATATTAGTTATCTGAAGCTCTATCTTTTCTGTCTACCAATCAGTAAAATATAATATGACTAGCTGTGCCCCGCGGTTTTACCCGCAGTGCTCCACTCCTGTTGGTCTTAGCGTGATGATATATAGCCTATAGCGTTCCTTAATCAATGGGCTATCTAACACCGGAATAATTTTTCAAATAGGACGAGTAGTTCTTGAGATTAGCGCGTTCAAACAAACAAACTCTTCAGCTCTATAATATTATAAGTAATAAGTATAGATTGCATAAATTACCTATGGATGGTCGAAGAATTACAGCTGGTAGTTTTCCACGATTCTCATAAACGACGTGCTCTGCTAGTTGTTTCATAAACACGTAAGTATTGGGTAGAACTCCTAAATACCTAGAAATAATAAAAGTTTGTGTGGATATATGTATGTTTGCAATGAAACTACTGGACAGGTTTGGGTGAAACTTTATACTACTATAGGTTATCAGAATAACACATGTGCTATAGAAATATGTATTAACAATGGATATCTCAATACAGTTATTAAGTACAAACACTTTTTAGCAAATAAAGTTTTTACGAGCACACGTCACAATTAAAAGATTCAGTTTAACAAATAATACAGTGAAATAGAAATACTCTTATAATAGTTTAAATAAACTATGTCATTAATATAAATTAGAAATAACATTGGGCCCAGAACACTGCCTTGAGGCACACCTAATTTTGTAACAATACATTCTGATCAATTTCCTCTCATAAAACCATAACTACTTACTTAGGTGTAAGAGCCTTCAACTCCTGAGGGTCTACAGATTCGCATATAGCGAGCGTGTCCCTCCAGTCAGCGTGGGGGGGATACATGACTTCCCCTATCGTCTCCCGATTGGTGTTAGAGTAGCCTGTGGATACGTGGATGAAACTCTGGAAAATGTCATATTTCCTTATTAATTATTGATTGCTTTTAATTGTATATTCTTACCAATCATATGCGTGCGTGTTTGTTCTATTTCACGTCGCAACGGAGCGATTTATGATATATTTTTTGTTAGGCATAATATGTGGTAGATGTCCTATCCTATCCTACTAATATTATAAATGCGAAAGTTTCTGAGGATGGATGTGTATGTGTATGTTTGTTACTCATTCACGCAAATACTTCTGAACCGATTACAATGAAATTTAGCACACATATAGAGGGTAACTGGGATTAACACATTGGATAAGACGTTTTATCCCGGAAATTCCACAGGAACGGGAACTATGCGGGAAGCCGCGGGCGGAAAGCTAGTCTTTCATGTTTAATGTATATGGAATTAAATGCAATTTAAATGAATAATAAAAAAATTAAGCGCTATTATTATTAAAAAAGTACGGAATACACTCTACTCGACTCTACTCCGATCAGAAAATATTATATTTCAATTTGTTGATCCTTAAATAAATAATGTATCGTGTTGAGAATTAAAAAAAATAATGAATGAATAATGCATAGCTAACTCATCAAAATGAATGAATGAATAATGAATAACTCACTTCAAGATTATGCATTTCTTTCACCAAATCAACAATCTCTTTCGTCGCTCGTAAGTTTAATTTTGCTGCTACTTGTAACTCATCATTGAATCTGGAAATTATATTTAATAAAATTATGAAAATTTCATGCAACGAAAACAAATTACATATGTATAAGCTATGAGTGCTCCGACATTGTTCGGATCAACTTGAAATAAAAAAAGACGTGTGGCACTCGGGGACTGCCGCGGTAAAGCTATTGCATAGCATGCCTTCAAGCCACACCTCCGAGCCCGTCGGAGTGGGGAGCGTGAGGTTTTTTCGTTACAGAATTTCTCTATTCGGTCCTCGCGCTCAAGGCCAGCGATAGAAGCTATGCAATAGCTTAAAAATAACCCAATTAAGCCTATTCAAACTACAGCGGTATCCGATATACTCTTATCCCGATGGCACGAGATTAAATCTCTTACGTACGTTACCGATACCGAGCCTGTTCGCTACCGTACTCGGATTGGTACGCGATTAGAGTCTCTATAATATACTATGTAAGAGATTAAATCGCGTGCCCAATGCCCATCGGGATACTATCGTAGCGGATACCGCTGCAGTGCAGAGCCCGTGGGTATCTATGCAAAATTTCCCCACTTAAAAAAAAAGCCTTTACTTGCTAATGATGTACCTAGCTTTCGTGAAGTGAAAGAATTTTATGAATAGGTAGTTTTTGAAAACATAACATACAGATACCTATATCTATATACAAAAACAAAAATTTAGGAAAATTTTGTGTCTTTGGATTTTGTAATATTGAAATTGTATAAAAGATCATCTCTATCAATTACAATACATGGCATCAGATTTTAACCATTGTTTACTCACTGACTTACATTTACTTCAACTTAAACCGGCTACTCACCTGCAGCAGGGGCAATATTGGAATTGCACCCTTAATTGGCTCTTAATTGTGATGTGTATAGGCAAGCAGGGGCAATTTAGAGAACAGTTGAAATTGCTCCGACCGCCGAGCAACCGAGATTGTACCAATATTGCCCCTGCGGCAGGTACGTGAGTGAGCTTTAGAGAGCAATACAATTTAAGTCTGTCAGTCAATCAGAAAGAGACTTAATTTTAGTGTTGACTTACCTAACACTCGCAGCCACGTGAAAAACTATGTTAACTCGGTTAATCAGCAACATCCTATCTTCATCAGAGAGACCTGTAAGGAAAATAATATTAATTATACATCTAAAATTAGAATGGAATAGAATAGAATAGGATAAAATGTAAAAACCGCTCTATGTGCGATTATGCGAATCTCTAGGAGGATGAGTGCACTGTACGTATATCAAAGTACTAAGATATTATATTAAAGAAATTTTCAATATATTTTATGGTTGTTTTATAAGGTTAAATGCATGAATTACCTAATCCAAGTTCAGCAATATCACCAGCTACGAAAAATACTTTTTCCTTAAAAACATTAGGCATTTCCTTGCGAAGACGCTCAAAGCACTGTAAGAAGAATTATTACAAATAAGTTAAATATTTAGTTGAATAGTCTTACTTATATAACTTGTGGTTTTAATGTTTCATATTTGATTAACTACAATCTCATAGTCTTAAAAAATCTTACAAAATAGTTACAGCCCGTAATCAGTGAATCTGGAAATTATATTTAAGAGGGGTTAGGCGGTCAGCGAAAATTCAGCTATTCGCGCCTGAGGTGAGGGGTGAGGGGGTCCGCGTTTAGTATGGAATCAACGTGCTCGAAACTAAAAATCGTAAGCGCCATTTACATTTTTATCAAAAAGTGAATGAAGTTCATGAAATTATGTTAATAAATACTGACTCTACTTGTAGAGATATCTGATATTTGTAAAAGTAATGATTAAAAATTATTTATTTTGTTTAACCAGTAAAGGGATCCGATTCTAGGTGGAAACTAAAATGTTTCTTTGTTTTTTTAATAGCGCTATCATCAACTTATTCGTAAAGAGAATCGATCAGTGAAACAGATTTGACTATATATATGTCGCAGGCAAATTGTATTATTTCGCCGTTTACAAAAGCTCGGCATTTTGTAATATGTCGAGAATTCGTAATCAGAAATTTTTCGTTTGGATAAGGGGTGGGTTAGGTTAGGTTCGTGTTTTTAAAATCTACACAGAAATAGGAGCCCCACGAAGTGGGGCTCCATTTGCTCGCGACCGTCTTTTTGTAGACTTTTGGAAAAAGTAAATCCTCAGTATTTTACAAAATGCCGAGCATTTGTAAACGGCGAAATAATACAATTTGACTGCGACATAATATACACGTGTGTTTGTGGCATACCTATAAGTATCATGATCTTTTTTGCTTTTTTCTCCTAGCAATATGGAAATCAAACAAAAGATTCTAAAAAGATCAATATCATTAAACTAAAACCACAAAACCTAACAGTCAAGTTTCTTGTTTTCGTAACGGTGCATTTACATCAAACGAACATAGAGCTAGAGCTAGAGAAAGAGCATTCTTTCATGATATTTTAGTGTAAACGAAAACTCGTATTCAGTGTTGTTCAGTATTAGAACATTGCATAGAATATTTTCGAACGCACTAAGAACAACGTAAGAATGCTCTACGCCTGTTTACACTAAAAGAATTTGACATAATGGGGTTAGAATGAGCATTCGTAAAATGAAAACAATAATTCTTATTATGATTACTTACCGAGCTTTTATACAAATCTGCTAGTCTATCTTCTGATTTGACTCCCTTCTTGCTCCTGAGGAGCAAGTATATCCTTTCCAAATCCGTACATGATAAAGGAGTTTCTCAATCAACACTTTTCCCATGAATCCTGAAATTTAAAGATAAAACTGTATGAATTATGGTAGCTGATAACAGTTTACATTTATGAGTTATGTCAAAGTAATTGATATTGATTTTAATCAAAAAATGGAGTAGGTATAATAATAGACGGGCGTGGAAAATGTAAATTCAATTTTGTATAATATAACAGCTTTCCGTCCACGACTTAGACCACGATGTTTAAAACTTATAAAATCAAACACTTCAATCTTCTCTTTGAATCACTCTATCATATGACATAGCAATAAAGAGTCCACTTAGAAAGATCTTACAAAGAAGGCATTAGGAAAAGAACTCTTTCTACTACCTATGCTATTACCTACTTAGTTATTGTATTCAATTGTAATTTATGTTATTTTTCCGTTCGTATTATTGGTAATGTACAATGAGGTCATAAATAAATAATTGTATTGTTATCTACAATCTATTTTATACAAAATAGAAAAACTTGACTTACCAGAACCTCCAGTTATAAAAATCGTCTTCCCTTTGTAAAACTCCTTGATTCTGGGTACATCTTGCAAGTCACGGTCCTCCAGGAACGTCATTTTCTAAATAATAAATATAGTTAAAAAAACACGCTTTATTAAGATAAACTCATGTTATTGTATTGTCACCGATCCTTGATAAGAGTACAAAGTTTGAATGAAATCTGTCCGTGTAAAAGGCTCAAAATTGAGTCTAATGTCGTGTACATGCAGACATACAGGTGAAGCTAATAAGCGTTTTAATAAGATATATTTATTTTTAGTTCTTTCTTTTAAAATTCTATATGTATTAGAATTCTTGTAGTACTACGATTTCTAGTTAAAGTTCTATAGAAATATTATCTGACATTCAATGTTGTGTATTAAGTATTTAATCTCTTATTATAAGGTGAATTGTTTTGTTTTAGCACAAAGAATTGTTAAAACTTAATATATTTGAAGTGAAACTTCTTTATCGGGGTTGGAAAAAAATTTTGTGTAACATTTTTTCGTTACGCGTGACAATTTTCCGTCGCGCCATCTTTTTTAGACTACAAGCCCGCATAGGAAAAAAATATGGGTCAATTGAACCACCAGGGGACATATCTAGAACGATAGAAGAGCATAAAATAATAAGATTCATCACTATGCCGTCACTTGTAAGCTGTCCAACTGAGTGCAGATGAGAATTCAAAAGTACAGGTAGACTCGGTAAATTTTGGTCATATATTTTTGTACGGCATTCTTAACCATCGATAGATCCATTAAAAATAATAAGAAACCGCTCAGTGCCGTACAAAAATGGTGGTCCACAAAGTCGGAATTTTTATTTAATTTCCGAGAGTTACCGGGGGTAAATTTGGTCATTTGACCATGTACGGCATCTGTGTCATACTATTTCTATACTGCTTTTAATCCATTATTCCGCAACGCCGTACAAAAATCATGGGGACAAGGGGAAAAAATCGAGAGTTGCAATCCCCTCTCTTTCACCACTCCGGGGGGTCATTTGACACAACACGAAATAAATTTATTTTTAAAGTATTTTATGCATAGATAATATTTTTTCATGTGCCGTACATTTTAGTTGGTTCAAAGGGGAAAAATCTGAAAAAGAAAAAAATCCATATAACGAAATTTTTGCTTTATATTTTGATAATAAAATATAAATATACATTAATATTAAGAAGCTCGAGGTGGTTAATTATCACCTTGGAAAGTCGGAGTCAGCTGGAATGGACTCCGTTAAATTGATGAACTAATAAAGAAGCTTTGAACGAAAAGATGTGAATTATATGCAATCAGCCCATGAATACAGGTAAAGTCACAAGCAAATGCTAGTAATATATACATATTCAAAATGTACAAGTAAAGCGCTTTCAAATGATACCAAACACGGCATATTTATCTTAACTTTATTTTTTTACTCTGTATGTTTTGTCCGCTAGAGGGCGCCACATTAGATTTTGTGAAACCCCATATAGCCTTTAGCTAGCTGGTCGCTGGTTATCCAGTGAACAATTCAGACGCTTCTAATGATATGTCATTTGTCGAATTCTGATAAGTAGTTAAGAAGTTACGAGGGAATAGATGAACATACATACATGACCTGTCAAAATCATAACCCTCCTTTTGCTTTGCCGTAGTCGGGTAAAAATATGTTAATGCCGTACTGTATCAAATGGCCATAAAGCACCCTTAAAATTGTAGCTTTCGTCGCTTTCATCAGCCTAAAAGATGTGGTCTGCACAAAAATGCACGGCATCGTTTTTTCCTAATTTATCTATGTAAATACTATTTAAAACAACGAATAAAGTGTAGAAAACTATTATATTTCATTAATCTACGATGTTTAAACTTTTACAAAATTTCTTTTTTTGCATTTCTCTATAACTTTTTTTAGAACGGTTTCTTTTGAACGGCAATACTATACAACAATTGAATTTTACAATATCATATTAAAAAAAGTTCCCGTACAGGGTCAAATGACCTTACAGCTCTTTATATCAAGAATTCGATGAAATTAAGATGATTATTGGTATACATTTAAAAGAACAACTATTTTTTGACGGCATTGCTTTTAATAGTACTTTTGAGTGCTAGATAATGTTTTGGAACCGAAGCCGTACTTAGTCAAATGATCCCCTGGAGTGGGGAAAGAGAGGGGATTGCAACTCTCGATTTTTTCCCCTTGTCCCCATGATTTTTGTACGGCGTTGCGGAATAATGGATTAAAAGCAGTATTGAAATATTTTATACCATGTACGGCATCTGTGTTATAATAACACAGATGCCGTACATGGTCAAATTACCAAATTTACCCCCGGTAACTCTCGGAAATTAAATAAAAATTCCGACTTTGTGGACCACCATTTTTGTACGGCACTGAGCGGTTTCTTATTATTTTTAATGGATCTATCGATGGTTAAGAATGCCGTACAAAAATATATGACCAAAATTTACCGAGTCTACCTGTACTTTTGAATTCTCATCTGCACTCAGTTGGACAGCTTACAAGTGACGGCATAGTGATGAATCTTATTATTTTATGCTCTTCTATCGTTCTAGATATGTCCCCTGGTGGTTCAATTGACCCATATTTTTTTCCTATGCGGGCTTGTAGTCTATTTCTTATCCCTACCACGCGTGATTCGACGTATTTCTGTAAAGTTGCATATAGTAAATTATTTTTTGAAAAATAAGGTCATAAAGAAGTTTCACTTCTTACGTGTGTACACTAGTACACGCACACATTTTTTTATTACTGTTCAATAAAAAATACATAAATGAAATCCAAACACGACACCTGAATTTAACTCAGACATTCCATTTTTTTATTATATAATATTAAATTATTATTACATCAAACAAAACCCATAAAACTATTAATTAATATTATAGTTATGTACTTATAAAAAAACAATTAATATTAATAAAAAATATAAACCTACCTTAACGAAAACTCCTAGTGTACCAGGACTATTGTGACAATCAAATAAATATAATAAAATAAAAATAGAGGTTTTTTAATGTACGATTCAATGTAGATTATATGATAAACTGATAGTGACTTTAGTATGACAAATCTATTTTTTTGTACATTGACAGACTTATACAGGGTGCGACTAACCAGCAGGACTATTATTATTTATTTATTTTATTTATTAAGAGGGTTTAGGCGGTCAGCGAAAATTCAGCTATTCGCGCCTGAGGTGAGGGGTGAGGGGGTCCGCGTTTAGTATGGAATCAACGTGCTCGAAACTAAAAATCGTAAGCGCCATTCACATTTTTATCAAAAAGTAAATGAAAATATTTAGTATTTTCTAAATCTAAAACAGTCACGAAATCGAGAAGGTATGTATTTGTGATTTTATACGAATTATTATCGTAAAATACGGTTGTAATGAGCATTTATATGATACTAGCTGTTCCCCGCGGTTTCACCCGCATTGCTCCGCTCCTGTTGGTCTTAGCGTGATGATATATAGCCTATAGCCTTCCTCGATAAATGAGCTATCTAACACTGAAAGAATTTTTCAAATCGGACCAGTAGTTCCCGAGATTAGCGCGTTCAAACAAACAAACAAACAAACTCTTCAGCTTTATAATATTTATTATTTATATGATATTTTAGAGGTAAGTCCAGGATGTTTTTTATCGAGCAAAATTTTTCAAAAGTGTTTTGGAAACAGTCATCCCATCACACATACGTTCTGTAATACATATTAATAGATATTTCAGTGCGAAAAAACTTCAATATTTTCAATTATAGCTCATAGATAACAGTCCATTTTGCCGTTTTCACCTACTAAGGGCCCTTAATGCTTTAATGCACACTAGCATACCGCCCGCGGCTTCGCCCGCTTTATCTAAAACCTAATAAATTATATACTAAAACCTTCCTTTTGAATCACTCTATCTTAAAAAAACCGCATTAAAATCCGATGCGTAGTTTTAAAGATTTAAGCATACAAAGGGACATATGGACAGAGAAAGCGACTTTGTTTTATACTATCTAGTGATACATACAAGTGCAAAAAACTTTGACCACTATTTTATACAATAATAACACACATTAACATATTCACGAAAAGGCGGCCTTTTCGTGAATACCTATGTGAAATTACTCAAAAGCGATCTCTTCCAGGTAACTTATTGATAAAGACTCTCATTTGACACGATTTTGCATTTGTCGAAAATATTACTCATTTTAACATTCAATAATATATATTAAAATATATATATATTTATATATATATAAATATATATATATATATATATATATATATATATATATATATATATATATATATATATATATATATAAATAAAAAAGAAGAGAAAAAAAGAGCGCATATGCCGAGCACACGTGTCAGAAGTGAAAATTCTTTGGCAAGATTCAAAGATACCAAAATCGTCGCCTTACTCCTAGACGTGATAGTAATGCCATGACGCGACCTTGAAATTTAACTATCAACGTGCCTAAAGAAGTTTCACTTCAATAAAGGGTTGCATAATTTCTATTGTATTAAAAAAATAAAACGCCTTGTATTTAAAAGTACTTAAAGGTCGTGTAAGGTAGGGTTTATATAATTAGCATCGCAAATTTAAAATAAATAGCATATATTAATTATTAAATTATATACAGGGTTACTTGTAAAACACCAGCAACCTCGCAGGACAAGATAGATAACATCATAAGTAACAACATATTTTGTTCTACGACTATTGGCATAACGCAATAAATTATTTTTAAATGATTTTTTAAACTTTTATTGTACTCTCCTAACATTTGTAAGTCTATGTTCTATTCATTATAGAAAGGACGACGCGACGCCCCCTTCCCCCTCTCGTTCGCTTCTTGTTTACGCAATTTTTGGGATGCGCGTAAAGTTTATAATATTCAAACGGAAAATTAAATGAATATTTATTTTTGTATAAAAATAAAATCTAACTAATTATCAAAAGTCGTCGAACAAATGTTGTTACTTATGATGTTATAGCTATCTTGTCCTGCGAGGTTGCTGGTGTTTTACAAGTAACCCTGTATAAAAATACCCTATTATAAATAACATAATATGATAGTTGTTCAGCAGTAGAGCCCTGTATGTTCAAAATTTTAATTTAAAGATTTCTTTGAAAAAATGTGGCAAAATCATCGACATTTTACATATTATATCTATCGATAAATTAGTGTCTATGAATATTCGGTGGACATAGCAAAAAATATCCAAGTAAAAAAATAATAAAATATCGGGGGTATATTACATTTACCAACCCGCACTTGGCCAGCGTGGTGGATTGTGGCCTGAACCCTCTTAAGAGGCCTGTGCCCAGCAGTGGGAACAAAGTCTAATTTCTTATTATTTGTTTTTATTAAAAAAATTGTTTTAAATGCTTGCACTAGCTGTGCCCCGTGGTTTCACCCCATATTTCACCCGCATTGCTCCGCTCCTGTTGGTCTTAGCGTGATGATATATAGCATAGCCTTCCTCAATAAATGGGCTATCTAACACCGAAAGAATTTTTCAAATTGGATCAGTAGTTAGTAGATTAGCGCGTTCAAACAAACAAACTTTATAATAGATAGAATAGATAAAAAGTTTGTTCAACGATACTAATTAATTAAATATTTTTATGTTATTTCTTTTTTATTACAAAAAATGTGAAAAAGAAATGTCACCTAACTTTTTCCATTATAAACGCTTTTTAATTCAGCAACTACATTAGTTATCTATTCAACTACCTACTATTGTTAAAAATTAACTGGTAATACTTGTATAATGTATGTATGTGTTACCAGTGATGACCTACGGAACAGAGACGTAGCCTCTAACCCTGGGCCAAGCTCGGCGTCACCCAACGTGCTATGGAAAGAGCTATGCTCGGAGTTTCCCTACGAAATCGAATCAGAAATGAGGAAATTCATAGGAGAACCGGAGTCACCGACATAGCTCGCCGGATTAGCACGTTGAAGTGGCAATGGGCGGGGCACATAGCCCGTAGAACCGAGGGCCGCTGGGGCAAAAAGGTTCTGGAATGGAGGCCACGAACTGGACGACGAAGCGTGGGACGACCTCCCACAAGATGGACAGACGACCTGGTCCGAGTGGCAGGGAGCCGCTGGATGCAGGCCGCCAGTGACCGGTCGTACTGGAAATCCTTGAGGGAGGCCTTTGTCCAGCAGTGGACGTCCCACGGCTGAAACGAACGAACGAACGAACTTGTATAATGTGTAAATAATTTGAGCAAAACTTTCCACCTCTATTTTACGTGATTATTGAATAATAATCACGTAAAATAGAGGTGGAAAGTTTATTATTGAATAATAATCACGTATAATAGAGGTGGAAAGTTTATTATTGAATAATAATCACGTAAAATAGAGGTGGAAAGTTTATTATTGAATAATAATCACGTAAAATAGAGGTGGAAAGTTTTGCTCAAATTATTTACACATTATACAAGTATTACCAGTGAATTTTTAACAATTTAATAGTAGGTAGTTGAATAGCTTTTTTCAAAGATTTTTCCTTAAGATTTCTTTGTGGCGTTTGAAATAATGTTTCGTTGAAATGGTTGTTTTATCATCTCAACAGATAGCGTGGGGTGTCCATTAGTCACGTATACAACCGAAAGAGTAGAGATGAATTGATTGGTTTAATTAATACATTTGATTCTTTAAATTTATTTGTACTAATAATATTCTCTAGCAATAAAATTCTCTTTTTCTACCTCCCAATTCCAACATTGTATATTATTTTAGTAGACATAAAATTTTATTGAAGTGAAACTTCTTTATCGGGGTTGGAAAAAAATTTAGTGTAACATTTTTTCGTTACGCGTGACATTTTTCCGTTACGCGCCATCTTTTTCTTATCCCTACCACGCGTGATTCGACGTATTTCTGTAAAGTTGCATATAGTAAATTATTTTTTGAAAAATAAGTTTCACTTCTTACGTGTGTACACTAGTACACGCACACATTTTTTTTTATTTCATAACTAGCTTTCGGCCCGCGGCTTCGCCTGCGTTTTCAAAGAAAAACCCGCATAGTTCCCGTTCCCGTGAGATTTCCGTGATAAAACCTATCCTATGTTTTAATCCAAATTACCCTCTATATGTGTGCTAAATTTAATTGTAATCGGTTCAGTAGTATTTGCGTGATAGAGTAACAAACATACACACATACACATACATCCATCCTCACAAACTTTCGCATTTATAATATTAGTAGTATAGTCGAGAAAATCATAATCTTTCTACTGTCGCAGTCGGGTAAATAATAAAAAAATGTGTGTGTATACTACTGCACTCACGTAAGAAGTGAAACTTCTTTATGACCTTATTTTTCAAAAAAATAATTTACTATAATATGTAACTGTTGTTGTAAATAAAAAAACGGTTTTACAAGTTATTAGAAACTTTGTTTTAATTAAATCAATTAAAGTTACACAATTAGGTACAGTTACAGTCACGGACGACGCGAAAAGGAACAAGGAAGTTAACCACAGATTATAGTAAAAATAATGACAATAACAATGTAATTTAAGAAGGTGGCAATTTCAAATTTTAACAGTAACTTTACAGAAATACGTCGAATCACGCGTGGTAGGGATAAGAAAAAGATGGCGCGTAACGGAAAAATGTCACGCGTAACGAAACAAAGTTACACTAAATTTTTCCAACCACGATAAAGAAGTTTCACTTCAATACCAAACCAAACCAATTATACTTTTTAGGGTTCCGTACCTCAAAAGGAAAAAACGGAACCCTTATAGGATCACTTTGTTGTCCGTCTGTCCGTCCGCCCGTCCGTCCGTCCGTCCGTCCGTATGTCAAGACCCTTTTTCTCAGGAACGCGTGGAGGTATGAAGCTGAAATTTATATCAATTACTCAGGTCTACTGTCCCTTGAAGCTGTGAAAAAATCAAACTTCTAAGCCAACGCAATCAAAAGATACAGCCGTTTATGCCGCAAATTTTCGACACTTGCAAGGGAATCAAAACCTACAGGGTGCTTCCCGTGAACTCAGAATCTTGAAATTTGGTACGAAGCAACGTCTTATAGCATAGATAAAGGAAAAATTACGAAAACCATAAATTTTTAGTTACATCACATAATATATTTTTTTTTAATAATTTTAAACTTACTACCCATTTCCTCATAAACGCGTAGAGGTATTAAATTGAAATTCATACCAAATACTCAGGTCTATAATACCTTTAAGCTGTAACAAAATCAAACTTCTATGTCAACGCAATCAAAAGAAACAGCAATGTACGGAACCCTCGGTGCGCGAGTCCGACTCGCACTTGGCCGGTTTTTTACTATTTAAACCTAAACTATCTGAAACCAATGGATAATTCGAAATAATTACGCAGGACATAAACCGGAAAGTGCAGATAATATAGTACCTAATCCTGTCTCTATAATGGTCAAAGTATGGGGTATATGAATCACAAAATGTGTTGGTAAGCGCATAACTCGAGAACGGCTGAACCGATTTCGATAATTCTTTTTTTATTATATTCCTTGAAGTACGAGGATGGTTCTTATGTAGAGAAAACGTAAACATGTACCACGGGCGAAGCCGGGGCGGACCGCTAGTTTTAAATAAATACTTATATAGATAATAAACACCCAGACACAGAGCAAACATCTATGTTCATCGCACAAATATTATTTGCCCCGGGTGGGAATCGAACCCACGACCTTGGGCTTGGAAGGCTGGGTCACTACCAACCCAGCCAACCGGTAAGTCAAATTATTTATGACTACCGAATAAGTAATAAATTTTTTATAGAAATCAGAAATTCTTAGAGAAGAGATTCAGAGTCGTCTCGTTACAGTAAACTCTTCAAAAAGGTATGAAATTTTATTTAAATAGATAAAACGTCTTCATACGAAGTTTTTTTGCACTAGCATAGTTTCATTTAATTTATACGAAGAAGCTTAATGTAACGTCATTCCATATCATTAAAATAGTTAAAGGTTAATTATAGGCATTATCGTATCGAAACCGCATAAATTATAGCAATTTATACAGTAATATCAACATGCGGACATTGATTTATCCACAATGTGTTAAAAAATTGCGTACCTAATCATGACACGAATTTACGAACGTAAATCTATACTAATGTTATAAAGCTGAAGAGTTTGTTTGTTTGTTTGAACGCGCTAATCTCAGGAACTTCTGGTCCGATTTGAAAAATTATTTCGGTGTTAGATAGCCCATATATCGAGGAAGGCTATAGGCTATATATCATCACGCTAAGACCAATAGGAGCGGAGCAATGCGGGTAAAACCGCAGGGCACAGCTAGTACACACATAAACAGTCTAGGGATGTTTGGTATTGTACAAATATCTAAAAATCTATGAAGAATTCTGTGATATTGTAAATGGAAGAATAATTATAGCTTATTTTAAGGTCTTCAATAAAAAATAAAAACTTTTTTAAAGAATTAAAATATTTCGATCACTAGGTGAGATTCGAACCCACGACGTTTTTTTTTGGCAGGGGACCACTCGGCCACCCGGCCACTCGCATCCCGCTAGAGCAATAAAATTTCATCTACTCGGTTTTATGTGTCTCGACGCCATATTATATGATTAACTAACCGATTCAAAACATATCGGCTAAGTAGTTTATTAATTTTGACTGACCGGTTGGCTTGGTTGGTAGTAGACCTGCCTTCCAAGCCAGAGGTCGTGGGTTTGATTCCCACCCGGGGCAAATATTTGTGTGATGAACATAGATGTTTGCTCTGTGTCTAGGTGTTAATTATCTATATAAGTATTTATTTAAAATTATATACAGTGGTGGACGTTTAATTAGAAACATGTAACACGATGAAGTAGTCATCAAATTTATTTACATTTGTGTATTAACGTATTAGAGATTAAGCATTATTTCATATTTAATAGAACACCCGTTTATCTAGTTTTATAAGAAATTGCTTAATTTTAATCAAACGTTAGCTTAAATTAATAAAATTAAACAACTTTAAGTGAAGTCTGATTTCCGAGTATTTTCAGTCTGGACATTAAATTAGAAACAGCATGGTTCGAGTGTTCCAAAGTCAAAATCTGTTGAAATGCCGCCAATATTTTTTTCTTCTACAAATATTTGCACCGTTTTTCAAACATTCCATCTAAAAGTTTCTGAAAATTAATTTGCTTTGCAGTATAAATAGGTAAAAGTAAGATTTGTGACCCATCAACAAGAAAAATAATTTTAAGTTTACATTTTGACAAAAACTGGAGTTACAGGAAAATTGCAAATCATTTAGAGTGTTCGATAAAAAGATATTCAATGCTACAGTTTATTTAAAAGAGCACGGTACTTCTGATCAAGTGCCTAAAAAAGCTCGACCATGAAAAACCACTGCTCGCGAGCATAGGCAAATAATTCTTTTCTCAAAGATGGATCCATTTAAAGGTTCCAATTCTATTAGGAAATATGTTTTTGCAAACGTGTTAAAATCTCATACAATCTAAGCCACGACGTTGTAAAG
Source organism: Colias behrii (assembly GCA_029959065.1). Lineage (NCBI taxonomy): Eukaryota > Metazoa > Arthropoda > Insecta > Lepidoptera > Pieridae > Colias > Colias behrii. The sequence continues at coordinate 3,457,803 of JARWMC010000029.1, read as the reverse complement.
CCGTTGTTGTCTATAAAGATTATAACAATCTAAAAACAACCCCATACGTGCCCATACTGAACTGTTTATTAATTATTATCTAAAGCCTGGTTAACTGAACGACGCGCGTATCCTTTGCCATCAGAATTGATTAAATTAATTTTAGTTTCGTCCCAAAATAAAACTTTTTTACTGTCCACGAGCAATATTTCAAATAGTAAATGAAAATCGTTGTTGTCGCTGTACTGCCTAGTAAGAAGCTGTACTTTCCTGGCGTCTCTCCCAAAAAATTTTGCCTCGACTTACCGCCAGCGAACCGATCTCATCGACACATTGCGAGGTTCATCTTCGGAAAAAACTAATTTTAAGTATAATAGAATTTGAACTTTTAAATGGATCCATCTTTGCCAAAAGAATCATTTGCCTATCCTCGCGAGCAGTGGTTTTTCATGGTCGAGTTTTACTAGGCACTTGATTGGAAGTACCATGCTCTTTTAAATAAACTATAGCATTGAATATATTTTTATCGAACACTCTAAATGATTTGCAATTTTCCAGTAACGCCAGTTTTTGTCAAAATGTAAACTTAAAATTATTTTTCTTGTTGATGGGTCACAAATCTTACTTTTACCTATTTATACTGCAAAGCAAATTAATTTTCAGAAACTTTTAGATGGAATGTTTAAAAAACGGTGCAAATATTTGTAGAAGAAAAAAATATTAGCGACATTTCAACAGGCTTTGACTTTGGAACACTCGAACCATGCTGTTTCTAATTTGTTGTCCAGACTGAAAATAGTCGGAAATCAGTCTTCACTTAAAGTTGTTTAATTTTATTAATTTAAGCTAACGTTTGATTAAAATTAAGGAATTTCTTATAAAACTAGATAAACGGGTGTTCTATTACATATGAAATAATACTTAATCTCTAATACGTTAATACACAAATCAATACATATAATAAAATTCTAGAAAAGTGGTGTCTGTACAATGAAAATATGTAAAAAAAAATTAGCAGGGGTTATTAATAAATTGATCCCAAACCCAAAACTATCGTTAAAATTTTTTTTGTCTGTTTGTCTGTTTGTCCGTTTGTCCGTTTGTCTGTTTGTCTGTATGTTTGAACACGCTAATCTCAGAAACGGCTTATCCGATTTAAATGCGGTTTTCACTAATATATTGTGGTAATCTTCATTTAACATTTAGTGTTTATTTCATGTCAATCGGTTTATAAATAAAAAAGTTATGGCCATTTAAGTATTTACGGCGAACATTTGCTACTATTATACAGTGTACGATAAAACGTAAGTTATCTTTTATACGCTACAGTTATTTCTATAAAATGTCCAGGTGATCATATCGAAAGTCCCCAAGGGTGGGGTGGGGGTGGGGGGGGTAAGCTGAGGTAGTAGGGGAGGGGTCAAATTAAAATTATGCTTATTTGTAAGTAAATTTTATACATAAAATGTCCTTTAAATTATGTCGTATTATAATATTTTTAACCCCCGACGCAAAAAGATGGGTGATAAGTGTTTGACCGCTATGTGTGTCTGTGTGTGTATCTGTTTGTGCCACCGTAGCTCGCTAATAGGTAATTAGATGCGGTTTTTTTGTTAGGCAGCATATTTTCCAACGCTGGTTCTTAGATAAACTGTATCAAAATAGGTTAATCCATTTATTATACCTAGGTATACATATAGAGGTAAAAGTAGGAATGAAAATAACTAAAGTTATCGAATATACTTTAGTGATATATATTAAATGAAAAGTGAACGACCTATCAGTAACAATAAGTCAAATTTTATCAAAATCGGTTCTTCCATTTATTTGATATACGGTATAAAAGTTGTAGGTAATAAAAAAATGAATTTTGACTCAAGTGACATATGAAATGAAAGGGCATGACGTGTAAAGTATAATTGAACATATTTAATCAAAATCGGTTCATCCATTTACTATACCTATATACTATATATGGTTAAAAGTTGGAATGAAAGAAACGATTGTTGTCAAGTATACCTAAGTGACATATCAAATGAAAGTGCATAACGGGTGAAGTACAGTTATAGTTCTATTTTTATCCAAATCGGTTTTTCCATTTATTAGATTACAGCACAGATTACAGCGGTAAAAGTGGGAATGAACAATAATCGAATGTGGTCAAATAATATCTCAAGCGGCATATCAAAATATGAAAGAGCAACGTGTGAATTACAATTAGTAATGTTTTATCGAAATTGGTTCATCCGTTTATTACACTTTAGGGGTGACAGTGGTTAGATAAATAAGCCAAATGGAGCATCAAACGACAGGATATGTCGTGTACAATGTACATATAGGTACAATTAGATAATATGGTTTACATCAAAATCGGTTCTGCCATTTACTAGGGACGGAAAGGTTGAAAGTCTGTGAAAGAAGAGGGGGATATGGGAGCGAGAGGATAGTCACACTCTGGAAATTTTGAATTCTACTCAAAGCCACATAGGCCTGGCGCGGCGCTTAGCAATTTTTTTATTAAATACACCACTTCTTTTGCCACTGTGGTCCATTACAATTTGTGCACGGTTACGGCACAAGTAAAAAGATGTCAAGGAGCAACAAACTTATAGATATCAATATGATGTAGGAATGTATTATGGAGGTAAAGGTAGGTCTCGCTCACTTGAAAATATTACATGAAAATAAGAAACCGAAGTTTAAAAATTAAAAAAAAACCCAACGCAATGAAGGAAAAGGAATAAATAATTTTACAAACTTCCCGACCTTCTTTAAAATTATGATAATATGATAATGATGGTATGGCAGCCCCGACGACTTTGTTTTTTTTTATTTTTATAAATATTTGAAATGGTATTTATTTTTAAGGATCTTCGGGAAGTTTGTGAAATTATTTATTCCTTTTTGTATGCACTTTTCTTCGTTGCGTTGGGTTTTTTTTTAATTTAATTTTTATTGCACAGTCTAAACGGTTTAGTTACTACAGGCGCGAGACAGGAAAGATGAGCGCTTAGACAAACGTCAAAACGCAAAGGAATAGAAGGAATCCGCTACCGGCTACGATACTAAAGTGCGTCACACACGGTGAAGATACTATAATATTTTATCTTAAGATACTGTAATATTTTATATTACAGTATCTTAAGGTATCCGGTATCAGCGTTCTGACCATCATTTTTCGTTTTGTCATTGCGTACTAAGACCCCTGTAGAACCGCCATCCTGTTACAAATGACCCACAAAATTTCGGGTCATTTGTACAAATGACCCACAAAATTTCGGGTATATTTATATTTATTATTATATTATAGTATCTTCACCGTGTGTGACGCGCTTAATTGTCATAAGCGTATGATGTGTTTTGCACAATTTTATTAAATTGCGACTGGATGAAAATTTTGTTCGTGATCGTCGTCGTCGTTGGTAGGGTGAACAAATCTTTAGCAAAACATCATCAGTACGCTTATGTCAATTAGTATCGATAGCGGATTCTATTCCTTTGCGTTTTGACGTTTGTCTCGGCACTCATTTGCTGCACAATATATTGTCAAAAACATCCATACAAGGAAGGAAGGAAAATAAATTTGTTCCTTTCCCTCCTGGTGCCTAAAAAATAATATTACATAATTTAAAATAAAATTTACGTAGAAAATTAATTAGACATTTATTTTTTTAGCTCAGTTTAGTAATAAATTTTAATAAAAGTTTTTTTAATTATTTATGGTAGTACGTGTTTATTCAATAAAAGTTAAGTAGTAACTACTATGCAGTCACTATTCCACGCGGACGAAGTCGCGGGCACAGCTAGTGTTAAATAAATTTGAAGAATACTTTATCGTGTTACGTGTTTCTGGTTTCCATAACACAAGCGAAAGCTTAGTATGGGATCAGATCGTGCCGAATTGTCCTGAAATATTTATTTATTACTATTTATTTATGAATTTCCAACAAAGGATATAGTCTATAATATTATTTTACATAGCTTATGATTAAATACATGGTCTACTGTGCCTTTAATTATAGGAAATTATATTGTCAATTTGCTAAAATATAATTTACAATAATAATTTTAAACTTTAAATTTTTATATAATAATACTTTTAATATCAAAGTACTATAGTATGGTAGTTCAACCTAATAAGGGGTACCTAACCACCTTGGTACAGTGGTTGACGCATGAGCGTAGAGCCGAGGGGTCCTGGGTTCGATTCCCTGGGTTCGGTTCCATAATATATTTACATGTAGAAATTTACTTTATTACTGAACTAGCTGAGCCCACGACTTCGTACGCGTGGTTTTAGAGCATTAGCCTAATTTACTCCTTGGTACATCACCTATCTGCCATTGAAAGTCGCTTACAAATCGGTCCAGCCATTCAAGAGAATCATAGGAATAAACGTCTGTTTGTCTATCGGTCTGTCTAGACAAACAAAACTCGTAAAATCTTATTTTGTTATGTACTTATGTACCTTGGTATATGTACTGTATCTATATGCATTTAAAAGCGTTTATTTACATAATCGAATATTTACAAAAGGCTTGTAAAGGACGAGCACACCATCAAGGTCAAGCGCAGGCGGCAACGGGGCTCTCCGCGCAGCGGCTCCACGTGCAACGCCGTCAAGGTCAGCGCAGGCGACAACGGGGCTCCCCGCACAACGACGCCACGTGTATGGGCTTCGACGCTACACGTGGAAGAGGTGTGGCCTAGGCGACACGTGTAAGATGCCGCCGGGCCACCGCGGGGGTGAGCCGACCGCCAGCAACTCAACGACAGACGTCGTGTACACCTTAGGTTATTAAGGGGCTGTTAAGAGCTTTGGAGAATGGCGAAATTGGGCCTAACTGTTACAGAAATCATAATATATTTAAAATTCATTATGTTAATTTTAACAATTATTTGTAAAATATTGACTTCTGATTCTATGGGAAAAAAATCTTTGAAAAAAAAAATATAATTCGTTCACTACCGGTCTTATCAAGCAGAGATGTCAGTGTTGTCAGGAGTAAAATAGTCAAATATATAGATTAATACGAATGAATGTTTATTTTTCATTTTTAGTTTTATTGAATTCAAATGCTATAAAAATCAGAAGCAAAACTTATCTTTTTTTAACACACATCTTAATTTATTTAGGTCATTCTATAAAATAAAAACATATTTTACTTAATCAATAATAATTATAACATTTTTATTTAGGTAGCTGGCCATTAATAAATGTCAAATTATTATTAATCATAATTATTGTGTCAGTGATGAGTGATTTGTTATATTTGTTGTTTGACTTTTGAGTGAAGTTTTAGTAACGTTATATTCAAAATTGCCTGAATCGTCTATTTTTACTCTAAAGATATTATTTGAATTGATTAGTCTTATTATGAAAGCGAATCCTGATTCATCCATTTATAAAGATATAAGAAATGTACCTACCTAGTGATTGTTGATGTTTTGGTAAGTTAAAATGTGTGTTGAATAATATGTGTTGGATCCAATATTTCTATTACCTGACTGTTCTACTGTTACACTATTATTAGCTAGACAATGTAGATAGAAAATAAACTTACCTGGACCTAGAAAAAGGCAATGCTATTCATTTAATTCAAGCAAACTAACTTTTATTTTTGTTACTTTACACCCCAATATCTCTGCTATCCCACAGAACAGATCTATTATAATATATAAAGCTACACTACCACTGACTCACTGACTCACTGACATCGGTTTTCTCGGAAACTACGCGGAAAGTGGGGGGGATAATGACGTGATCGTGTAGAGGTGCGCCGAGTGACCAGAGGAAAAATATAGCGATCTCGATCATCTTCGAATACCGAGTGCACCCCTGGAGGTGCGCGAAAACGGTGCCACCTGGAGGGGGGGTGTCTGAACAAAAAATGCTCGGAACTGGTGGCGATTACCAGGGGTGGTGGAAAAATGGGGATTTTCGCGAAAACAAGATGGCCGCCGTACTTTGCCAAAATCGCCGTTTATGAATCCTTACGTCCCAAATTTGGCACACGTGCTCTGTTCGAGCCGGCGAATCGATCGGTGCCCCGTTCGAGTGGCTCCGGGCCCCCGTTTCCGACTTCCATACAACGTAAAATCCAACGGCCCGCGGAAACGGTGCGAGATGGGTGGGGGGTCCCGGAACTAAAAATGATCACCACCCTGGGACGCTACCAGGGAGCCATAGTGGGTCGCTCGATTTTGGAATTTTTCCATTTTTGGCGCAAACATAAAAACGTAAATTTAGACGAGGTGGCGCATCGCGGAAACACACCAATAACGCATTCGTACTCGCCCAACTCCCAGGATATCCAGAAAAATACGAAATCTTAAACTTTCCCTCATCTCTCGAAGACGGTCAACGGCCCGCGCAAACGGTAACAGCTACATCTGGGGTGCTCGAACTAAACTTGGAGTAGACCTCGAGCAATTACCACAGATAGTGAAAAAAATTCAAAATGGCGGAAAAAATGGCCGCCGCCATACAAATGCTAAAACGGCCATCGCTGGTCCGATCGCGCTGAAACTTGGCACAGGGGCTTTAATCGAGCCGCACATTAAGTTGGCACACTCATAATTGAATTTCCACCGCTGGTTTCCGAGTTTCATACAACGCGAAATTCGACGGCTCTCCGAAACGGCGCGAGATAGGTGGGGGGTGTAGAACTAAAAAATGATCAGGAAGATGGGGCGCTACCAGGGCAATGGATAAATTTCAAATTGGACGCAATTTTTTTTTCAAAAAATGGCCAATTTTTCAAAGCAAGATGGTGGCGCCGATTACTTTACGATCGGTCTGAAAATTGACTTTTGTGCTCTAATCGGCCAGATTTACAATACTGCATACTCAGAATTTCTTTCCGACCCCCGGTTTCCATTTTCCATACATCACGAAATTCAACGGCTCTCTGAACCGGTGGCAGGTAGGTCGGGGTCGCCGAAGTAAAAAATGCTTCAAAACTTGGTCCGCTTCCAGGCATATAAAATTTTTTGGTAAAAAGCGAAATTTTTTTTTCGAAAATTTTGTATGGAAATTTCCATAGTAGGAAGAGTAATTGAATAGCAACGGCAAAAGACGGCGCCGCGGGCTGCTTGCTGCCCGCGCACCGCGCAACCTCGAAGGTCGACAGCCTCCCGGAGTAGAAAATATTTATTACCTTTTGAACTACCGCACGAGCCAAGCGAGCGAAGAGAGCGAATCACGGCAGCGGCTGGCGTAAATATTAAAATTGGTAGCGAGGAGCGAAGCGACGAGCGAGTTAGGTTAACTTTTGAACTACCGCACTAGCCAAGCGAGCGAAGCGAGCAAGTCACGTCAGCGTCCGGCGTAAATATTCAAAGAAGTAGCGAGGAGCGAAGCGACGAGCGAGTTAGGTTTACTTTTGAAATACCGCACTAAACAAGCGAGCGAAGCGAGCAAGTCACGTCAGCGGCCTGCGTAAATATTCAAAGAAGTAGCGAGGAGCGAAGCGACGAGCGAGTTAGGTTACTTTTGAACTACCGCACTAGCCAAGCGAGCGAAGCGAGCAAGTCACACCAGCGGCCGGCGTAAATATTCAAAGAAGTAGCGAGGAGCGAAGCGACGAGCGAGTTAGGTTACTTTTGAACAACCGCACTAGCCAAGCGAGCGAAGCGAGCAAGTCACGTCAGCGGCCGGCGTAAATATTCAAATAAGTAGCGAGGAGCGAAGCGACGAGCGTGTTAAGTAAACTCTTTAACAGTTTATTATGAAAAGTCACTGCCCACTATCGATTAGACACCTCAAAATGATGAAATTCGGGGATCACGTTTCAAGAATTTAACCAATATTTGAATAAGTAATTTATAAACAGTGTCGACTGACTGTAGAATCGCTGTTAGCAGATGTAACAAATGGACAGGAAATTCAAATGCATTTTCAAATGACTGAAGATTTCTGCCCTGGGATGAGCCGCGAGCTGCTTGCAGCTCGCGCACCACGCACCCTCGAAGATAGACAGTCCCCCGGAATAGAAAATATTTGAATGGGAAATTTATAAGCACTTCCGATTGACTGTGGAATCGCTGTTAGCAGATATTAACAAATTGACGGGGAATTTTTATGTATTTTCAACTGACTGAAGATTTCTACCCTGGGATGCTTGCTTTGCACCACGCACCCTCGAAGGTGGGCAGCCTCCCGAAGTGGAAAATACTTGAATGGAGAATTTATAAGCATTACCGACTGACTGTAGAATCGCTGTTAGCAGATGTAACAAATGGACAGGAAATTCGAATGCATTTTCAAATGACTGCCCTATTGCTTCAACCCAGAGGCAAAAGAGGCTCGCGGGCTGCTTGCAGCCCGCGCACCACGCACCCTCGAAGGTCGACAGCATTTCAAAATAGAAAATATTTGAATTGGGAATTTATAAGCACTTCCGATTGACTGTGGAATCGCTGTTGGCAAATAATAACAAATTGACGGGGGATTTTGATGCATTTTCAAATGACTGCCCTATTGCTTCAACCCAGGGGCAAAAGGGGCTCGCGGGCTGCTTGCAGCCCGCGCACAACGCACCAGCTAGTAATTATTATATTCATAGAATCTGTATATTTTTATCTATTTAATCCCCCATAAATCATCAGTGTAACGATCAGGCCTAGAGTCCTATGGGAGTTTGCCATTCTCCTTTAACAGTGATTGCGCTCTCCTTTACTCCCATACAATTGGACAGTGTGCGCAAACGAGAGCGCAATATCACTGTTACTTGGCGGGGCCAGGTCGTAGAAGAAAATAATAAGAAAATATGTGATTTAAGGAAAAGTGTGGGTCATATGCGAAATATGACTCGTTAAAGTTTCAGGTATGAATATGTTGACTTCGTGTTTTAAATTGCAGACCCGTACGTCAAAAAAATAAAGACATAGAATCGTTTAATGATGATTTTAAGACCAATCTTTGCAATTATTTTCTATCGAGCCGATTTCGTCCAATTATGTATCGAGTCCGTCCACGTTCTTCGAAATATGATGAATATTAACATATATTTTTTTTGATGGGCTAGAATAAATATCTTTTCTTAAAAAACTGCTCAAATAACTTCAATTTGGTGTTGTCAGCCCCTCAAGATAAAATTGTAACTTAAATATAAGGATTTTTTTTTTGTATAGAGCCAGTAGCAGTAACAGTTCAGATCAAGACCAGTACATAATATCTAGAATTGTGAAAGTGTAAATAAAAGTAATCGAAAGAGAAATGCTGTTTCCCTGAAACCCTGAGCATACAACCCAACAAGTACATACAGTCCACAACAAGGCTAAAGAAAGGATTGTTGTTAATAAAGGAAAAGACTACAAAAATAAAAGACATATTATCTTAATATATATATAAATCTCGTGTCACAATGTTTGTCCTCAATGGACTCCTAAACCACTTAACCGATTATAATAAAATTCGCACACCATGTGCAGTTCGATCCAACTTGAGAGATAGGATAGGTTTTATCCCGGAAATCCCACGGGAAAGGGAACTATGCGGGGTTTTCTCTGAAAACGCGGGCGGAAAGCTAGTTATATTATATTTCAGTAATTTTTTTCAATAAGTAACATATTTTTCAAACAAACGTCGATGATGCTATTTTTCTGATTTTCAGTACAGATGTGGGGTTTCATTGATATCATTTTCTTTACTACCAAATAGGTAATAAGTTTTTAAGTACATACATAGATCATTCGAGACTAAATTTTTGTTATCTGGGAATCGAACCCAAGACTTCGTTGCTAATTCATTGTATACCTACTAGTTTGGAAAATTACTATAAATTTATTGCTTATATTACTATATTTATTTATGATAGAACAGGTTAAAAATAAAACACATTCAATTCGTTAAAATTTTATTTAAAAAAATAATTTATTCCAGGAAAAAGTTATAGGTCCATTGGCAAAGAGAGGGCAAAATATCACGACTGTAAACGAACCAAATAACCGCAGTGTAGAATAAAAACCTCAGAGTTAGGTCCAAGTAGAAGAATCTGAAAAAAAAGTAAATATTAAAAAAAATAAAAGAGCGTAGTACCGAGCACACGTGTCAGAAGGGAAACTTCTTTGGCAAGGGTCAAAGATACCAAAATCGTCGCCTTACTCCATGACATGACGGTATTGCCATGACGCGAGCCTGAAATTTTACTCTCAACGCACTTAAAGAAGTTGAACTTCAAAATATTTTACACGCTAATTGGTGACGAAAAATAAATATTTCACACGCTATCCATTGGTGAAAATAGAATGAAAATCGATGCAGTAGTTTTCGAGTTTATTGCGAAGAGACAGACGCGTTTCACTACATTTTTTATAGGTTAATATTACAGACTATTAATTTATTAAATAGAGTATTAGTTAGCAAAATTAGTTTTTAAGATTTTTTTGTTAGTTATTTACGTTTTATTTAAATTGCAGTAACTGCATTAAGTTTTTGAAGTGAAACTTCTTCAGGTGCGTTGAGAGTAAAATTTCAAGGTCGCGTCATGGCAATACCGTCACGTCATGGAGTAAGGCGACGATTTTGGTATCTTTGAATCTTGCCAAAGAAGCTCTTTTTTTGTTACTTATTTTCGTTTCTTTTTAAAATGCAGTACATATACTTTTTTCTTCTTTTTCTTTAGTTACCGTTTCCAATTCTTCTTCGCTTTCGGCAAATCTTCCATTTTTTCCTTCAAAATGAATACTTTTCCAGCGATACAGCCATTTTTGAAATATTGCAGTCTATCAATTGTCTCCATTTCATAGAAGAATTCTCTTTTGTCTTCTATTCTTATTTTTTCTCGTAATTGTAAAATATTATTGTTGACGAATTTCCATTGTTGGGTTAGATAATAATTCAGAGCTATGTTAGCGGAATAGATACGTCGTTGGAGTTTTACTAGCCTGTGGAAGGAAATTATAATAAAAATGTACAAAAGCTTTGTTTGTATATGTTAACGGAAATGTATGTAATCCGTCATTGTATAAAATTCCTAGGAATTGTATGTAATTCCTAAAATCGCACGGAAATGTGTGAAATAAATTATTTTATACACATTTCCTAAGAAATCTATACATTTCCTAAATAGCAATCGGAAATGTAAAACTGGAAGATAGAAGACAGATATTGGAAGGTACGCGGGATGAGGGGTGTTTATGTCGCAGTCGGATTGTATAATCCGCCGTATTACAAACGGTAACGGAAATTTTTGGTTTGGATAAGGGGGTGGGTTAGGTTAAGTTCGTGTTTTTTAAAACTACACAGAAATAGGAGCCCCACGAAGTGGGACTCCGTCGGCTCGCGACCGTCTTTTTGTAGAATTTTGGAAAAAGACGAATTTCGGCATATTCGGTTCGGTATCGGAATTGTACACATTTCCTAGGATTTATTTGTATACAATTCCTTGATTTCATACATTTCCGGTAACATATATATAAATATAATCTACTTCTATACTAATATTATAAAGCTGAACAGTTTGTTTGAACGCGCTAATCTTGGGAACTACTGGTCTGATTTGAAAAATTCTTTTGGTGTAGATAGCCCATTTATCGAGGAAGGCTATAGGCTATATATCATCACGCTAAGACCAACAGGAGCGGAGCACTGCGGCACTGCACTGCATAATAAGTACCTAGAATACTCATTTAAAAAATACTAGAACGTATTTTATAGTTTTATAGTTGGAATGAAATAGGTACGAAAATTATTTAAATACTTCCCAATTTCGTCGAAGTTTGAGAAATTTTTAAAGTGAAACTTTTATTACATCGTCTCAAACTTTTTGGTCTGTGTAGCGCATGTCGCGTGTATCGCGGCTGCCGAGTAGGTATACCTACTCGGCAGCCGACCGACACGCGACATGCGCTACACAAAGCAGTGTTCGGAACCGTTCGAACAGTTTCACTTTTACCGTGGTTTCATAAAACCACACAACATTTTTTTTATCTTTACTTTTGAACTTTACATAGTTTTTAAGAAAGCAAGAAATTATCTTAAGAAATAACAGAAAAATAATCTACGAAAGGGTAAAACTTACAGTGGTGGTTTTCCTAAAAGTGATAACAGAAAATCAACTAATAATGCCGGAAATAAATGCAGTATTAAAACCTGAAAATAAAGAAAACAATTAAATGTAAAAAAAGCATACTCGATAGTTTTTGAAGTGAAACTTCTTTAGTAAAATTTCAAGATCGCGTCATGGAAATACCGTCACATCATGGAGTAGGTAAGGTGACGATTTTTGTATCTTTAAATCTTGCCAAAGAAGTTTGACTTCTGACACGTGTTCTATTTAAAATAAAAATGAACAAAATATGTAAATTTTAAATATGTTTGTGTAATTGTGAACATTGAATTGTGTGTACATTTAAATAATTACACTAATCAACTTTCTTTTTTAATATTAGCACACCCAATCAATGGGTAGAATGTATTAGCCACATAATATTGTAATTAAAACATCTATAATTTGTAACTACATTCTTGCAAATAAATATAATTTGAATTTGAATTTGAATTTGAATTTGAATTTGAATTTGAATTTGAATTTGAATTTGAATTTGAATTTGAATTTGAATTTGAATTTGAATTTGAATTTGAATTTGAATTTGAATTTGAATTTGAATACAAACCTTCATATAATACACCAATCTGGACTTCGTAATCCCCCCATCACTGATCCACATCATCTTATCCAATGGTACTTCTCGAATGATCTCTTTCCCGTGATCTATGATCTCTCCGAGCGTCATAGTCTTCATGTGGCTGGTTGAACAGTGGTATACTTCTACGTCGTCAGTGGGTTCGATTCTGTTAATTACATAAATACAATTCTATACAAAATTCTTTATTTAACACACACGTACAGAAGAAAATAAAAAAAGAGAGAAAAACTTATAAGATACTAGCAAACCCGGCGAACTCCGTTTCGCCACCATAGACACCTTTTCTTTGCTATAAACCTCACGGAGCCCGAGACCTTTCCAACGAATGCAAAATCGTGGAAGTCGGTTCATGCGTTCTGGAGTTATAGCACGTTATAGCGTCAGGAAGGAAAACCCGACTTATTTTTATATAGTAGACAACATGTTTAATAGGCGGCCTTATCGCTTTTAAGCGATCTCTGCCAGGCAACCTTCGGATAGGATTAGTTTTATGAAATAGAAACCTACACTTTACGGTGCATTTACATCATACGAGCCAATAAAATAAATAAATATTTCGGGACAATTTTCACACACGGCACGATCTGATCCAATACTAAGCTTTCGCTTGTGTTATGGAAACCAGATGGCTGATAAACATACATAATACATATTATATATAAAATTAATTATGTACTTACTTTTTAGATCCTCTCAACCAAGCACCAACTATGAACATTTTTATAGCAACATCTACCGGCATGTAGTCGGCTACTAAATCTGGATCTGAGTAGATAGATCGGAGGATACCTGGGAAAAACATAAAAATTGAATTATTATTTTATTTAATGTGCTTTTTGAACTTAAAATAAAATGTCTACCATAATGTTGAATAAAAAAAATCAATAGGTACACCTTTAAAGTTAAATATAATAAGAAGTTATGTTGAATTAAAAGATATCTGCTGCTAAAATGTTTGCTTAAAAATCATCAAAGCATAAATTTCTTTGAAAACCTATGGAAAAGAAAATAATTTCCAGTATTTACTTAGAATATCCCATCCTTCCTACTAATAATATTATAAATGCGAAAGTTTGTGAGGATGGATGTGTGTATGATTGTTACTCTTTCACGCAAATTATGCTGAAACCCATTTCAATGAAATTTAGCACACGTGTAGAGTTCATCTTGGATTAATACATAGGATAGGTTTTAACCCGGAAATCCCACGGGAACGGGAACTATGCCGGTTTTTCTTTGAAAACGCGTGCAAAACCGCGGGTGGATATCTAGCAAACTAGGTACCTACCTATTTTTACTTACCTAAACCACTTGCTATAAGCAACCCAACAGGACCGTTTAGATTTTCTATCCATCCCGGGATTGGCTCACTCACGCTGCTTATCACTGAAAAATAATAAGCATTATTTAGGATGGAAATCTTGCGGTCGAAAATCTTTGAATGCAGTTTTCTTTATTTTAAAAAATAATTATAATGTTTGCTTTGAGTAAAATTTTCTATCCGTATTCTATCTTTATATCATACTAGCGGTCCGCCCCGGCTTCGCCCGTGGTACATATTTACGTTTTCTCTACATAAGAACCATCCTCGTACTTCAAGGAATATAATAAAAAAAGAATTATCGAAATCGGTCCACCTGTTCACGCGCGATGCCGTGACCAAGGAAAACGGGTTTCATTTTTATATATATATAGATATACTGTTACAAGAGAACGGATTATTTTTCAGTAGATTGTTTAAAAACAAAAAAAAAATACAATCTAAAGAAAAATAATGCATTAAAATGGAAGCAAATGTTACGGATCATGATTTTATGTGACAGTTTGCAGTTTCGCGAGTTAGATAATACGTGATAATACGTTATGAATGACATCACTACATAGTATAAAACAAAGTCGCTTTCTCTGTCCCTATGTCCTTATGTCCCTATGTCCCTATGTCCCTTTGTACGCTTAAATCTTTGAAACTACGTAACGGATTTTGATGCGTTTTTTTTTAATAGATAGAGTGATTCAAGAGGAAGGTTTATATGTATAATAACATCCATTAAATAGTGGAGAAGTACTGTTATTTTTGAGGTTTCTAATGTGATGTCGTAAAAAATTACATTTTTTCCGCTTACATTGCAAACGCAGGCTGAACCCTTCGAGTTTTATCAAAATAATGTACTAAGTATTATACACATTAAAAAGGTCTACAGAAAAGTCCGCGATGGTATATGTCTATCTCTTATGGATAACCCACAATAACTTTTTTTGTCATTTACTTTTTACGACAAATAATGGCTAATTTTCGAAGCGATTTTAACCAATACAGCATTAATCCTTAACCAATTAAATACCTTGAATACATTGTTCATTTAATATAGATCTATATGGCCCTTTACACCGTATGATTTAAGTGAATATTTTCGAAGGTATTACAGATTTAAAAATTGCGGGACGTAGCGTTTGCGGCGGTACCGGCCGGCCGCCCGGCTATATATTTTATACCCGTGTGAAGCCGGAGCGGGCCGCTATGTTTTTATGTGGTTTTTATATACAACGTTCACAGTTTTTCTGTAGTGTATTTAGTATCAGCATTGCACCCGTGCGAAGCCGGGGCGGGTCGCTAGTTATATTATATACCAATAAATGAACACTGATAACTGATAAGCATTATAAATTTGTTCAGTTCGTCTGAACGCGCTGATCTCATGACTGGTTCGAATGGAATTGAAAAAATATTTTTGTTGTGTTGGATATCAATAATTTCAAACATAGCACACAACAGAATATTCTGTTGTCTTTAATAGTATTGATAGCTTATTATCCTTCCCATAAGTATAAAATAATTCACATACCAATAGACGGTCTCATTATGATAATAGGTAGTTTTCCTCTTTGTTCATATACCACGTGTTCTGCTAGTTGTTTTGTGAAAACATAAGTATTTGGTAACTCTCCTAAGTACCTGAAATATTATTTACTTTATCAATAACTAGATGACTCGATCAATTTTCAGATACAAAAATCATAACATAAAATCGCCCCGTTGCGACGTGAAATAAAGACAAACAAACACTTACGAATGTATACCCAACCAGCAAAGATGTCCTATAACAATAACTTACATCACTAAAAAGCTTTTTAAATGACGTATAACAGTGTCGCGGTGACAAGCTTGTTGTATAATAGCGTTTAATGAGATGATTTTGCTCTATAATCATACACAGCAAATTTGTCCCATAACAAGGTGATGTAAACGTTTATATCACTATTTTATACGGCGTTTATAGAGCAGGCAGCTCTTATCCAGATTTTGATACAGCAATAACAGGGCGATATTATCACATAACAGCGCTGGTGGTCTCTTTTTTACAGCAAATTAGTGCAATAAACGATTCTAGGGTAACCTTTATAGTCCCATGCCTATAGAGGCGTAAAAAAATCTACAATAGGACAATTTAGTGTTGTAATGGTTTTCATTATTGCTATTATAGCACTGTGAATCTTCATGGTTGCTGAAACTCCATAATAGAGCAATTAGGTGATATATCCGAGTTTTATATCACTTCTTTGTAACCTAATTGAATTATATTAGTGTTTTTCTGCCCATTATAACGCAGTGGTTTAATAGCTGAGTGGTCAGAGTTATAGGACTGATTTACTGTATAATATTATTATATTAATAACTCTGTTATGTAACAAAAACGGCGTATTAATGTAGTAAAATGCGACACTTACGAGAGATATACGGCCTTTATGAGAGTTTCTTTCACTTTAAAACAACAAAAACCGGCCATATTGTCAGCACCGTATCGTAAATAATTGAAGGGTTCTATTTAATAATCATGGATTTAGATTTTAGAAGAATGGAAAAGGTTTAAACGAAGTGGAACATATGTAAGACAAGTAAGAAAGCGATTTAAAAAATCGCAGCTTCAGTAACGATTGATACCAGACAAATTCAAGGTGAGGCTTCGAATACGGACAATGATTCCGTACAATCTGTTACATCCTATGAACAAAACCAAGTTAACAGCCATCATGTGGTTTGTGATAATTCAGAAGCAGACCATTCAGACTCTAGTGTTTTGCTTGACACTTCGGGATCGGAATCTTAAAATCGGAATTTACACTAGAAAATACAAAAAAAAACATATTATGGGTTTTCTATTTACATCAGGGAACCCTACTAATTTAATCCAGTATATGGCATGACAGTTGTCAAAACTACGTTCTTTAGCGGATGTATAATAGCCACGGAGTTGCTATTTGGCATCCTATACAGCAATTTGGTGTAAAATTAGTTTTTAATTACTTAAAACTCAATAATTCGAGGGGGGCATTAAAAAAACAGCGTAAGCGTATGCATATAATCTATCAGTAAAATTTCATTCACAAGTCAGTTTATGTATCTAACATAATCGTATAGGAGCTACCAACGTTGACAAGTGAGAATTTTAGTATAGTTGGTTCTTTGATATACTGTTCCTCTTGCTATTTCGGTTAGAGTCCGGGCTGTCTGGCTGGTCGCAGTGGTTGCGTTTTTTAGTGCGCATCTTATCTGCACAGGATAATTTCCTTAATTTTAAGTCATTTTTTAACGCGTAATTTTTAATCTTTTGCCTTTAGATAGATCCATCAGACATAATTTTTTTATTGCAAGACATTTTTTTCGTTGTTAAATAGGTGCCAGACGCAATTTTTTATTTCGTTTTTATAAAAAATTCAAATTATTTTAGAATGTCTGTAAATTTCATATTATGTTCTTCAAACATTATATAATCTAAAATTAATTAGCCAGACGCTAATTCGATTGTTAAGTATTAAATAATGTGTATAAATAAAAAAAAAGTAATGAAGCATGCAGCTCATCAGCTAGTGTATTTTAATTATGTGACAGGAAATAATTGTAAGAATACAATATTATTTATACTTGTTCTTATAAATAAAAGTTAAAATGAAAAAAAAAAACATAAAAGTGAAAAATAAATTAAAGTTACCATGTAGTTACATTGAAAAGAATGCAATAAAAGCTATATCGATGAAGGTTAAACAATTACATTGTTAAATTTAAAAAGCCATCTTCATAATCATCATCATCATCATCTTCCCTCTCACTGTCAGAATTATTTATGTTATCGTCTAAGGAATTGTTATTGTTTTCCAATATTCCATCATCTGTAAACTAAAGAGAGAAACTAAGAAAATTAGTTTCAATATTGATGTACACACATACACACACACAACACACACACACACACCACACACGACACACACCACACACGACACACACACGTGAACACACACACAATCGCATGTTTTAGTTTGTATTGAATTTAACTAAAGTAGTTAGCATGAATTTATATAGGTATACTAGCGGTCCGCCCCGGCTTCGCCCGTGGTACCTACATGTTTAAACTATCCTATCTCTCAAGTTGGATCGAACTGCACATGGTGTGCGAATTTTATTATAATCGGTTAAGTGGTTTAGGAGTCCTTTGAGGACAAACGAGATTTATATATATTAAGAATTAAGATTAATGAATTAATATTGTTATCATCATCACTACATAGTATAAAACAAAGTCGCTTTCTCTGTCCCTATGTCCCTATGTTCCTATGTCCCCTTAAATCTTTGAAACTACGCAACGGATTTTGATGCGGTTTTTTTTAATAGATAGAGTGATTCAAGAGGAAGGTTTATATGTATAATAACATCCATTAAATAGTGGAGAAGTACTGTTATTTTTGAGGTTTCTAATGTGATGTCGTAAATAATTACATTTTTTCCACTTACAGTGCAAACGCAGGCTGAACCCTACGAGTTTTATCAAAATAATGTACTAACTATCTTACTAACTAACTTTTCAATGTGTACTTGAAAAGGTCTACAGAAAAGTCCGTGATGGTATATGTCTATCTCTTATGGATAACCCACAATAAATTTTTTTGTCATTTACTTTTTACGACAAATAATGGCTAATTTTCGAAGCGATTTTAACCAATACAGCATTAATCCTTAACCAATTAAAGACCTTGAATACATTGTTCATTTAATATAGATCTATATGGCCCTTTACACCGTATGATTTAAGTGAATATTTTCGAAGATATTACAGATTTAAAAATTGCGGGACGTAGCGTTTGCGGCGGTACCGGCCGGCCGCCCTCGGCCCTTTTATATATTTTATACCCGTGCGAAGCCGGGCTTAGGCCGCTATGTTTTTATATACAACGTTCACAGTTTTTCTGTAGTGCATTTAGTATCAGCATTGCACCCGTGCGAAGCCAGGGCGGGTCGCTAGTTAAGTAATAAAAAAAATTGTTTTGTATAGAAGATTGTTGATGTACCCTAATAGTTTATTTTTTAGCCTAAGGAATAAAATGTACCAATGAAAGGTACTTGTTCCCACAACACAGGGAATCCTAGAGTAGGAACAATTCAATTTCTATGCATCTTATATTTTAGAAAAAAAAATGTTATTTTTTATTGTTATTTAATTTTCGCGGCCGACCCTTTCTATCTCTCTTGCACTTTAAACTATCTCTCCATATACACAATCATCAAATTGTTGTACTTACCTACTTTCACTACGTTTTTATTTGTACATATTTAATACTTAACAATCGAATTAGCGTCTGGCTAATTAATGTTAGATTATATTATGTTTGAAGAACATAATATAAAAATTACAGACATTCTAAAATAATTTGAATTTTTTTATAAAAACGAAATAAAAAATTGCTCATGGCACCTATTTAACAACGAAAAAAACGTCTTGCAATAAAAAAATTATGTCTCATGGATAGATCTAAAGGCAAAAGATTAAAAATTACGCGTTAAAAAATGACTTTAAATTAAGGATAATTTCCTGTGCAGATAAGATGCGCACTAATAAACGCAACCACTGCGGCCAGCCAGACAGCCCGGACTCTAACCGAAATAGCAAGAGGAACAGTATATCAAAAAACCAACTATACTAAAATGACTTTTTTTTAAACGTTAATAGCTCCCGTACCATAATTAACAGCGTAACAAAAATTA
Source organism: Colias behrii (assembly GCA_029959065.1). Lineage (NCBI taxonomy): Eukaryota > Metazoa > Arthropoda > Insecta > Lepidoptera > Pieridae > Colias > Colias behrii. Next base: position 3,438,137 of record JARWMC010000029.1, on the reverse strand, counting down.
ATACTCGACACCACGATGATGGTTCCTATAGTCATTTACTCGTATTATCAACTGGTACACGATTTACCATTTTGTACTATAATTATAGCGTCGCGGTGGCTCGTACATCGCAACTTCGTGCTACAAAAGATTTGCGGTTACTCTTAAAACACAACTTCGCGCTGTAACAGCATCTCGGTTCCGTTTATATCACTACTTCGCTCTATAACAGCATCGCGATTCTATAAGTGTACTCTTCTATAGGTCCAAATGGCATCTGAGTTGCTGCTACAGCAACACAATACCATCAAATGGCTTTATAAATGCGCCACTTTGGGGTTTATACAACGTTCTTATCACCCTTATAGGACTACCAATTAGCACCTCCAGTGCCGTCTTTAGGATCAACGAGGCTATGGGCCAAGGTACTGGCTGGGGCCTATGTAAGGGATGGAAAATACTTAAATTTTAACTTTATCATTTTTCAGTTTACAATAACGCAATAGGCTAAATCGTAACCCCGTCTCTTAACACCCCACATATGAGAGTTCAATAAATAAATTTTTTGAATTGTGAAAATTTTCAGAATTGTGGGGCCCCTGCCTACCTCGGGGCCTCGGGCCAGGGCCCTGCGGGCCCTGCCTTAAAGACGGCACTGAGCACCTCTGAAACGTTCTTATCCCTTTTATAGAGCAACGATTTGTTGGTTGGGTAATATTAAGTAAGTTAGGATATCTAAGGATTATCAAAAGAAGTATTTAGTGAAGCAAGCACTATTAAATCTAACAATCTATACGTTTGAGAAATTAAATAAAAATAGATTTTTTTAAATCACGACGCGGGATTTGAAACCGCGTGTTTTTGCCAATCCGGAGCAACGCCTAGCCTCACGGCCACCCGTGATTACGTCAGAGCAATCGATGATGTTTTTTATTTCAAATTTATCATTTATAAATCATTTTAATCGTATATAAGTGTTTTAGAAATTATACGAGAGGCCGGGTTAAATATTAGTTTGAATGCACTGCGATTCTACGCAGCTACCTAATTGATGTAGGTAGTTGATAACAAATCGCAGCAAGTCAACGACTATTAATAAAGTAAGAAAGAAAGAAAGTAAGAAAATACATTTATTTGTACCGATGCACATTAATACATAAAAAAAAGACGGGTTGCACTCCGGGAGTGCCGGCAGAAGTGAAAACTTGATTATTAACGTTGAGCATGTTTGATATTTTGGAATGGTATCCGTCTTACGCTTTTTCGATCAGGTCACGTGTCCTGACGCGAGTTTAAGATTTTATACCCATTACAGAAAAAGTGCTCAACGCCGCTAAAGAAGTTTTCACTTCAATAAATAAAGTTAACAACTAGTTACAACGGCACAAAATGGATAATATCCACTCAGTGGTTTGAGAATCTAAGGACATATAAGACACTTAGATTCTCCACTGATTTTCAGTGGACACCACATTGACATCCTGACAGTGGCAGTGTACATATTATGAATTATGAAATAAAAATAAACGCAATAATATAATATAAAAGTGAGGGTAGTTGGGTCAAACGTCGTATAAACAACGTCCGAGCCCCTAGGCACGATTCGTACGAATGTGAATGAGTCAAAGGAAAGCGGCTTTTTATAGTATTCGACAGCTAAGCATGTTCAGACATGAAATAATGACAACCACATTGACAACTATTCATCCACAAAAATATTAAATCAAAAGTTACATCTAACAAGCTATGATTTCAATGCTATAAAACTAAAATATATTAATACACATTTTACAGTTCGGATTTAGACATAGCAGTTTTTATTCATTTATCATTAGTGTATATTTGTTCATCATAAAAAGATATATTTAACCCATTGAGCCCCGAACGGCCCGATCGGTCCACGACACAATAGATTTTCTATTGTGTCTGTGATTCCGGGGCCTGAGTTATTACTCCCTGTAAAAAATAGAAAAACACGTACTTCGGAGTCAGATACTTGAGCGTTGTATCGTCCATACTGTTACAAACATCAAGTGTGTCCCTCCAGTTGGCGTGTGGAGGATATACTACTTCATCTATACTAGCCCGGTTTGTGTTTGCGTCAGTATATATTACAGTAATAATATACTCTAAGGTTTGCGTATGATGTTGAAACGTGATTTTTTTATATAAATTGCTAATATTTGAATGAAATTAAATTCTTAATTCATTCATAAAATATAAAATTCCTAATTCAATTGTTCGTACAAAACTATTAATTTGCAATGTTTTTTTGTTTTCTGTGTTTTTTCCTTGTTATAAATAAATATTTTCATAAAAAATATCATTTTTTCTCCCTTTAATCTTACAAAATATATTTTTATTTGTTATCACTGTGATTTTTCCCAAATAAACAATATTTTAATTAAAATAATCATATTTTTTTCTTCCAGTATTAATATAAAAGTACCAGGCGTCCATACGTACTTAGGAGTCAAATACTTGAGCGTAGTATCGTCCATACTGTTGCAAACATCAAGTGTGTCCCTCCAGTTGGCGTGTGGAGGATATACTACTTCGTCTATACTAGCCCGGTTTGTGTTTGCGTATGACGTTGATACGTGCACTAATACCTGTAATTATTAATGTAAAAAAAATATTTTTTATAAGTAATTATTTTAGACTTTATATGTCTTACCACAAAAACCTTTAGACAGGGTTTAACTTTAAGCGCGGGTTCTCTTTAATCTGGTTTTGTCGTATTTCATATTTTGTGGTAAGACCATATACCTACCACTAGCGACACTCCTGGATATACTTCGTTTAAAATCCTATCTGTGAAATTTCACAACAATGATTTAAGTGATTACAATGAAATTAAAGAAAAGAATAAACTTAAACTCACAATGAACATATTTTTAGAGTTTGAGTATAATTTGACTAACAAAAATTCCCCGTTAAATGTTTTTAGAATTATCCAACCTTTTCTAGGTGCCAAATTCATATCTAATCACTTTTCAAATAAAACAAGTCTGATGAAAATTAAAATATGTATGTTTGCATGTAAAAAGTTTTATAGTAAATACTTACCTCCAAATTCCTGGTTTCCTTTGCAAGTTCTATGACCTCCTTTGTTCCTCTGAGGTTGAGATTCACAGCTACTTTGAGAGGATCATCGAATCTATAATTATTTTATATGATTATTTTAACTTATAACTTACTAGCTGCGCTTCGCGGTTTCACCAGCGTGTTTCCGCTCCTGTTGGTCTTAGCGTGATGATATAATATAGCCTAGCCTTCGTTGATGAATAGGCTAATTAACACCGAAAGAATTTTTCAAATCGGACCAGTTGTTCCTGAGATTAGCGTGTTCAAACAAACAAACAAACAAATTCTTCTTTTATCTTTATAATATTAATAAAAAATAGTAAAGATTTGTGTGTGTGTGTGTGGTGTTCTGCCCTGGCTTCGCCCGTGGTACTATATGTTTACGTTTTCTCTCCATAAGAACCATCTTCGTACTTCAAGGAATATTATAAATAAATAATTATTGAAATCGATTCAGCCGTTCTCGAGTTTTGCGATTAATTTTTTATCATATAGATTAGATGGTGTTCGAGCAATTACATTTTATTTTCTAAACTGTTTTAATATCTTGAAAGTTTTAAATATAACTCCGTAATTTAGCAGCATCCTATAAAATAAATAATTTCCAAATCGTTCTGGTTCATTACATAACCAGGTCAGGTATTAAAAATGGATAATAATTTAACATTATCTTTTTAAAGGAAGTAATTTTAAGGTAATTCTATGAACATTAAATCAGTAAACAACACCTCGGTTCAAATAACTAATTATTAAACATTGTATTCAATGAATGTACTAACATAATCCAACATTCACGCAATTGCATGACGTTGCCAATTGATTTGTGTGGATTTATGATTGATTATTTTTCCGACCCAAATATCGACCAATAGAATTGCACCATTCGACGTCACGTGGTACAACCTACATGGTATTATACTGATAATTTTTTGAAAATTTTCTCTGGTCGTTGACGTCAAACTGACAGGTTCAATTCAATTGTGAAATTATTGGCCGACATTTGGGACGGAAAAATAATCTCCCGAATACCACACGAGCTTCAAAATTATCTGGCATTTCCCTCAAGGTTCCCTGCAAACAAATAAATTCGTCAAGTTTTTCAGGAAAAATCACTCGCGCTTCGCGCTCGTGATTTTTTAAACTTGACTAAAAACTTGACTCCTTCATTTGTTTGCAACGAACCTATCGGAAAATACCCGATAATTTTGAAGCTCTTGTGGTATTATAAGTGAAAATGAGTTATTTTCTTGTTTAGTTTTATGAGTATTTTATAGTATACGTGCATTTTATAATAAACTAGCAATGCCCTGCGGTTTCACCCGCATAGATAGCGATATCGTGACAGTGAAAATCACCTTCACCCCGTCCCGCACTACGCCTGCTCATTGTATTAAACACTATACATACCTACTATTTTCTGTAGATTGACACTTAAAAATTCGTTATATCTTTTGAATTGAATATCCAATTTTTTTAATTTAAAAAGTATTTTGCTGGTATTGAAACAGTCTATAATAAAACATCATTTAATGGGATAAGGATTAATATGTATGTGTATGGATAACATGGTTTGATTACTGTCGGCACTTCTATTTACTTTGAAAACGTAAAAAAGTTGTTGTAGTAACATAACTACTGAAGATGGACATATGGTATCGCGGACTTTCTTGTAGATATTGATCCATTCTATAATACCGTAGAACATTTTTTTGTTCTATCTTCAATAGATTCCGCAGCGCACGCGATGACAGAATTTTTATTAAGGAATTTTTTACACCTTGGGTTACATTATTGCATTTTTGGTAAGGATCTCTAATTTTTGAAGTGAAAACTTCCTTAGCGGTGTTGGCTGTGGGTGTTGGGTATAAAATCTAAAACTCGCGTCAGGACACGTGGCCTGATCGAAAAAGCGTAAGATGGATTTTTTTTTTTTTAGCCCTTATATTCCAAAATATCAAACATGCTGAACGTTAATAATCAAGTTTTCACTTCTGCCGGCACTCCCGGAGTGCAACCCGTCTTTTTTTTTTGAAAATGCAATATAGCCTATGTTGCTCAGTGAAGATGCAGCTTTCTAATGGTGAAAGAATTTTTGAAATCGGTCCAGTAGTTTATGCGTGAAAACCATACATACATACATACATACTTACATAATTACAAACCTTTCCTCTTTATAATATGTATTAGTGTATAGACAAGATGTTAAACTTCGTTCGGGTCGTATTTTTTAACTTTATTGAAATCTTTATAATATAAAAATGAATCCCAAAATGTGTTGGTAAGCGCATAACTTGAGAACGGCTGAACCGATTTCGTTAATTCTTTTTTTATTATATTCCTTGAAGTACGAGGATGGTTCTTACGTAGAGAAAACGTAAATATGTACCACGGGCGAAGCCGGGGCGGACTGCTAGTCTTATATATAAAAATGAAACCCGTTTTCATTGGTCACGGCATCACGCGTGAACGGGTGGACCGATTTCGATAATTCTTTTTTTATTATATTCTTTGAAGTACGAGGATAGTTCTTATGTAGAGAAAACGTAAATATGTACCACGAGCGAAGCTGGGGCGGACCGCTAGTTAAACAAGTATAAATCAAAAAACCAATATCTTACCTTACACTAGCAGCCACATGGAAAAATATATGTGCTCTGTTGACAATCAATGTTCTATCCTCTTCTGACATACCTGAAAAAATAAGGATAGAGTGAAAAAAACTGCTTAAAGTTACTGCATTAGGATGCTTTTTCACCAATAATAAGCTATTTGCAAATATTTTTAGGAGCTTTATGTCTATTTAACATGGTTTTGAACTTATTGACTAGATCACTATATTATAAGGGTCACATATCAACCAATAATGTGCGAGGATGTGTAGCGAGGAATGTGTTTGTAAATAACCAATCACATCGCTTCATTTAGTTTGAAGTTTGAAGCGTTTAGCGTTTGAAGCGATACGATTGGTTATTTACAAACATTCCTCGCTACACATCCTCGCACATTATTGGTGGAAAAGCACCCTTATAGTTTAGTTAAGTTCAAAACCATGTTAAATAGACTTAAAGCTCTTAAATATAAGGGCAATAGCTCCTCGATTTATCATCATTCTTTGCCTAATAATTTGTTTTTTTATGGATTTATTAGCAGTTAAAAAAATTGAAATTACATCTTTAGTTTTTCGCTAATTACTACTTAATATCTCTAGACGTAGAAAATCATACAATTAAATCGCTCCGTTGCGATGTGAAATATAGACAAATAAACACTTTATAATATTATTAGTAAACTAGTAATTACGTATTAGGTAATAAATATAAAGTTTAAGAAAAAAGAGCGTGTATGCCTAGCACACGTGTCAGAAGTGAAACTTCTTTTGCAAGTTTCAAAGATACAAAGATTTTTGCAAGATGCAAAGTCATCGCCTTCCTCCATGACGTGACGTCATTCCAATGACCTTGAAATTTTACTTTCAACGCGCATAAAGAAGTTTCACTTCTATAATATAATAATTTAAAACTTACCCAGGCCTATTTCACTGCAATCGCCGGCAATGAAGAAAACCTTCGATTCAAAGACACCAGGCTTATCCTTCTTTAGTCGAGAGAAACACTGAAATTTATAGGAAAATATGAATTAATAATTAACAAGCTGTACTCTGCCTTGATTATGGTAATTATGGTTGAATGAGAAATCTGTATACTAATATTATAAAGCTGAAGAGTTTGTTTGTTGAACGCGCTAATCTCAGGAATTACTGGTCCGATTTGAAAAATTCTTTCGGTGTTAGATAGCCCATTCATCGAGGAAGGCTATACATATTATATTATCACGCTAAGACTAACAGGAGCGGAGCCACGCGGGTGAAACCGCGGAGCGCAGCTAGCGAGAAAATATGGGTAAAAATAATAATATTTAAAGCAAGTAGATTCTATTTCGTGGTAAAATTCTGTGGTAAAATTATAGCACAATTTGCTGTGAACACAAATCAATTTTAGAACTATGTGCTTACAAAAATCGTTAACTTTTCCAAGGACCTATTTCTTTTCGGCAAATGTTTTTATTAAGTAATCATTTACGGGAATATCTATGAATTCTCTTCTCAATTCTACGAAAATTCCGTCAATCTAAGATATTAAAAGTTCCGTCAATCTAAAATATTAAATTCAAGATGCATACACGATCTAAAATGCATTACTCTCTTAATAAAATCGGTTAATAAGCCTCGTAATATTATGTCACGGATAAAAATCATGTGTCGTGGGAACGAAACCACACTGTTTTAAATCGTTCAATTTCTTTGTTAATTACACCATTATTACATAATATTCTCATGATATTCAAAACCGCTTTCATTTGTGGCGAATTTAATACTAAATTGTATACTGCCTTAAAATAAATCCATACTAATATTATAAATGCGAAAGTAACTCTGTCTGTCTGTCTGTTATTCAATCACGCCTAAACTACTGAACCAATTTGCATGAAATTTGGTATGGAGATATTTTGATACCCGAGAAAGGACATAGGCTACCTTTTATTGCGAAATATGTACCACGGGCGAAGCCGGGGCGGACCACTAGTTGTATATAAATGTATATCGGGCGAAAACATTTATAGTGTTTATGTATGTATGTCTATGTTTTTACGTAAGGCACTACCACTACAATATTGAAGCTATATTCTTTCTAAATTTCATCCACATTGGTGCTGTAGTTTTGTGTTGAAATCGTAACAGATAAACAGACACATTGTGCATATATTTTTCGCATTTATAATACTAGGTTCGCCCCGGCTTCGCCCGTGGTACATGTTTATGTTTTCTTTCCATAAGAACCATCCTCATACTTCAAGGAATACCTATTATAAAAAAGAATTATCGATATCGGTCCACCCGTTCATGCGTGATGCCGTGACCAAGGAAAACGGGTTTCATTTTTATACATCGATAGGTATATCGATAAGTGTGAACAAGAAAAGTAAAATAAATAACCTCACTTTTATAACGCTAGTAGTTACTCATTATTAATGCTTTTTACAACAAATGGTTTTGTTAGACAAAACTTAGTTAATAAGAAGTTAGAAAATTCATTTAAAAAAGTACCAACAAAAAATACTTACTTCTGATGCGTAAAGCTCCTTCAAGCGATCCTCTGGTTTGACTCCCTTTTTGGTTCGTAATAAAAGATAAATCCTATCCAAATTGGTGCAGGAATACAACAGCTTTTCTACTAGAACTTTGCCCATAAAACCTGAAATTATGAAATAAATATTGAAAGATAGCGAAACATATTTTATTTGTGTTGTTTATGGCTGGAAGAAGGTATTACCTATTTATTATAATATAGGTAAACTTTATTTTTATTTATTTATGGTTTTATATATGGTAAGAAATCAGTTAAATGCCATTATTTTAATTATATTTTGTTGAAGGCATTTAAAAAACGATTCTAAAAGTGAATAGTATAGAGTAGAGAAACTTCCCGAATCGCCTTTAATTAACTATTAATCCATACTAATATTATAAATGCGAAAGTAACTCTGTCTGTCTGTCTGTTACTCAATCACGCCTAAACTACTGAACCAATTTTCATGAAATTTGGTATGGAGGAAATCCTACGGGAACGCTAACTATGCGGGTTTTTCTTTGAGTATTATGATAATTTTATTCATTTGAGTTTAAGTTTTGCTTGAGTATGAGTTTGAGTTTGAGTTACCTGAACCTCCAGTAATAAAGATTGTTTTCCCTTTATAATAATCTTTGATATTCGGAGCATTGCTGGTATCTACATCTTCTAGAAACCCCATCGCTCTCTGGAAAATGAAAATGTCGAATATTATATCTATACTTAATATTTATAAAGCTGAAGAGTTTGTTTGTTTGAACGAGCTAATCTCAGGAACTACTGAATCGATTTGAAAAATTCTTTCGGTGTAAGATAGCCCATTTATCGTGGAAGGCTATAGGCTATAGAGCGGAGGCGGTGGAGGAGGAGCGGTGAAACTGCGGGGCATAGCTAGTAAGAATATAAAGTACCTAGGTAAATAAATTTATTTATAGTGTAATACTAACTAATATTTATAGTGTAATACATAATTTATAGCTTATTTGGTTATGTTTTTCTTATAAATATATGATATAATGACGTAGGCAGATATTGTCACAACATCATATTTCTGTATCTACTTTTCCGTAAATAAAATCAATATTTTTTAATTATGTTGTTTTATTTATGTTGTTTCTCTTTAACCAAAGTTTAAACTAATTACTACTGTTTACCTCCTTCCTTATTTCAAATAGTAATAAACGTTTTTTATAAGTTTAAGGAAAGTATTTATGAATAGTATGGTTTAATTACGAAAATTAGTACTATTTAAGAATGTAGGTATTTATGATTACTCTGGGGCTTATGACCTCTTATTTCCAGACAGTTAACGCCGTGAATTGACCTGACTGGCAAATTAATATAATACCATAATGAACCATGGCTGGTTATTGCGATCATAATATGAATTTGCCAGTCAGTTCAATTCAAGGCGTAAACTGTCTGGAAATAAGAGGTCATAATACGGCCCCTGGTCTAAGTAATAACATAAACTGTACTATTTTAGCTACCTATGACTAATAATTGAGTATTTATACAAAAATGCAGTAGTCATGATTTAGACTATAATTTGAAAACATCACGCAATGCAAGGTATCAAATTACGGACATGTATGTAATTAATAATGAATGTAATTAACATAATGCCTAGACAAATTAGAATACGCTTAGATTTTAAATTAAAGTTGAATAAAAATATGAATTTAGTTTCTTTTCATTCCAATTTGACTGACCGGTTGGCTTGGTTGGTAGTGGCCCTGCCTTCCAAGCCAGAGGTCGTGGGTTCGATTCCCACCCGGGGCCGGGGCAAATATTTGTGTGATGAACTTAGATGTTTGCTCTGTGTCTGGGCGTTAATTATCTATATAAGTATTTATTTAAAAAATTATATATGTATGTTTATCAGCCATCTGGTTTCCATAACACAAGCGAAAGCTTAGTATGGGATCAGTCATCAGATAGTGCCGTGTGTGGAAATAGTCTTATAAAAAAATATCTAGGTAGCTAATAATAAAAGAAAACTGATTATATTAAATATCTGTATCTATACTTATTATGTAGAGCTGAAGAGTTTGTTCGTTTGAACGCGCTAGTATCAGGAACTACTGTTTCGAATTGAAAATTCCTTTTTCGTGTTGAATTGAGCAAACAAATAGACTGTCATCACATCTTGTACCTATAAATGATAGAGTAACTCCGATTTTGATAATTCTTTCGTCAGTAGAAAGACGATTGCCAAAGTATTACTTTTTACTAGTTTTTTTTTCGAGTGAATTGTAGAACGTGCATCACTACATAGTATAAAACAAAGTCGCTTTCTCTGTCCCTATGTATACTTAAATCTTTAAAACTACGCAACGGATTTTAATGCGGTTTTTTTTTAATAGATAGAGTGATTCAAGAGGAAGGTTTTATTATATAATTTACTAGCGACCCGCCCCGGCTTCGCACGGGTGCAATGCTGATACTAAATACACTACAGAAAAACTGTGAACGTTGTATATAAAAACATAGCGGCCCGCTCCGGCTTCGCACGGGTATAAAATATATAGCCGGGCAGCCGGCCGGTACCGCCGCAAACGGTACGTCCCGCAATTTTTAAATCTGTAATATCTTCGAAAATATTCACTTAAATCATATGGTGTAAAGGGCCATATAGATCTAAATTAAATGAACAATGTATTCAAGGTATTTAATTGGTTAAGGATTAATGCTGTATTGGTTAAAATCGCTTCGAAAATTAGCCATTATTTGTCGTAAAAAGTAAAGGACAAAAAAAAGTTATTGTGGGTTATCCATAAGAGATAGACATATACCATCGCGGACTTTTCTGTAGACCTTTTTAATGTGTATAATACTTAGTACATTATTTTGATAAAACTCGAAGGGTTCAGCCTGCGTTTGCAATGTAAGCGGAAAAAATGTAATTTTTTACGACATCACATTAGAAACCTCAAAAATAACAGTACTTCTCCACTATTTAATGGATGTTGTTATACATATAAACCTTCCTCTTGAATCACTCTATCTATTAAAAAAAACCGCATCAGAATCCGTTGCGTAGTTTCAAAGATTTAAGCGTACAAAGGGACATAGAGACATAGGGACAGTGAAAGCGACTTTGTTTTATACTATGTAGTGATTATGTTTTAGACAAAGCGGGCGAAGCCGCGGGCGGAAAGCTAGTTTGTTATAAATACTTGATCACTATCTATTTTTTATGTAATTATAGTAGGTATTTATTTATATAATGAAACTATACAAATAACTATCGAAATAATCAGAAGTAATCAGGGTCAGTCAGATTTCTCATAAAATTATTTTATAATGTAAGTAAAATAAATAATTTAATTACTTAACAAGAATCAACGAATGACGTCATCTGCGTAATTCAATATTTTACAGTCATTAAATTTATTTATTGTCTGTTTCCTACAAAACAGGCGCCAAGTCTGATAAAATAATACTAAATAAATTTGTTTTTTAATTTAATGTCAAAATATTTCTAGCATGGTCCCAAAATATCAAAATTATAAGGCGGTTTCGAAGGAGTACCTATAGTAACTAACATTGTGACAAGACAATTTTATATAAATACTAGCTGTGCTCCGCGGTTTTACCCGCAGTGCTCCACTCCTGTTGGTCTCAGCGAGATGATATAGACTTCCTTTATAAATGGGCTATCTAACACCGAAAGAATTTTTCAAATCGGACCAGTAGTTCCCGAGATTAGCGCGTTCAAACAAACAAACTCTTCAGCTTTATAATATTTGTACAGATTATTTAATAAAAAATAGATAGATGAAAACAACTCACGTCAACAGTTATCCAACGCACACTTCACAGAATTTTACTATTAATAAAAATAAATATTATTAAAAAATAATTGTAATGACTGTGCGTTAATTCGTTAACAGCCAACGACTGACTAAGTACAAACGAAGGTAACAAACAATGAGTTTAGGGCTCGTACACACGGACTGTAGTGAAAATATTTATTTTTATTATACTAGTTGTGCATCGTGGTTTCACCTGGGCGAAATGTATGAACTTTCATGCTCTATTTTTTACTCTTTATGCTTATTGAAAAAGTAGACTTTTGCTTTTATAATATGATGTATTTTCAACACAAATTGTAATCATAATATTTTAAAGGGGAAATGTTTTTGGAAATGGGTCAAAAATATTTATTTATGCCTTCATTCAAGTTCAACCCTTATTGTAACTAATTATCCCTGTCTATATATTTTTGCCGTTTTTGAAGATAGAATGTTGTGAACCAATAACCTTGTTAAATAGGTAGGTACATAAAATAAAAAGTAATATCAACGATAATACACAATAACAATATAAGTAGATCGGATACTACTTCCGATCGAAAACCAAAATCAGGTTTCCATTACCTCGAATTTTTGGATGACATTGACTAAATTGTTATGACATTTAGAACGTCAGTGACTAGCTGTAGCAATTAAAGAAATATCTTTATCAGGAAATGAAAGGAAGAGACTTTTATGTGATTATAAATTAAAAGATATCAAAATAAAACAAACAGTTTTGTAGGAATAATTTATTGTTATTGGTTTTAACAGTTTTCATTTTTTTATATATAAAATTCGCTGTCATTTACTGGGGATGGAAACAAAATAAAATATCGCTTATGATACTGACATAATATGGCCTTCTTTTGTTAAAAGGATTTTTAAAATCGGTTCTGTAGATCCAGAAATCCAGAAAACTAACAAGATCATAAACTTTATCTCTTTATTATATTTATTAGTGAACCCAGACCCTTAAATCAATAGTCAAGGGGATCTTCAATAAATTTGTAAACGTATACCTTTTCATAGTGATTATGAATAAATAATTTAATAATTATGTCCATAAATTATCCCAGATGCGTCATTAATTTTTGGGTAGTTATTAACTAACATATTAGTTCTATAATTTTCTATAAATACGTCATTTTTAGTCTATTTTCAATCGTTATCCAAAACATGATTTATTCCATCTTTCTTTATACATAATCGCTGTTATTCTTTCATACAAAATAATGATCGACATTTAGTGAAATTTCGACCGAGATTAATTATTATTATCTAGTTAAACCTAAGTATAAGATATTTTATTCAGTTGCAACTCGAGATAAAAATATATATGCGAGCCAAAGCTAATAAAAAAGTTCGAGTGTAAATCCCCTAATTATAATTATAAACAGAAAAGTGCATGTTATGCTTTCACGTTTCTAAAACTTCAGCAATGTTTATGTTATTCCCTACTGAGATAAACTTTACTATGGAAAACGAAAAGGACATAATTTTTTGTGCCAAAACAAAACTTGAAGGAAATGCAATAATCACTTATAATACCACAAGAGCTTCAAAATTATCGGGTATTTTCCGATAGGTTCGTTGCAAACAAATGAAGGAGTCAAGTTTTTAGTCAAGGTTAAAAAATCACGAGCGCGAAGCGCGAGTGATTTTTCCTGAAAAACTTGACGACTTTATTTGTTTGCAGGGAACCTTGAGGGAAATGCCAGATAATTTTGAAGCTCGTGTGGTATTCGGGGGATTATTTTTCCGTCCCAAATGTCGGCCAATAATTTCACAATTGAATTCAACCTGTCAGTTTGACGTCAACGACCAGAGAAAATTTTCAAAAAATTATCAGTATAATACCATGTAGGTTGTACCACGTGACGTCGAATGGTGCAATTCTATTGGTCGATATTTGGGTCGGAAAAATAATCAAAGATAACCACAGTAAAAAGCCACTATATAAAATGTCAGTGTGATATGGCCTTTACGCTGCAGTCAAAGGTGCAACGTCAACCTTTCTTAAAAACCTTTAAAAACTGCATTATAAGGTTATGTCGTAAATGCAAGTGGCATTGAATGTATTCAACGTTGTATACAAATTAATGGTATTTTAAAGATTTTAAATTTACATATTTTATCTACTTAGTTGTAAGTTACTGTTTATCTGTGGTATATTGAATTCATGTTTTTTTGTTAGTAAGGGTAAAAAGTATACTTTTTAAATAAGTTCACCATAGTTATGGAAGTTGTATATATTATGAAGTATAAAGCGCGTCACACACGGTGAAGATACTATAATATTTTATCTTAAGATACTGTAATATTTTATATTACAGTATCTTAAGGTATCCGGTATCAGCGTTCTGACCATCATTTTTCTTTTTGTCATTGCGTACTAAGACCCCTGTAGAACCGCCATCCTGTTACAAATTACCCACAAAATTTCGGGTCATTTGTAACAGGATGGCGGTTCTACAGGGGTCTTAGTACGCAATGACAAAAAGAAAAATGATGGTCAGAACGCTGATACCGGATACCTTAAGATACTGTAATATAAAATATTACAGTATCTTAAGATAAAATATTATAGTATCTTCACCGTGTGTGACGCGCTTAAATGTTTTAAATGCAATACATTAAATAATTTTACAATAAGGCTACAAATATCTTATGAATAGAATTAGCTGGAAAGTCATAGGCTAATTTTATTAGGTAATATAATTATTACATGAAGATACCTACTTTTATGTATGTACTAGCTGTACAGTCACGAGCAATAATATATGCCTAGGGGGCGATGTGCAAAAATATCTGTCACAAGAACGAGTTCAATAATATCTGTCTGCCCGTATATTCAGAATATTAATGCAAATTCACATAAAATTTATTGAGCCTCCCCTTAATTTTATTAATTAAAAAACAATGTTTTATGTACTTTGATTATAGAGTCGGATTTTAATATTATGTAGTGTTAGACATAACTTTTGATTTAATATTTTTGTGGATGAATAGTTGTCAATATAGCTGTCACTGTCACCTGTCAGAACATGCTTAGCTGTCGAATACTATAAATTGCCGCTTTCCTTTGACTCGTGGCGCAATCGTACGGATCGTGCCTAGGGGCTCGGACGTTGTTTATACGACGTTTGACCCAAATACCTTCACTTTGCTAATAGTCGTTGACTTGCTGCGATTTGTTAATCAATTAGGTAGCTGTGTAGAATCGCAGTACATTCTTAATACATTTCAAACAAATATTTGTGCCCGGCCTCGCGTGTTAATTCTTATATCAGAATTGGGATAGAATTCAAGCCCACTATTTTTAAATGTGTTTATGTTTACGTAGTTTTGTAACTGGCATTTGTGTTTTTCTTTTTCGTGCGTTGTGTAAAGTAAAAGTTTGTTACGTGGATTATTGTAACGGGAATGTAGTCCATCGAAGAAATTGTGTGTGCTATCTGGGCTGCGGTCCAGTGTTTGTAATAAAAACCTCTCAGTTCACAGGTAAATTAGATTCAGGGATGCGAGGGCCCTACGAAGTAGTGAAAATCCTGCCTAGTGGTCGATACGAGTTGAAACTCGTTGTGGTGACTACGGAAAGAAGACTCAAGCCGCGGCACAGCATAATATGGTGCCCTGGCGTGGCGAGTGGTGTCCCGAAGCATGTGCCGAATTTTTTTGACGATGATTGTTATTGGCTCGTAGTGATTCAAATCGCTAGTCGAACCCTGGCGTTGAGGTATTGTCTAGTCGCTGACGTATCGTAGTGATGTATTTCACTAGTCGTACGAGCGTAGATATACCGTCAAGTCGCCGTCTGTATGTCCGTAGTGAGTTGTCTCGCTAGTCGGATTTGAGCGTTGAGGTATTGTCTAGTCGCTGACGTATCGTAGTGATGTATTTCACTAGTCGTACGAGCGTAGATATACCGTCAAGTCGCCGTCTGTATGTCCGTAGTGAGTTGACTCGCTAGTCGGATTTGAGCGTTGAGGTATTGTCTAGTCGCTGTTTTACTAACGAGTGCGTAGAAAAGTATGGTCAGTGTGGCCGAGGCAGTGTGTTTTTGAAATCCCGAGATGAACTACCGTTGTATTGTAATACAAGAAAAGGCGTACGAGGACGTACGTTTGTCAGTATGGCCGTGTTAGACGTAACTTTTGATTTAATATTTTTGTGGATGAATAGTTGTCAATATAGAAGAAAGAAAGAAAGAAAGAAAAAACATTTATTTCTAGATAAAGGTACACACACAAGAAGAAAACACAAAATAGAAGAAGAAAGAAAGTACGATACATAATAAAATTAGACATAAATTAGGCGCCATGTTTGTTGAGAATCTGGTACTGTGTGTGCACTGCATTTCCAGAAAAGGGTCTTGACTCAGCTTTCTGCCATAATCGCAGCAAGCTGCGACTACAGCGCTGGTATTCTGTCAAGACCGATGGAGGGTGTGCTTTCGACTTTCCACTGATTTGCTACAGAAAAATAATAATATAAATAATAAATAGATAGTTAACTAATACAAATAATAGATATTAATAAATAAATAAATATGAATATGAATTTAAATGATAAGAGATGCGGTGTTGATTGGTTGATTGGTGCTTTAAATACTATGCAGTAACTACTGTTCTGCCAGAAGTAGATGTTTTAACTTTTGTTTAAAAGTGATTTTGGATCGAAGTTGACGCAGAGGCGGCGGTATATTATTCCAGCATTTTGTGGCACAGTATTTAAAGCAACCACGAAAAGCCATGCTATGATGCTTCGGTACTGAGAGTACATCAACATTAGATCTTAAAGGATTCCGGCTTGTGTCCTTACGCCAGACAAGCTTCTCAAATAGATACAATGGGCGTTTAGTTTTCACAAGATCAAACAGGAAGCATGCCATGAAGAGCTTGTGTCTATTCCTCATGTTAAGCATCTTTGAAGAGTTAAGAAAAGGTGTTATGTGGGACCTGGCAGGAATATTAAAGCAGAATCTGGCACAGGCGTTCTGAACTCTTTGCAAAAGCCTCCGTGACCGTTCCAGTAGACAAGACCCGAATACGTTAATGCAGTAATTGAGTCTAGAAAGGACAAGGGACTCGCACAACACAATTCGGAGATCCGTATTAATAAAGGGACGCAACTTATACATTACTTTTAGACGATAGAAGCACCCTTTAACAATCTCAAGAATATGGCTTTCGAATTTGAGATTACTGTCAAAGATCACTCCCAAATTACGAGCCTCTTCCACTTCTTGAATCGGGAAGCCATCAATGGATATTGACAAATTCAGATTTTTTGCTTTATGAACCTGCCCCTTTGTCCCGATAATCATATATTTAGACTTGACGGGGTTTAATAGCAGAGAGTTGTTAGATGCCCAGGTTGCAATACGACTCAAATCCGCTGAGAAACCAGACATAGTCGCCGCGACGTTATCGTATTTTATTCGAGAGTATATTTGCAGGTCGTCCGCATATAGATGGTAGTTGGAGTTGATAAGGCACCGCGTAATGTCTGCTGAGTAAATTATGAACAAAAGAGGGCCCAATATCGAGCCCTGGGGAACACCACGTGTCAGCAAGAGCTCCGAAGAGACGTTAGAAGAGCCATCGTTGTTGTTCAGAACTACCCTCTGTACACGGTCTCGCAAGTAACTATCAAACCATTTGCAAGCGCCGTCATTAAATCCATAAAAGCGAAGCTTACTGATCATGAGTTCAAAATTGATCGAGTCAAAAGCTCTCGAAAAGTCCAACAGTGCGAGCAAAGACGCGCTGCCCATATCTTCATTAGATAAGAGATCGTCTACGACATTCAGCAAGGCCGAGCAGGTGCTATGGCTCTTCCGGAAACCTGATTGGTACTTCGGTAAGATATTATTCTCTTCACAATAAATAACTATTTGATTGTACACGATTCTTTCCAATAATTTTGAAAAATACGGAAGCAAACTAATTGGCCTTAGGTCTTTAAATTCTGAAGGTTCATTGTTTTTAGGTAGTGGTCGGACTAAAGCTATCTTCCAAGCAGATGGAAAAATTAAAGTTTCAAGTGAACGATTTAGAATAGCGGTCATGGCTTTTAATGTGGTTGGCAATGTAAGCAAAATCATCTCTCTCGATATTTTATCGTGGCCTTGCGCATTCGATTTTATCGCAAGTATTAGCTTCCCCACGGTTTCCTCGTCGACAGGTTTCAAAGAAAAGTATCCCGTTGTGAATTTATGATTGTTAAAGTAATCTAAGGTAGGTTTATGAGTCGTATTTGGAGCTGGGATATATTTTAGAAAATGGGAATTTATTGCATCTGGATCCCGCAAATGGTCAGGTATATCAGTACTGTCGCGAAAATTGGGCAGTACGTATTTTTTCAAATTCTTCCAAAGTAGCTTTGAGTTATGGGAATGTGATTGGATCTGAGACTGATAAAAAGCCAACTTTTCTTGTTGCATACATATATTAGTAAAATTTTTCAAAGATTTGTAGTATGACTTATCACTCTCGCACTTGGACGCCCTATATTTATCGTGAGCTTCATTTCGAGTTTTCATAATTTCACGAAGATTGCTTGTCAACCACGGCGAACTCTTATTTTTTAGAACTCTGGTAGTCTCTGGTGCATGCTTATCGAAAAGAAAACTTATATAGGTATTAAAAGTCGTCACCATTTCGTTTACGGAATTAAGATTGGAAATGTCGTCCCATGGTAACATCTCAAGATCTTTGTTAAAGTCTTCCAGTACTATATCACGAATAGATCTATATGTGAGACGTTTTGACGGGATTTTTTGTTTTTTTATTTTAAAATTTGCATATATCATGGCGTGACCTCCCAACTCTGGGATGTGGTGAACGGCTGTTGAATACACAGGCATGTTAGTACACAACAGATCAATAACTGATTCACTGTGATCTTAGAAATGCGTTGGCTCCTCTATATAATTGTCTAAGTTGCAGCATTTTAAGAACTGATTAAAAAGTATAGTCATATTATCTCGGTGTTTCCTGATGTTTATATTAAAATCACCAAGCAGAATAATATAGCTGTCACTGTCACCTGTCAGAACATGCTTAGCTTACTATAAATTGCCGCTTTCCTTTGACTCGTGGCGCAATCGTACGGATCGTGCCTAGGGGCTCGGACGTTGTTTATACGACGTTTGACCCAAATACCTTCACTTTGCTAATAGTCGTTGACTTGCTGCGATTTGTTAATCAATTAGGTAGCTGTGTAGAATCGCAGTACATTCTTAATACATTTCAAACTAATATTTGTGCCCGGCCTCGCGTGTTAATTCTTATAGTAGGTTATTTTATAAAGTCCTAACCTTTATTTAGCTATTGTATGTTAAACAGATTAATTGTTTAGGTCAATGAACCTATTTTTTTTTATTATAAATCGTTACTTTTACTTACTCATTCAATAATTTCAAAACATATAGATACCTACGTGCTTTCAAGCCAAAATAGCTGAATCGTTTGGAAAAAAAAATTATGAATAGTTAAAGCTCCTATTAACGCAATCTTATTCTTAATTATTTAATATTATAAATGCGAAATGAACTCTGTCTGTCTGTCTGTCTCTTCTTCATGCCTCAACCACTGATTCGATTTGGATGAAATTTCGTACAGAGATAGCTTGAGACCTGAGAAAGGACATAGATTTGCCAGATATCCCACGGGAACGAATATGCGAATTTTCATGAACTACGCGGGCGAAGCCGCGGTCGAAAAGCTAGTTAAAAATACAACGAACAACAAACAATTTGACTGATTTACAAAATCGTATACCCTATTAACTATTCAATAAGTATAACACAAGGGGAAAATTTAAATTGGTAAATAAAGTTTATTTCCAGAATAATAAAATTGTTCTAATTTTATTCTCGAACATTCTTCAACAGTATGCTTTCATTGTTATTTATAGTAGTACATATAGATTTCTAATTTCTATAGTTTATACTAGTAAAAAACTATAACCAAGTCTATACTTAATATTATAAAGCTGAAGTTGGTTTGTTTGAACGCGCTTATCTCAGAAACTACTGGTCCGATTTCAAAAATTATTTCGGTGTTAGTAGACTACACAGGCCCATGTTGAAAAATTTATGGGTCATTTGAACCACCAGGTGACCTATCTAGAACGATATAAGAGCATAAAATAATAAGATTCAGCACTATGACGTCACTTGTAAGCTGTCCAACTGAGTGCAGATGAGAATACGAAAGTACAGGTAGAGATTTTTTCCCCTTGTCTCCATGATTTTTATACGGCGTTGCGGGATAATGGATTAAAAGCAGTATTCAAATAACTAGTATGACACAGATGCCGTACAAAAATGGTGGTCCACAAAGTCGGAATTTATTTTTATTTTCCGACAATTGCCGGGGTAAAGGTCATTTGATTTTGTACATCATTTGATCGGTTATATATATATATATATAGGTATATAACCGATTTATCTACGAAGGCTGTCAAAAGGCTATAAGCTATATTATAATACTAGCGGTCCGCCCCGGCTTCGCCCGTGGTACCTACATGTTTAAACTATCCTATCTCTCAAGTTGGATCGAACTGCACATGGTGTGCGAATTTTATTATAATCGGTTAAGTGGTTTAGGAGACCATTGAGGATAAACATTGTGACACGAGATTTATATATATATTAAGATATCATCATGCTAAGACCAACAGGAGCACTCCGGGTAAAAGCAAATTTTGCAGAAATGAAACATTCCTTTATGTTTAAAAAGAAATAGAACTGCATTTAAATATTTTTGTAAATTCACTTGCAACGTCCGGGAATCGCCCCAGTAAAAATAAAAATTAAAACTTGTTATTGCATTGTTCAAATCCATACAAATAATGTTAATTAATAATTACACGTATTCGAATTTTGTACATAAATAATACAAAGTTTAACTTTAAAATAATGAATTTATACATTTTCACAGTCTCAGTTCGACGATGACCTAATAATTCAAAGAAATGCTGAATAATACGACGCAATTGAATAAATTAAAATTAAATTAAAATTGATAACTATATTGTAAAGTTCCATACTTTAAACAATTGGTAATTTGTTGGGTCAGCAATGTAGCACGCAGCCAGTGTATGGATGGGTAACCAAATAGTTGCAATACCTATTATACTTAGAGTATACTAACTACTACTACTACTACTACTGTAATATATACTCTAAGCTATTATATTTGTCATTAGTAGATAGAATCAGCGAATCAGCATCATTCATTCCTACTCCAAAAAGGTAGAAAAAAAAGTAACGTATCCTTGGCGTACTCTATCTGTCAATTTGACAGTTGACGTTCAGAATTTTGAACGGAAAATTCGCGCCAAAACGCATGATTCGATTTGTAAAAATCAAAATGCCAATAATTTATACAGATAAGATATGATCACTGATAGTTTCGCATGAATAAAACAGATTAGATAAAGTTTTAACGTATTTATCATAATAGTTATGTCGCGTGCGGTGTTGACTTCGCTTTGATATTCGCGAAAACTGTTCTACAATGTGTTGTTGTAGGTAATCAATGTGTTTGTTTATGTGTCGATACGGAATGATTTGGCAAATTATGTAAGTGTGTGTTTGACGTCATCACTACATAGTAAAAACAAAGTCGCTTTCTCTGTTCCTGTGTATGCTTAAATCTTTAACTACGCAACGGATTTTGATGCGGTTTTTGCAAGAGTTATTCAAGGGGAAGGTTTTAGTGTATAATTTATTAAGGTTTAGGCAAAGCGGGCGAAGCCGCGGGTGGAAAGCTAGTTTTGTATTTAAATTGTATGCGTTCAATGTTCACAAAATATTAGATCGATTCTTTGAAATATTTATTTTATGTGTACTGGGTACAGGTGTCATAATATTATGTAATTTTAACGGGAAGGAATTATAAAAAAAGATAATCGTGCAGGGAATGTTATTTTTCAACGATTTTTTGATAAAATATATGAACGTGAAGTTAAAAACATAATTACGATTCTAGAATATTCTTAAAATTTATTTTGTTCATGTATTTTACAATCCACAAAAAGATTTGAGAACAAACTTTTAAATATGTGCATTGTGGACGCTATATTTATTTATTGATTCATAAAATCACAATGAAACAATATTTATAAATAACACCTATCTGTAATTGCTAAAGATAAACATAAAATAATAAGGAAATAGATAAATTATGATACGATTTAATGAAGTCTGTCTTAGCATGAAAATCAAGATAATTCTAATATGTAGATAGGTTTGTAGTACGCGAATGGAGATAATAATAATAAGGGCCGATTTTTCAATGCTTGGATAAAACTTATTCGTCGAATAATGTATAAAACTACCATTTTAAAATAGTATTCTAATTGCCCGTATTTGACAGTTTACGTGACATTTTAATATTTTCGTGTAATACTTTATTGGACGGATAAGTTTTATCCAAGCATTGAAAAATCGGCCCTTAATAATATGTACATGTATTTCATTAAATAATGCTAAAAATAACTTTATTAGCGTTTTCTCACAGTATTACAATATCTATACAGTACGGAAACGAATGTACTTGCACAGAGAAACGGAGGGGAATTGGCGGGGGGTCGGGCGACGCGGGCCGCGTAATGCAAACACGCTTAGTTTGCATTACCTAGCGCGAAAGGACGACGCAGTCGTATTTTTTGTGTAATAATTTTATTATACATACTTACATATTCTATTATGGCGCGCACAAACTTTTCCGTGTACGGATGTAAATCTACATTGAAATCCCAGAAGGAAACAATATTTTAGAAATATTGTATTTGTATCTGTTGAATTTAAATCAAAGCTATGTATATGTTGTCCTCATTATTTTCTTATCAGATTGTTCATCCCAATGTGAATGCATTACTTAGATAAATGTTATAATATACAATTAATAACATCTAAAAATAAAGTGTCACGTAAATATTTAGCATTGCAATATATGTAATTATAATATTATATAAAATAACAAATAATTACATCAGATTTAATATATCGAAATTATTTTGAATGTACATATACATAAATGATTACATCATAATAGTAATAATCACAATTTTTAATTCCAATTTGTTGCAACCCTAGCATATTTTCGTGTGGCAGCGTAAGTACCTACACTGGCGGCGGCATCGCGCGACATCAAAGGCGTTGCCTTACTGTAGGAAATAATATTGTAATACTGTGGTTTTCTGGCGGGATCACGGGTGGCTGATAGACTACAGGCCCATGTTGAAAAATTTATAGGTCATTAATTGGTGGTTCAATTAATGACCTATAAATTGACGTCAAGTGACGTCATAGTGCTGAATCTTATTATTTTATGCTCTAATATCGTTCTATATAGGTCACCTGGTGGTTCAAATGACCCATAAATTTTTCAACATGGGCCTGTAGTCTATGAGTGGTCAAGCGTCGCGTCCGCGTCGCCCCGGTAAGTCGGAAAACCGTTCGATTCGCGCCTAATGATCGAATTTAATCTATTATTTAAAAATTTATATTTACAAAGCGTTTGAATTTAAAAAAATTATGATATCAAATTTATATTAAAGTTAAAAGTTATATTGAGGGTTGCGTTTGAGAACGCATATATTATTATTATGTAAAAGAGGTTAGTAAAAACTGAACTACAAGTTTGTGGGGTCATGACCCTTGTTCCGTCATTTTGAATAATTAATATAATTAAAAAAAAACACGCATAAAGTCCCGAAATTATTGTATTTTCACCGATGAAGTGTACAAAGTTTGAATTACATCAGTAGGTCAAAATCGAGTATCAAAGAGTCGTACAAACAAACATACAGGTGAAGCTAATAAAAGTGTGTTAAAAGGGTTTCATGCATATTCTAAGCTAGCTATGGTACAGTTTATAAGATACTAGCTTACCGCCCGCGGCTTCGCCCGCGCAGTCAAAGAAAAACCCGCATAGTTCCCGTTCCCGTGGGATTTCCGGGATAAAACCTATCCTATGTCCTTTCGCGGGTATCAAAATATCTCTATACCAAATTTCATGCAAATTGGTTCAGTAGTTAAGGCGTGATTAAGTAACAGACAGACAGACAGAGTTACTTTCGCATTTATAATATTAGTATGGTTTATTACTTCAGTCTTTATTAGGCGCGGGACATACACAAGCGGCGCGGCGCGCATCGGGCGCACTGCCGGCGCGCATCGGGTGCGCTATTGGCTATTTCCAAAGTTCTTTCATACAAAATGTAGAAAAAGGACGTGGTGCAAAACAGGTTGAAGAGGTGCGCTTATGGCACGCCCGCACCCGCACCGCTTGTGTTTGACCCGCGCCTTACGCTCCGGGATAAAAATATAACAACATTTCAATAAATGACAAGATTATTTTCTATGACAATGTATGATTAATAGATTTAATCAATGTTCATCAATCAATGATCATTTATCAGAAATCTAAATTCGACGTGTAAGTTGTAATATATTACTTGACTTAAAGAAACGTTTTCCTATTAGACTACAGGCCCATGTTGAAATAAATATGGGTAATTTGAACCACCAGGTGACCTATCTAGAACGATATAAGAGCATAAAATAATAAGATTCAGCACTATGCCGTCACTTGTGAGCTGTCCAACTGAGTGCAGATGAGAATTCGTAAGTACAGGTAGAGATTTTTTCCCCTTGTCTCCATCATTTTTGTACGGCGTTGTACTTGTGGAATAATGAATTAAAAGCAGTATAGAAATAGTATGACACAGATGATATATTATATAGATATTTAGATAGTAAGCAATCACTATAATATTTTTTATTGTGTAGGTTTAACCAATTACAAATGTCATGTTTGTATGTCTGTCGTTACACATGCAATATAGCTGAATCGATTTAATTTAATTTATAGCCTTCGGATTTCAGAAGCAGACATAGGCTATCTATATATTATTATATAACAAAGCCATACCGCGTCCCTCTGTGCCCGTTAAATTCAAAAACTACTGCACCGATTTTTATTCTGTTTTCATCAATGGATAGCGAGGTTTTCGATGTTCATCACACAAATGTTTTTCCCAGGTGGGAATCGTACTCACGACCTCTGGCTTGGAAGGCAGGGTCATTACCAACCAAGCCAACCGGTCAGTAATATCTTTATTATTATGTCTCGTGTTAAATACTCTGTATTGAGATGAGTCACAATGCACGAAATAAAGATAAAGATAATCATAAAATATTAACATAATATTATCAGTCATATTTGTAATGTATTATTAAGCGCATCACACACGGTGAAGATACTATAATATTTTATGTTAAGATTCTCTTATATAAAATATTACAGTATCTTAAGGTATCCGGTATCAGCGGTATAAAATATTATAGTATCTTCACCGTGTGTGATGCGCTTTACTCAGCATACATACTCAGAAGCCTAGTAAATATATCAATCCTGAACTATCACTACATAGTATAAAACAAAGTCGCTTTCCCTGTCCCTATGTCCCTATGTCCCTATGTCCCTTTGTACGCTTAAATCTTTGAAACTACGCAACGGATTTTGATGCGGTTTTTTTTAATAGATAGAGTGATTCAAGAGGAAGGTTTATATGTATAATAACATCCATTAAATAGTGGACAAGTACTGTTATTTTTGAGGTTTCTAATGTGATGTCGTAAAAAATTACTTTTTTTTCCGCTTACATTGCAAACGCAGGCTGAACCCTACGAGTTTTATCAAAATAATGTACTAAGTATTATACACATTGAAAAGGTCTACAGAAAAGTCCGCGATGGTATATGTCTATCTCTTATGGATAACCCACAATAACTTTTTTTTGTCATTTACTTTTTACGACAAATAATGGCTAATTTTCGATGCGATTTTAAACAATACAGCATTAATCTTTAACCAATTAAATACCTTGAATACATTGTTCATTTAATATAGATCTATATGGCCCTTTACACCGTATGATTTAAGTGAATATTTTCGAAGATATTACAGATTTAAAAATTGCGGGACGTAGCGTTTGCGGCGGTACCGGCCGGCCGCCTGGCTATCTATTTTATACCCGTGCGAAGCCGGAGCGGGCCGCTATGTTTTTATATATGTACAACGTTCACAGTTTTTCTGTAGTGTATTTAGTATCAGCATTGCACCCGTGCGAAGCCGGGGCGGGTCGCTAGTTATTTAATATACAGGGTGTAATCGTTAAGTGTGCACAGGCGATTATTCCGTAACTATTACAGATATCAAATAACTTTAAACTGATATCGAAAGCACTTAACCCAATGAGTAAAATGGCCATAATAAATTTTTAAAAATGAAACGAGAAATATCTAAAAAATTAACTGTTAACCCTCCCATACATTTAGAATGAAATTTTACGAGAGAACCCTCGTATCGTCAAATACAGGGAAAGTTGCGTGGGGATGGCCGTTAAAATATTCAATCATCTGCCAAATAACAGACGTGTAACGATTATAAATTTAGAAAACATCTTCTTAATTGGCTTAATGAAAAAAACTTCTATACCATAAAGGAGTTCATGGAAATTTCAACCCGAACGCACCATTAACTCCTTTATGGTAATTATTTTTGCATGCTTGTATTGGCTGAACATGTTTGTGGTTTATTAATATAATTGTATCACCATTGAATACCATGTTTAAAGCAAAATAAAGATTTTATTTTTTTATTTATTTTTATTTTAATGAGATATGAATTTCCCATGTACATTTAATATGAAAGATTTTAGCTTCTTTTTCTTTTTTTGGTTTTCTGCTTTAATTAGGTACTTCGCAAATTTGAAGGGAAATTCATTTAGAAACTGTAAATAGAGCTCCTCATTGTATTGCACAATGAGGACATCACTTCGAAAATCTGCTATGAATACAAAATATATGGGAAATAAATTGTATGGGAGCGTTTAATGTAACATTTTTGGATATATCTCGTTTTATTAAAAAAAAATATTATGGCCATTTTACTCATTAGGTTATTAAGTACTTTCGATATCAGTTTAAAGTTTTTTGATATCTGTAATAGTTACGGAATAATCGCCTGTGCACACTTAACGATTACACCCTATATACTAACTAGCAGTCCGCCCCGGCTTCGCCCGTGGTACCTACATGTTTAAACTATCCTATCTCTCAAGTTGGATCGAACTGCACATGGTGTGCGAATTTTATTATAATCGGTTAAGTGGTTTAGGAGTCCATTGAGGACAAACATTGTGACACGAGATTTATATATATTAAGATATACTATTATCATAATGTAGGTATTGTAAGTCTATGTTCCATTTATTATCGAAAGGACGAAGCGACGCCCCCTTCCCCTTGACGTAATTTTTGGGATGCGCGAATATTATAATTTTTGTATGAAAATAAAAGCAAATTATCAAAAGTCGTAGAACAAATGTTGTTACTTATGATGTTAGCTATCTTGTCCTGCGAGGTTGCTGGTGTTTTACAAGTAACCCTGTATAAGAATCATTAATTTTTGAATTCGAACCAGTAGTTTCTGATATTAGCGCATTACTTATAGTAGTTTCTTTATACCAATCTAACTCAAGTACTACTGAACCAATTTAAATAATTCTTTCACCAACAGAAAACTACAATATCCTTCGTAACATCTATAGTGTATACTATCTATACTATCTATACGAGTATGTTTGTATTTCGGTGTTAGTTATCCTATTTATCGAGGAAGTTATATTAGAAGATAGGCTATATTATATCATCTCGCTCAGACTAACAGGAGCGGAGCCACGTGGGTGAAACCGTGGGGCACAGCTAGTATACAATATAGATTATAGTATTTTATTTTATTTCCAGTTTAACCTACATTCTTCACATACAAGTAACCGACAGCCGCGCAAACGAATTCAGAGATGTACTCCGGGAGAGAGAGCGGCAACAATGCCTTACTGGGTATATGACTGACGTGCAGTCGTGGGTCACGTCGGATGGTAGACTCACTGTCGCGTTGAGTAAGTTTAACACATGTAGATAGACTTGTTAGATATACAATATGGGGGTCTTCAAGCGTAGAGTGAACAGGTACCTTCTAGGGAAGCGCGTTCCATCTTAGACCACATCTCAGCTTAACATCAGGCGAGATTGTGGTCAAGCGCTTCCCTATTACCAATAAAAAAAAATTGGTTGTCTGTAAAGTCGGTTTACTGACGATAGTTGAACGTGACAACGTCCGATTGTGCTTCTTTGTCGCTCGTTCCGCGCTCTCGCTCGCACTTCAAGCCTTACATGGAACGCCTCAGAGCGAGGTAACGCCGCATGAGTCATGTTTTTTCGTGCGTGCAGCTGGCTCTATCGAATTATAAGACGTTGTCACGTCAAAATATATATAGTTACAGTTCCAAGTACAATAGGTATCTCCACATAAAAGTGTTGTTCGGAAGGGTAATCATAAGGATATTATCCTGAAGGAGGAGTGGCTACAATGTCTTACTGGGTATACATGACTGACGTGCAGTCGTGGGTCACGTCGGATGGTAGACTGACTGTTGCGTTGAGTAAGTTTAACACGATATTATAAAGATAGAGATATACCTAGTTGTAAGAAACATACTTTCACATACCGTTATATTGTATTTACACAATATGTTGCTTGCTTGGAAGAGATTATTACTTGTTAGTAAGGCCGCCTTCTGTGTTGGATGTCCTAGTTAAGTTTTTGTTGTAGTACCTACTTTTGTTATGTTGGCAGCACATTAAAGTGATTAAAATAAAAAATAAAATAAAATAAATAGTTATCTCCACGTAAAGCATCGATGGTCTGAAATGCTCTAAGGTCTGAAGGGCCAAATATCCTCCTATATTTGATTAATAACTTCATCCTACGTTTGATGACAGCAGAAGATCGGTCATCATATTACGGGCAATTATGACCTTTAAAAAAATTTTTATTTACACGTTATAAAAGCTATAAAGAAGCATGGTTAAAAATGTTTAAGTTCCTCATAATATAACAGCTTTAACGAACTATTACTGACAATCCCTTTTCAATTTTTTGTGTTTAGATTTATAAATTAAATTCCAGAAGAAGGAGTGGTGGATCTGTCTAGTAGAAGTGATGCGACACCAGCTTTGAAAAACTTGCTAAGATTGCAAACTAGAAACAATGGAGTCATCAAATACCTGAGCATGGCGAGGTGTGGTTTTCGACAAGTTCCATCGGTATAATTTTTATTTATTAATACTTTTTATCGATCCCTTAACTGATAACATATGGGAGAGATGGATTTATACTTTTCATACCTTTTCACTCATAGTCGAAATAATATTTGCATCTTCTTATTCACTCGTTTTAGTGCATTGACTAAAGGAAGGCTGTGTTCTTTCCAAAAGTTTGTTCTATCTCTGTTCTGAATTTCATCAGAAAGATAAACAGATATAATATATTCGCAATTAAAATATTATTATTAGCAGCATTAATTATATCATCTTTTTTCATAGAATCC
This sequence comes from Colias behrii, assembly GCA_029959065.1. NCBI lineage: Eukaryota > Metazoa > Arthropoda > Insecta > Lepidoptera > Pieridae > Colias > Colias behrii. The sequence continues at coordinate 3,408,670 of JARWMC010000029.1, read as the reverse complement.
ATTCAACTATTGCTCTTTCAATTTATATATTTTAAAGTAGGAAATAGTGTAATTTCACAACGTCGTCCCATTTAATAGAAGTAGGCTTTATTCTACAACATGAAATATACTTAGAAAACTTAATCTTAATTTAATAAATAAAGAAATTAATGAAATTAAGTACCAATATTTTACACAGTTTACCATCATTTCGAATATCAGGGTCTGCTCATTACATTTAACCTGTCTCTTTTGAATAAATATAATTCTTTATTTAATTACCCAATTATCTTCATTTTCAGGTAGTTTTCTTGCGTGATAGTTCTATGAATCTGGCAGCGTCAGTCGAATATATAACATTTTATGGCAACAATTTTGGACAATTCCTTATAACTTCGGAGAGATATGACTCCATATTGAATACGACGAACGCTAAAGAAGTCTATCTGAGCCCTGAGAACGTGCAGAGTAAGATGATGGTTAATTTTGTTGTTCATCGATTTATCTGTCTCTTCTAAAACACTTCTCTGTTTCTTATTACGAGATTTAAATATCTTTATTTCAGGTTATGTCTTTATTTCAGGGAAATCAACATGGTCGGTGGGACTGCTAAGCGCTTCTTTCCCCAAACTTAAAGAATTAGATTTACGAAACTGCCAAATCGAAGTACTGGACGCATTCATTTTCCAAGGGATGCCATCTTTAACATCTTTATACCTCGGCGAGAACTACATAAGTTTAGTGGACGCTCATGCGTTCGTTGGTCTGACCAGTCTACGGCATTTGGACTTAAGTAGGAATAGAGAAGACGATCCGAAAAGAATTCTGTTTTTCGAATCTTCAGACACTCTCCGACTTCTAAACTTAACATCCTTAGACCTTTCCTTTTCAGCGGTTGGTGCTCGTATTTTAGGAAACTTTGGATCCAAATTGGAAAGACTCTCTCTATGTTACACAGGACTTTTCCCATTACAGCGAAACACATTCGCGAACACGTCACTGAAATACTTAGACTTGTCTGGTAATCCCGAGGTTTTGCTCGAGAAAGGCGTGCTTAGCGGACTAGAAAAATCATTGAGAGTCCTTTACGTAAAATCATCACAAGTAAAGTCATTGGATTTTATTATAGACTTCACAGAACTGGAGGTACTTAAAGCGTCACAAAACGAAATAACAACCATATCGCAATATGTGATGAGAACGATGAAAAGTTTACAAATTCTAGATTTGCACAGTAACAGAGTATCCTCGTGGTTCACAGATATTATATCTACAATGCCTAAACTGAAAGTACTAATCTTGGTTAACAATAACATGAATATAATAACGGAAAGTATGATCGCTGATGTAGCTAACGTGAAATATGTGGCGATATCCAAAAATTTAATGGTATGCTATTGCTACGTCAGGGACATGTATGAAATTGCGTTCCAAAATGAATTCAGGCTTAAAGATACAATTATAACAAGCAATTTTATGGAACACAACGCTCTCATGTTCCACACTGGATTCTCTGATTATAACGATATTATAAAAATCCGAAGAAACGTGTCAGAATTGTGTTTTGAGTTACACAACTCGACGGACGTATTTAATTGTTTCGCGGGAGGTTTCAGTACAAATATGACTGGTAACTTCTTGTATTTGGACTACGATGAAAGAGATTACAACTGTTATTCTATGTCTCATGGTAGAAGTATTTCGTATGGTGAAGTAGTACCCTGTCATGATCGACGCGATTTAAAGCCGGAATTAAAATTAAAACGCAGCCGTAACAGCTTATATTTTTTGTTCATGCTATTAGCACTGTTACCAATTTTAGTTTTCATCTACATGTTTAGGAGAAACTTCAGATATTTCCTGATTACTATGCGAAATTCTGCAATGCTGAGTTTGATTAATGAGAAAAATGTAGTCGACGGTAAGATTATTAATTAAACTTATCATCGTTACCCAAAAACAAAATTAATTTAGATTATAATCTTTAGCTTGAAAAATAGGTGCGTGTACTAGTGTACACACGTAAGAAGTGAAACTTCTTTATGACCTTATTTTTCAAAAAATAATTTACTATACCTATGCAACTTTACAGAAATATGTCGAATCACGCGTGGTAGGGATAAGAAAAAGATGGCGCGTAACGGAAAAATGTCACGCGTAACGAAAAAATGTTACACTAAATTTTTTTCAACCCCGATAAAGAAGTTTCACTTCAATAAGCGTACCTAGATACAATATTACTATAAAAACAAGATTTGATTACACTATTTGCTATTTTTCCATCTAAAAGTCTTCTCAAGTAAATGACATCTGAATCATTAGTTAATATAATTTTTAAAATTCTAGAGACGAAAATCTTCAATTACGACGTGTTCGTATCATACTGCAATGAAGACAGAGCCTGGGTGTTGGACCAGCTCTTGCCACATGTGGAGAAAGATTGCCGTATTAGTGTTTGCTTGCATGAACGAGATTTTCAGGTATTTTAAAATTACTACAATTACAATACACACATTTTTAATATAGATACATACACAAACACATCATACACTCAAAACTCTGCCTAGACATGTAGTAGGCAGAGTTTTATAATGCGTGATACTACTAACCTTTGAACATTGCTGCTACGAAATCTATACTATACTAATATTATAAAGCTGAAGAGTTTGTTTGTTTGTTTGTTTGTTTGTTTGAACGCGCTAATCTCGGGAACTACTGGTCCGATTTGAAAAATTCTTTCGGTGTTAGATAGCTCATTTATCGAGGAAGGCTATAGGCTATATACCATCACGCTACGACCAACAGGAGAGGAACCACGGGGGTGAAACCGCGCGGAGCGGCTAGTAAGTTGATAATTTCAACGAATGTCTTATACATATTTCATTATCATTTAATGGGCAAACGCGAACCTAGTACTATGCATTGCACTTATTATTATATTTTGTTCGCCAATAAAATTAGTGGGATCACTAAAATTACTAGGCCATGTTCAAGTTATCCAATTCTTCCTTTTCTTTGTATATGTGATACGAGTATCGGTTGTAGCCAAATTAAAACATTTCTAATCAGTTAAATGAAAACAAAAAAATTGGCAAACAAACATGAGGCTTGGTCATGAAGCTTGAACATGAGACTTGAGAATGAGGCTTGAGCATGAGGCAAGAGCATGAAGCTTTCACATGAGGATTGAACATGAGGCTTGAGCATGAGGCACGAGCATGAAGCTTTCACATGAGGATTGAACATGAGGCTTGAGCATGAGGCACGAGCATGAAGCTTTCACATGAGGATTGAACATGAGGCTTGAGCATGAGGCACGAGCATGAAGCTTTCACATAAGGATTGAACATGAGGCTTGAGCATGAGGCACGAGCATGAAGCTTTCACATGAGGATTGAACATGAGACTTGAGCATGAGGCACGAGCATGAAGCTTTCACATGAGGATTGAACATGAGGCTTGAGCATGAGGCAAGAGCATGAAGCTTTCACATGAGGATTGAACATGAGGCTTGAGCATGAGGCAAGAGCATGAAGCTTTCACATGAGGATTGAACATGAGGCTTGAACATGAGGCAAGAGCATGAAGCTTTCACATGAAGCGTGAACATGAGGCTTGACCATGAAAAAATCATCAAAAAATACTTATAGGTGTAGAATGTATAAAGACCTATTCAAACTACTTAGAGCGGTATCCGCTACCGCCGTGGGTAGCGGTATCCCGATGGGCACGCGATTAAATCCCTTACGTAGTATATTATAGACACTCGTATATCGACTATAGTACCGATCTCGGTTCTTTACGTCATGAGCTTTCGCATAAGGCATGAGCTTGAGCATGAGGCTTGTGCATGAGGCTTGAGCATGCGGCTTGTGCATGCGGCTTGATTATGCAGATTGTGCATGCAGCTTGTGCATGTAGCTTGAGCATGCAGCTTGCGCATACAGCTTGAGCATGCAGCTTGTGCATGCAGCTTGCGCATGCAGCTTGCGCAAGCGGCATGGGCATGATGCTTAAGCCTACCATAGTAATTCTTGAATTAATGTCAAATATCATTTACTGGTATTTGTTATGTTGATGTAAGACGATTATATTTCAGGTGGGTCTATCGATACTAGAGAACATAGTGTCGTGCATGGACCGCTCCCGCTTCATCATGCTCATCATCTCGCGGCGCTTCCTCTTGAGCCAGTGGTGCCAGTTTGAGATGCATCTCGCACAACACAGGTATCCTTTAATATGCTGTTTATTTAAGTAAAAATATTCTGCAAATGATTGACTGACTGGAGCCGGATCCACAAGGAGCCGTTTGTCCAAACTAAAAATATCTGATAACGAATTCTCGGCATATTGCGCAACGTGTAAATTGTATAAACGGCGATTATTATACAATTTGCCTGCGATGCATGTATGTGTCACCGTCATCTGGTTGAATCTGCTATTTGATTGAATTACGAGCGTTATATCCGCTCTGTTCAAAGGGCTATGTTACAATCTAAATGGACGTTGATAGACGGTTGATAAATCAACGTTCGACCTAGTCATTCAATTAAATATCGTCAGTGAACGCGCTATTCATTCAATCAAATAGCAAATTCAACCACATGACTACGACATGTACATGACGTAAGGTAAACCCGCCTCTATTGCCAAACTACTAGAGATTTGAATCACGATACTACTATATAAGCTCCTATGCTAAACAAAAAGCACCCTCATTCCCAGGCTGCTAGAGACGCGTCGCGAGGACCTGCTGCTCGTGCTGCTGGAGGAGATCCCGCGCAGCCTGCGCCCCAACACGCTGCACTACCTGATGCTCACCAAGACCTACATCGTGTGGCCCGCGGACGGACACAGTGACTTCTGGCGACGGCTCAAGAGGTCGCTCGTTACGCAGAAGATGAAGAGCACAGAAAATGACTCCTTGGCATAAATGTTATGGAAATACTACTTAGCTAAATTCGTGATATAAGTAGTACTCTAATAAAAACGCACTCGACACGATAATTATGACAATCATAGAGACCACACATCGAAATTCGTGTCATGGCTCTAATGAAACTATAATGTAATCATAGAAGCAAATTAATTAATAGTTACAATTACCTTGTGACGATCATAGGAAGACCATACAGCGAAATTTATGAATATACAGTAGCGACTTTTATTGTAACAACTTGTGCTTGTTACAACGCATTATGAACGTTTTCATTACAGCCACTACACGAAATTATTCACGTTATGGCTCTTTTACAATGACCTATTCGCATTGTTAGCTGATTTTTCTCGTTTTCGACAATCCGTCCGCAAGTTCGAGCAACCCCAACCCGCACAAATTTTTAGTTAATAACTTTATTTTGAGCACGAGAGCGAAGCTGCGGGCAACAGCTAGTTACATATATTTTAGGTTAATTTAAAATTAAATTTAGTATAATTATTTTAATAATTCCTGACAATGCAGTAGTTTTATTTTTATTGGATAAAATATTGTGTATGAAACGAAAATGTGTGAATTAATTTTAAGAGAAATATACATTTTGCTTTACATTTGGTTTTATTTATAGATTCCGATAGACATCTAATAAAATATGTATAATAATGGTCTTACCTGGGTAATCACGCCCCTGGGGGCGGATTTAAACTACGATGAAAGAGATTACAACTATTACTCCATGTCTCAAGGTAGAAGTATTTCGTATGGTGAAGTACCCTGTCATGATCGACGCGATTTATTTGAGTATGCGGCTTGTGCATGCGGCTTGTGCATGCGGCTTGTGCATGCAGCTTGAGCATGCAACTTGTGCATGCAGCTTGAGCATGCAGCTTGATGCAGCTTGATTACTGTATATAAAACGAAAATGTGTGAATTAATTTTAAGACAAATAAAACTGATAAAATATCCAGCTGCTGTGCGGTTTCACTCGCAGACGAACCCGCGGTCAAAAGCAAGTACCTATCATAGTATAAAGAGTTACCTATATGTACTATGTAAGTATCTATTTCCAAAGTACGAGATGTTCTAGTACATCCTTATAAATAAAATGTATAGAATAAATCGTTGTAAGTAATATAATATAATAATTCATAATAGGTACTTACCGAACGTTAGAGAACTTAGAGAATGACAACTGTTACCACAAATTGCTTAAAAATTGTTAAACTTAAATTCATTTTATAAAAAGAAAACAAAAAGAACTAATAAAATCTTCCGCGCGTAAAACGAATTTGTCTTCCATTTTTTTTTTATGAAAGTAGGTACTGCCTATTCACGCTCCGACGTTTAGTTTATAAAAAAACAGTGTCGAAAATTTTTCATTATTAAAAAAATAATCACGTTATATATTACCTAATTTAATAATTATAGAGAATCATTGTTTTTTCTACATTCTCAAAAAACATTTAATTTAATAATCAGTTTTTAATCACAGCAATTTTATAATCAATGCAATTATTTATTACTAAAAATAATATATTATTATGTTACCGTGAACAAAATATAACAAACAATAGCACCTTGAAATACAAATATTTACAAGAATAATAAATTAATTAAAAAAAGTCATTAGACATGCATACTAAGTACAAATTTCAAAGGTTACTGGCCACTAATGAATTATTAAAAAAAACAACTTCGCCGCCATTTTAGGCGGCATTCATGGTTCATTGACATTTTTGTTGACATTTTGGAAATTAAATAAATTGTACGAAAGTTTTACAATGGCAAAGAAAGATAAAAAGAAAAAGGTATTTTTATTGTTTTATTACTTAATAGATTAAATAAAGTTTTATTAGAAATACCTAGGAATGAAATTTTGTGAATCGTATATAAATAAAAATGATACCTACAATCTTAGATACAATAATATACTTACTGTGCTTTTGCAAAATGTATACTAATTATATATAGATTATAGATACGTGTTTATTTAATGTTATGTATATGGAAAATAACTTTTTGATACGCTATATAACATATATAGATATTGTTACTTTTCTAAATTATTTTTTTATTTTCAGGATGAAGAACCAGCAGGTGAGTGCTATCATAAATAGTGTCTTAATCCCTTACAATAAGATCGATATTTATACTTATTTATTACTAACGTGAAAGTCACATTAAAATTAATTCAGTCGTTTATATTTTGGACAAACTGGAAATTTTTCATGAAGAGAATCGTATTCTGGTAGCTCGACCTTCGATATTCGAATATTCGAATACCAAAATTTGCTTATTTTTCTTAAATGGCAAGTCTTTATTTTGCCGCCTTTTTTATCGTGTTATAAAATTATTGCTTTGTATATAGGGATACTTTTCTTGCAGTAATTTTCTCTATTAGTGCTTGTATAATCTTATTTTATTGTTCTTACTTACATAAGGAACGTAAAAATTTGTGAGAATGGGTGGATGTATTTGTATCTTTTACACACGAAAACCACTGAACTTATGTCAATAATACTTGACAGTGATGTAGCTTGTGTACCGGAATAATACATAAGCTATAGAAATACATGCTTTTGTGTTGAATTTAATGGCTCTCTTCAAAATGGGCAACGTTGGGCGAGTAGAGGCAATCACGATTGGCCTAAATCTATGATCGGCCGTCATTGTAGATGTTTATTCATAATAGCCGTAATGGCAAATTTCGACGATCATATTTTGTTGGGCCAACGCTGCCCATTGTGATTGCCCATAATGCTTTTACTGTTAAGTTACGATTAGTAGTCATCTTATAAATAAACAAAATCCTCACAAACATAACAATAATGGTATTACAGAAGTTGAGATCCAAGAGGAAGTCATGGAGGTCACAGACCTGGAGCCAGAGCCTGAAGAAATCCAGTATACCGATACGTCATACACTAGCGCCTCTTTTGAAAGCCTACCTCCTGTTATTGAAGGTAATTTACTTGAATTTATAGTTAAGTGCGATGTATACAGGTGATACAGATATTGATAACCGCTGTTAAAGTATTTTTTACGAAATCGCCGTATGCAAGACTATAAGTTCCATCCATTGAGCATAATTGCATTGCATCGAGCCTATACTCCATACAGTATGTAAATGTATGTTAACAAAAGTGATGGAAAATAAACCTTTTCTACAAAAAAGGCCATCGACATTACTTAAAGTGGTAGGTACGACTTTAATTTCTAAAATAGAACCATTTGACAAAACTTCCCCTTTTTTGAAGTCGGTTGAAAACAGCAGAGATATAAAAAGGTCTTTAAAAGATAATACATCTGCCTCATATCCCTCAAGGGGACACTGGACCATCTTAATATATATATATAAATCTTGTGTCACAATGTTTGTCCTCAATGGACTCCTAAACCACTTATCCGATTATAATAAAATTCGCACACCATGTGCAGTTCGATCCAACTTGAGAGATAGGATAGTTTAAACATGTAGGTACCACGGGCGAAGCCGGGGCGGACCGCTAGTAATATTATAATATTAAATCAATATGATTGGTTGCCATAGTAACCTTGATTCAATGCAGAAAAATATTCTACTGTAGTAAACTGTGTTTTTTATGGTAAGTGTTGAATATAGATTAGGAATTTGATATTTTTAGGGTTCTCTAACAAATAAAATGGAGACATGCTTCTATTATTTTTAAATTTAGAAAATGGAATTAACATGACGTGTAATTAAAAAATCACGTGTCGTCATAGTATAGTAAAATATTGTTTCCAGAACCAAAGCCCAAAAAGAAGAAAGGCAAGAAAAAGGCAGAAGAGGTAAGTACACTTAAATAATTGTATAAATATACATACATATACATATAAATATACATATAAATAAATATAGTATTTACGATTTTTGTTACTACTTAACCGAATTTGATTAATGATGAGATGGTAAGAAAAAACATCGATACAAACAATGCAATTTAAAAAGCATAAATTTTTGTGTATTATTTAGTTGACTTCGAAAAAAGATTTTTACACGAAACAATATTATTCAAAAAGTTAATCATTCTAAGATGAAGGAATAATAGCATATTTAGTTCTGCTCATCAAAGATTGTTTATAATTTATAGGTAGTGGAAGTTGTCAAAAAGACGAGCAGCGAATTATTTCAGTGGTCTGAGGAATCTATAGTTGGAGGTTAGTAAAAACACATTAATATTTAGTAACTTACTTCGATTAATTTTATTTCTAAATCCTAACTGGATTTCTGCACGAAGTATACTTACCATAAAAAAATATTTAATAACATATCGTTAACAATTTCATAAAATATTGTTAACATTACAGAAGAACAGCAGAAAGTGGAAGAAGAAGAACCAGAGACAAAAAAGAAGAAAGGCAAGAAAGGAAAGAAGGAAAAGGAAAAAGAAGAAATACCTGTCTTTGAAAAGGTAACAAAAGTTTCAATGTTACTACATATATTTAAGACTAGCTGTGCTGTGCTGTTGGTGTGATGATATATAGCCTATAGCCTTCCTCGATAAATGGGCTATCTAACACCTAAAGAATTTTTCAAATCGGACTAGTAGTTCCCGAGATTAGCGTGTTCAAACAAACAAACTCTTCAGCTTTATAATATTAGTACAGATTTAACTAAAGACGTAGATAGAAAAACTTGATAAAATATAAAATTATATTCTTTTTCAAATAAAAAACTTAATATTCTTTAGGAAGTTTATACAGGGTGTCCCACTATTGGTATACTAAGCGCGAAGAAACTTGTAGTTTTGCATACACTGATCACGTAAAAATTACTTAAACAACAAAATTACGTCAAAAATTTTTTGCTAAATTTTTCCTGAAAATCCATATGAGCATTTTGTCTATCCATACTAATATTATAAATGCGAAAGTAACTCTGTCTGTCTGTCTGTTACTCAATCACGCCTAAACTACTGAACCAATTTGCATGAAATTTGGTATGGAGATATTTTGATACCCGAGAAAGGACATAGGCTACCTTTTATTGCGAAATATGTACCACGGGCGAAGCCGGGGCGGACCTCTAGTGAAAACATAATCTTAAACGATAAAAATGCGTCTGGAGTTTTATAAGTATTTTTTACGAACTCACCGTATGCAAAACTATAACCCCCTTTGAGCTTAGTATACCAACAGTGGGACACCCTGTATAACTTGATATCTATTCAAATCTGATATTTGAAGAAATAAAATACCTCATTATGTACTGTTAGCATGCTATAATATTTGTTTTGTTTTTCTGCACCTTAGTAACAACTCAGTGTAGAAAAAGTTATAGGAATAATAGGAAGTACAAGTGTATAATAAACTAGCTTACCGCCCGCGGCTTCGCCCGCTTTGTCTAAAACCTAATAAATTATATATTAAAACCTTCCCCTTGAATCACTCTATCTATTAAAAAAAACGCATCAAAATCTGTTGTGTAGTTTTAAAGATTTAAGCATACAAAGGGACATAGGGACATAGGGACAGAGAAAGCGACTTTGTTTTATACTATGTAGTGATAGTGAAGATATATTTAGTGAATGAGAATTTGAATAGAAAAACTTTGTAAGCCTAAATGAGCAAAATTTATGGAGTGTGTTGTCCAAACTTCTGAACCAGACAATTCCAAGATATAAGGATTTTATAAATTGATTTATATTTATGGCAAATCTTCAATTATTGGTATTTGGTTAATAACACGTATAAGTTGACCAAATACGTAAAAAATACCACTTTCTGAAGTAACTTCTGCAAAAAGAACTACCAAAGTTATTCTAGAAATTTCTAAAGATTTTGGGTAACAGCCAAAAAATTGGAAAAGTATGAACAAAAAGGAGAGAGAAGCCTGGATGCAGGCGAGGATAGACGAATGGAGGGCGGAGAAAGAGGCTGAAAAGTTAGTTTTTATAGTCTAGATATAAATAACAAAGACGTTAAATGTATGGCAGTTTAGTTTTATCAATAGAGAGACACATAAAAACTGAAAGAATAGAATAAATTCGATCGCTCTGGCGGGTCACGAGTGGCTGAATTGGTCAAGCATCCGCCCCGGATTGGCGAGAAGGGATGCGGGTTCGAGTCCCGACTCGTGATCGATTTTTTTCTATTCTTTATAAATTTATGAGCAGCAAGACGTTTGGAAAACTATTTTGCTAAATTATGTAGTTAAATCAGAACTTTTAGAATCACAAAGTGTATTCTCGTAATTCTACAAAATAAACTAGACTTCATATTTTAACGTACCCCCAAAAGTATTATTATTTTCAACTTATGTATTACATCTTATGGTATACTAGCAACATCCCTATCAACATCTTTATCAAAAAAGAGACTTAGATTACCTAAATTTTCGACTTTCGTAGTGATAAGTCATTTTTATTTATGTCTATTGCTTAAATTACCTATTTGCATAGTGATAATTGATTTATATCTATACTATCATCCAAAAACCTTAAAAAAACTAGATTTCAAACATTTCGCCCGCAGACAAGCAATTCTAGCAGGTGCTAAAGAAAAACGGGCAAACCTGGCTAGAGAAAGAGCTGAGTTAATGGCCAAAGATCACGCGGAACAAGATATACGGAGGGACATACTGGCAAAAGCGTGTGCTCTGTTTCATAGTGAGTGAAGATATGGCCACAGTAAATAGAACACGAACAGTATGGAAACTATATAGAAAACGTTCGAAACCGAACATTCGTACAAACATGTATCATCGATGATCGAACCAATAAAATACAATTACTTTTTATATACTTTTCGAAACGAAAATTTTCGTACCTTCTTCCAAGAATGTACTAAAAATTTCGTTTAACCTAAGAATATTATTATATTATTTGTGGTTCAATTTACAGAGAAGGTCGTCATAACAAGTTAAAAAATTACAAAATTATTGCTCAATGACAACATTATTGCTTAAAGACTCAGTTGCCTTACTGTTCGTATTCTATTAACTGTGGCAAAATTTTCTATTACATCATACGTCACTTATTTAAAGTTTATTTAATATAATTAAATACTATAACATAAATGGTGAGATTATAATGATTTTATTGATCCTTTTCAGAATTTGAAAAACAGAAAATCGATTATGCCAGGACAAAACAGTTGGAAGCAGAGGTACTTATGTCACAAATTAGATAGGTACTAGCTTATGTTAAGTTTAATTAAACTACTAGATGTGCCCTTTAAGAGCTAGCGCGCAAGAGCAACTTTTGTCTCCGCAACTATTTTGTCTCTCCGTGTGGCGTGAGTTGCGTCGCTACGTGCGCGCACTTTCTTACTAGCCCATAGAGTTGATGGGAGAGACAAAATAGTTGCGGAGACAAAAGTTGCTCTTGCGCGCTAGCTCTAAATTTTTCAATGTTTTAATAATTTAATAGACGTCTAGTTATTATTTTATTGGGGTTATTCACTATGAATTATCCTATAGTGTTATTATTAGTAAGTAAAACTATAACGACACCCTGTATAATGTTATGTAATGATAAAAAATATTATAGTATAGTATTAGCTGTTCCGCCAAACGTCGTTCTGCCTTACTCTTATCCTTCAGGGGAATGAAAAATAGATGTTGACACATACACAAAATTTCTTGAGAATCGGTCAAGTTAATTCGGAGGAGTTGAACTACAAACACGAAAATTTTATATATTAGTAGATTACAGTAAATATTATAATTTATTAGTTATAAGGATAGTAAGTATAACCTTCATCACCAATTTAATCACCAGTGGCAACAATACCTCCGTTGCGACGGTCTCCCCGATCCCAGGGTGGTGACACAGATGAACACATATCTTCACCTATGGAGGATCAACTCCAAGTGTGATGATGATGAACTGGATGTAAGGTGTCGGGATGCACTGCCGGTAAGAAATGGTATGATAAAAAAATGTGGGGTAGAATGATGATGATAATGGTGGTGATGATGGTGATGATATGACAGATATGAGATATTTTGGCTAGTCTTATGCTTTAAAAAAAGTTCACTGGCCAGAAATAACGCAAAGTTTAACTTGAAATATAAACACATACCTTCATCTGTGGAGGATCAACGCGAAGTGTGATGATGATGAACTGGATGTAAGGTGTCGCAATGCACTGCCGGTAAGAAATGGTATGATTAAATAAAAATGTGGGGCTAGAATGATGATAATGATTGTATCATGGTTGGTGATGATGATGATGTAAATGATGGTTAATAAGACGATGATGTTATAATGATGATGATGAAATGTGGTATTATGGCTAGTATTTATGGAATAATATCTAAATAGTTTACTGGCACAGCGTAGTGCTTCAGTTTAATTTGAATTTTGAACCTTTTTCTGTGGAGGACTCCAAGTGTGATGATGATGAACTAGATGTAAGGTGTCGAAATGCGCTGTCAGTAAGGAATGGTATAGAGTATGGATTGTAATGAGGATGAAGGTGGTGATGATGATGAAAGTATAATGATGGTGATTATTAAGCTAGATTTTCAGTAATCTGGATATTTTACTTTTAAATTAATTTTCTGGCTCTAAACAGATAAAGGCTATAAATTCAAAATGTCATGTAGAAAGTATTAGCAGTATTGAGCAATTTAACATTTGAAAAAATTCGCATGTCTAAATTGACATGTTCTGAATTATTCTTTTAGATGCTGGCAATGCTGGAAGAGTTTGTGGCTAACTCAAGACAATATACGGCTTTACAATCGCAGTCATATAATGAGGTAAGGTATAATTTACTCATAAATATTTTACGGTGATCAAATTAAGATTAAAAAAAAGACGTGTGGCACTCGGGGACTGCCGCGGTAAAGCTATTGCATGCTATGCCTTCAAGCCACACCTCCGCGCCCGTCGGAATGGGGAGCGTGAGGTTTTTCGTTACGGAATTTCTCGATTCGGTCCCCGCGCTCAAGGCCCGCGATAGAAGCTATGCAATAGCTTAAAAATATGGATCTAGCTTTCTACATAAATAATTAATAGCTGTTAATGTTTCGATAGTGATGCTGAGTACGAATTTTTGTCGTTGTGTGTGAATTTTGATATCGTCTGCAAAATTCTTTTACATGAAGGAGATTAATAAGATATTGGTAAATTTTGATCAACATTAAAGTGAAACTAGTAATCCTATATTATTAAATTCTTTTAGTTTTTTATATAATTATTTATTACACTATAGAATATATTGTATTCTTATCTCCATTTCAAACAGGTCCGCCTAGCGCTCCGCGAACAGCTATCGCACGCTATACAATGTGCTTCGTACACAATTCTCCGTGACTTGGAACACAAACTGGTTTGGGATTCCATTAGATTAGCCATTTATGGGAGAGAATTTAATGGATTACGGTTAAATATATGGGTTGCTATACCGCTGCCTACGAGAAGATTGAAGCCGGTTGAACCGGAGAGGTATCAAAATTATAATCAACATCATCATCATCTTCGTCGTCATCTTCATCGTCGTCATCGACGCTATCCTCTTCATCATCATCATCTTCATCGTCATCATCTTCTCTTCTATTTTCATTGCGCCTTCTACACCATATTTCGTGACTTGGAGCACAAACTTCTGTGGGCAGTTTAACGGTCGCCGCTTTAATATGTTTATGGGTCACTATACAACTGCCAACTAGAAGATTGAAGCCGGTTGAGCTAGAAGGGTGTGAAAAATCGTCGTCAACATCATAACCATCGTCATCGTCATCATCGTCGTCATTTTCATCGTCATCATCATCGTCACCGTCCTTATCTTCATCTTTGTCGTCATCATCATCATTATCTGCATTTCATTATTACACTACATTTTTTATCTAAATGGTATAATATATTATATTGTACTCTCACTCACTCACAAAAAAATTTCAAACTCAAAATTTCAGAGAACCAGTTGAACTATCGTTCCCATCTATGCGTGTAGGCGTCAAACTACCAAAGATTATAGACGGTACGAACGTGTGCGTACGCGCAGCTAGATCTATGGTAGATCTATTAAGCGAGAGTTCCAGATCCTTCGCGTTAGCTGCAGAAATGCCGAACCGATATGAGGGTAATTTGATATTTTAAACAAATTGAAAGCTTGTAGTTTTTGGAGGTATTCTAAGATTTTCTGTGTATTCATTTATTAGATATTAGTAAATAAACGTTTATTTCTTTTAAAATTACCCTATCACATTACTGAGTAGTGCCTTACAACTCAGAATAAGTAAGGCTGTGAATATTATTTCAAAAGCACGATTTTATCAAAGATGAAAATAACATTTTATTACCGCATTCTCTGAAAATGTGGCAAATTTTAATATGTAAACGTTACTGCTTATAACTTTATTTCAAACCCATTATGGGTTTGAAATCACAGCTATGACGTCATAATAAGAGCTCTATTCAGTTCATGCTTTCACAAAAAATCTATCTATTAATTATTTCTTTAATTCCTTTACATTTACAGACCTCTTCATATTTAACGTAAAAGAGCACGTGGCCACTTACAAACTCAAAAAGGAACAAGACGACATACGGAATAAGTTTTACAAAGAAATAGGGCAGAAGATAAAGGAAGTCGAAACATTTTTAAAGGCAAATCCGTTAGTACATGTTCTAAGCATGTTTTGCATCATGCCTCATGCTCAAGCTACACGCTGAAGCTTCATGCTCAAGCATCATGCTCAAGCCTCATGCTCATGCTTCATGCTCAAGCCCCATGCTCAAGCCTCATGCTCATGCTTCATGCTCAAGCCCAATGCTCAAGCCTCATGCTCATGCCTCATGCTCAAGCCTCATGCTCAAGCTTCATGCTCAAGCCTCATGCTCAAGCCTCATGCTCATGCTTCATGCTCAAGCCTCATGCTCAAGCCTCCTGCTCATGCCTCTTGCTCAAGCATCATGCTCAAGCTTTATGCTTTCTCTATATTTTCTAGTAGAACAGTGTATAAAATTTAGATTTTATCCGTACAATTATATTAAATGTGCAAAAAACATAACATATATATATATATATATATATATATATATATATATATATATATATATATATATATATATATATATATATATATATATCTGGCCAAATGTCGATGACCAAATCGTGAAACGTTGACGATTTAACGATCTGATCAAACTATGTTGGCCATTTCATGAAATGAGCAAATCTACGATATGGCCACGACATATATATATATACAGGGTGACTGGTAACTCGACGTGATCCTTCAAAGGGGTTATACTAGAGGTCATTTGCAACAAATTAAGTCCAGTTAACCAGGGGTCAAAAATGAATGGTTATTGAGCTATGACGGTTTTTTTCATTTTTAAGAAATTTTCTGCCTTTTTACCAAAAATAATTAATTATGAAAAAACTACTACACTGTTAACCGAAGAATGAGCGATCACTAAAAAAAAAACTTGCCCAAAACTTGCATCACCTTAAAAATAAAAGGGTCTTAAGTGGAATAAAACTTATTTTTGTTTTTTGTAATTTTCCCTAAGTAGTTGATTATTACTCGAAAAAATGTAGTAAACTTGGTGTACAAATTAAAGGCGTAAGTTCCTTGTTTCATAAGCTTTCTAAAAAGGCACAAATGATATTTACTTTTGCATGGGATCGAAATAAAAAGATTAAAGACGTAATTTAAATTTTGATCAAAAAGCCGTCATAGCTCAATAACCATCCATTTTTGACCCCTGGTTAACTGGACTTAATTTGTTGCAAATGACCTCTACTTTGAAGGATCACGTTGAATTACCAGTCACCCTGTATATCTTCTTTATATATAAAAATGAATCGCAAAATGTGTTGGTAAGCGCATAACTCGAGAACGGCTGAACCGATTTCGATAATTCTTTTTTTTATTATATTCCTTGAAGTACGAGGATGGTTTTTATGTAGAGAAAACGTAAATATGTACCACGGGCGAAGCCGGGGCGGACCGCTAGTATATTTATATATATATATATATATATAATATATATTAGCAAAAAAAAAACAAATCAAAATACAGTTTACGTATAATATTTGAATTGGACTATTTTTAATGAATAATTTGACGGGTGTTTGCTTTATTTGAATTTAAATTTAAATTTATTTTGATTCGTTTACTTTACTGTTTACAAATATATTATTCTAGCTACATTCGTTTCAGATATACAAAGAATGAGAAAGAAAAAGAAGAATTGGACAACTTGAACATGGCCGAGCCGCCGTTCTTGCCCGATCCTAGGACTTTTATTGGCGAACAAAATGGTAATAATTGTTTTTAACAAAACCGGAACCGCCTTGAAATTGTCAGAAATAGAGATTATTTAAATTGAACCCCACGAGAGCTTCAAATATAAAAAAAATCATCAAAATCGGTCCTTTCAGTCGAAAGTACTGAGTTAACAAACTAAAAAAGAAAAATGAATTTAATCAATTTGAACCTCCTTGAAGTGAGTTGATGCTCATGCCTGATACTCAAGCCTCAAGCTCATGCCTCATGTTCAAGCTTCATGCTCATACCTCATGCTCAAGCCTCAAGCTCATGCCTCGAGTTCAAGCCCAAAGCTCATGCCGCATGCTCAAGCTACCAGCTCATGCTTCATGCTCATACCTCATGCTCAAGCCTCAAGCTCATGCGGCATGCTCATACCTCATGTTCAAGCTACATGCTCATGCCTCATGCTCATACTTCATGTTCAAGCTACATGCTCATGCTTCATGCTCAAGCAACTATAAAAAAAAATCACGATCGCCTATTAAAAGGTCACTAAAAATGTCCGAGCGGCGTTTTATAAAACATTCATTGAAAGTAACACCTTATTTCGTAGCAGTAATGTTCAAAGTCTAAGAAAATTCTGCTATACACGCGTAGGCAGAGTTTTGAACGTGGTTAAGAATCTAGTTGTTTATTGTGTGTCAATTTATAATTATTGATATATTGTTTGTTTTAACCATAATATGTGTGTAATAAAAGAACTAGCTATTGAACAATAAAATGTTTTTGGTGATTTTAATACCAATGAAAATAAAACTAATAAAGATGTTATTGCTTTTCACTTGAAAATATTTTAATTTACACTTGAAATTATTGACTTATTCAATCACAACATAGTATAAAACAGTCGCTTTCTCTGTCCCTATGTCCCTTTGTATGCATAAATCTTTAAAACTACGCAACGGACTTTGATAGGTTTTTTTTAATAGATAGAGCACAGAACAGTAAAGTAGATAGAAGTGTGATGTGGGCGTGGCCCACGTGTCAATAATAAGTTTAGATCACCTAACTTGCTCTCAGTTGTGCGCAGAAAAATATTCGAGTCTGTTGTCAGCTGTCAAACCTTTTTTCCATATTTATTCATTAATTAGGACGTGTTGTTCGGTATTAGAGTGCAAAAATGATAGCAGACGAAATAGTATCAGCAATG
The DNA here is from genome assembly GCA_029959065.1 of Colias behrii. Classification (NCBI taxonomy): domain Eukaryota; kingdom Metazoa; phylum Arthropoda; class Insecta; order Lepidoptera; family Pieridae; genus Colias; species Colias behrii. The sequence continues at coordinate 3,390,352 of JARWMC010000029.1, read as the reverse complement.
GAGGCATTTCATCCATCGGTAAGTCTTATTTTTATTTATTTTACATATATTTTATGTTATAACTTCGCTTGTCGTAATTTGTCAAAATTGTATACAAATATCTAGTCAAAATGAACCTTAATCCGTAATAAATTAGTACTATTATAGATTGAACAGCAAACAAGACTTTATGGAATATTATTGCAATAAACAAACGAATGTCGCTTTAGTGATGCTTGTGGCGCATATCGACAGTATCGATACTTTAGAAAAGACCAACATTATAAATATTAAATTTTATTTTATTTTTCCTTAGCTTTCATTTGTCCAATTTATTTATAGATTTCCCAAAGAGGCTAATTTAAAAGAGAAATGGATAAATGCAACGTGACGAGTTAACTGGATGCCGAACAGCACTAAGCAGTCTAACAAAGGCCACCGATACAGCAAACCTACGGCAGTTCCAAGATTTAAAATAATGCATATTTTCTGTTTGTATTTTGTAAATATAGATTAATACTATTCTATTCCGTTTTTTATTTAATAATAATAATATAAAAAGACGTACTTAGTAGTAATAAACATACTCCAAAATGTGACACATTATACTATACTCATATAATAGAAAGAAAAAAAAATACACAAAAAATATTTATTTGTGAATTATCGATAACAAGGCTGACATCCCTCAGGGCATAGCATCAGATAAATATCAAGTTAATGTCATTAATGTTGAGTGACACAAATTTCAACCTTATCTCTATGTGTTGAGGTTCAAAGTTATATCTATCGAAAACTAACGCCCTCTGTTGTGGAGTAGCTGGATGTTTTCGAATTTGGAATTTCTGTGCAATGAGAAACAAAACAGCTAATATACCTAGGGATGTTATACTAAAATAAACCGTAACATGGTGCGTTAGGGTACATATTGAAATGCTGAATTTATAACCTAAGTCAGTTTTTACTCAAATTAAGCTGTCCAATCAAAGGCATAGATTACTTGTAGTGTACTGTATAACTATCGGTTTAAATGTGTGGGTTTGGCGACACTGGTTTTCATAGTAATTATGACATTACAGCACTTCTATTTGTTTTTAATGTTCTGTGAGATAGAGTGATAAATGAGGAAGGTTTTAGTATATTTTAGTATATAATTTATTAGGTTTTAGATAAAGCGGCCGAAGCCGCGGGCGGCAAGCTACTTATATATTTTTTTAATTGCAGAACTCATCTTTGCGAAATATCTAAAAACCTGCATGACACGCACACGCACCGGTGAAATCAATTTGAGGAAATACAGGTAAAAAACAGCGTGTGTGCCGAGCACAGGTGTCAGAAGTGAAACTTCTTTGGCAAGATTCTAACTTACCAAAATCGTCGCCTTACTCCAAGACGTGGCGGTATTGCCAAGACGCGACTTTGAAATTTTTCTCTCAACGCGCCTAAAGAAGTTTCAATTCAAAAAGAATTACAGATAAGAACTTTTCATTTCAATAATTTATTTCAGAATATGCAATGGAGTACTAAATTTAGACTTGTTAACAACACCGCCTCAACCTAAACGTATGCTGGGCGGAGTAGTACTTACTGCATGTAAGTTAATACTTTATTCTTAAACAAACTGTTTTATTATACAGGGTGTCCCACTGTTGGTATACTAAGCTCAAAGGAGCTTATAATTTTGCATACGCTGACTACATAAAAAATATTTATAAAATTCCAGACGCAGTTTTTTTTCAAATAGATGAATTCTTAAAACTCTATGTGTACACCCCTAACAAGCAACCCGCCCAGCTTTGCTACCAGCACGTGACCTATCGTTTATGATTATATTTTCATAGACAAAATGCTCCATAGCGAAGCGGTATTTGCCGGCTGCGCGAAGCTAGAGGAGAAAACATGTATTTTCAGGAAAAATTTAGCAAAACTCTTTTGATGTAATTTTGTTGTTTTAGTATTTTTTACGTGATCAGTGTATGCAAAACTACAAGTTCCTTCGTGCTTAGTATACCAATAGTGGGACACCCTGTATACAGGATGTCCCACCATCGGTATACTAAGCTCAAAAGAGGTTATAGTTTTGCATACGCTGAGTACGTAAAAAATACTTAATAAATTCCAGACGCATTTTTTTTCAAATAGATGAATTCTTAAAACTCTGTGTACACTCCTAACAAGCAACCCGTCCAACTTTGTCACCCGCATGTGAGCTATCGTTAATGTTTTCATAGAAAAAGTGTTCACATTAGCGAAGCGGTATAATATACCGGTTGCGCGAAGCTAGAGAAGAAAACATGAATTTGAAGAAAAATTAAGCAAAAAATTTTTGACGTAATTTTGTTGTTTGAGTATTTTTTACGTGATCAGTGTATGCAAAAACTACACTAGTGGGACACCCTGTATATATGTATTAGAATTTTAACAACAATTAATTATTTTTTTATATTTAAAATTTGCTAGCTGCTTGTGTTTCTATCATGCTTTTATTCTTACACTAGCTGTTAGAGCCCGTGACTTCGCCCGTGTTGTCAAAGAAAAATAAAAATAAGAGATATTTATAAAATTTGAATTCAATAACATACGAAACCTAGTGGATCTTTCCATGGGAATGATATTCGTTTAGGAAATTGTCATCAGAAATATCTTAGATAATTTTTTTTTCAAATAAAACAACAAATGTAAATCAAAATATGTATATTTGTCATAAAATTAACATAAACCTACTTATATTAGCACTTATTTACACCTTAATTTATTAAATAACAATATAATAACTTAAAATACATATTTAAATTAATTGCATAAAACGCGACAACCCGTGTTTCCTCGTTGGTAACTATCCTATTTCGTAGGCTGAAGAAATAATACCTAAAAACCTATTTAATATAAAGCTAGGGTACAGTAAATAAATAAATAGCCTTATAATTAAGAGAGCCGTCATTGTATAAGATTTATTTTACACAATTCAAAAATATAGGCATAAGATACCATTCACTTTTGTGAACTTGAAATTAATGTCCCAATACCTATAATGAACAAATCTTAAATATTCAGGGTGTCCCAGCAACGGTATAGTAAGCTCCAAGGAGCTTATAGTTTTGCATACGCTGAGTACGTAAAAAATACTTATAAAATTCCAGACGATTTTTTTTTGACAAATAGATGAATTCTTAATACTCTATGTGTACACCCCTAACAAGCAACCCGCCCAACTTTGCCACCCGCACGTGAGCTATCGTTTAAGATTATGTTTTCACAGACAAAATGCTCACATTAGTGAAGCGGTATATGCCGGCTGCGCGAAGCTAGAGACGAAAACATGGATTTTAAGGAAAAATTAAGCAAAAAATTTTTGGCGTAATTTTGTTGTATAAGTATTTTTTACGTGATCAGTGTATGCAAAACTACAAGTCCCTTCGCGCTTAGTATACCTATAGTGGGACACCCTGTATATATTGTTTAATTCATATATTGTGTGAAGTCAATTTCTTAAGCTTTTTCCTATTTATTACAATGGAATTTAAAGGTCATTCTCTAATTTACAATAAGTTTTGAAGTTAAACTTTTTTAGGCGCGTTGAGAGTAAAATTTCAAAGCGACGATTTTGAATCCTGCAAAGAAGTTTCACTTCTGACTTGTGCTCGGTACACACGCCCTTTTTTCATAATCGAGAATGTTAACTTATTTTAAAATATCTGTACTGTATGGTCAAATTATTTTTGTCTACATTTCGTTTCCCTCGAATTTGTAGATACCTTGATACTATTATGCCAGATATCATTACCAAAGATATCGGTCAATTAAGGAAAGCTGGCATGTTCACAGTACTCACACTTATGCAATTTCACTTACAGTATGTTCAAAAATAAATGCGACTCTAGTTTCATTTTAGACTTGAATTGTAAAATGGGTGCGTTGTAAATAAATATATGCAAATATAATTATGAAAGCTCTCATAATTTACCTGTAAAATTATAATTTAAAAGTAAATCAATTGATGAAGTTAATTATTTATTCTAATAATAATCAATTGGATAAAAGTATTAATAATCATTCAATTATCAAATAATAATTAAATTTCAGGTCATAAAAACAATACAAATAACACGTGCGCTCACTCCCAACACACGGATGGTTGTTTTGATAATGATTTAAATAACGGACGTCTTCTGCAGTTGCGGAGCAGTCTTGTCCTGACTTTGGTCGAGTAAAGATATTTAAGAAATATTATATTTGTAGTAAGTACGTAATACCTACCAATACGCGCTAACAAATATGTGTTACATGTTTGTTGTATAATTTTCACATTATTGGTTTTAAACTCAAACTCAAACATTTATACAATTAGACTTCTTCTAGAAGCACTTTTGAATCGTCATAACAGTTTAACAGTTTTAACATTTACCACCAATTCAGAAAGCAGTATCTATAGAGAAGAAGAAGAATCTATTTAATCATAATCGTAATCTTCTACTTCACTGAAACTTTCATCGCTCGAAGAACTCGCCGTCGGAATTTCTTAATGTTATTATAAATGAGTCAGTGTAATTATCTACTTTTGGTTCTAATTGAAAATATTTTTCCTCATGTTCTCGCGTCTTTCTCCAAACGTCACTAAACATATCCAGACTAATAGCATTTGCTTCCTTTCTAAATAATTCTTCCACAGTTTTCAAGTTAAAGTTCACATTTTGTGATGCTACTTTCCCTTTCATCTTTGAGGATTGCATCAAGTAAAAATTGTGTATAGTTTGGCTTATTTTTTTTAATGTGATAACTCTGATTATTAATTAGTAATTTGATTTTTGAAAAAAAAAATGCCGATTTTAGTCAAAATTTATATTTTTATTACAAGATCCTTATCATCCAAATTTCCACCTTGGTGAGAAAAATTGACATTTCTAATGAAAATGAACAAAAAATTAAATGATTTTATTAAATACTGTAAAATAGTCTATAATTCTTCCATTTACTGTATCACAAAATTCTTCGTAGATTTTTAGATATTCGTACTACACCAATTACATCACCCTGTATTTATAAACAATTGCAAAATATGACACATACATAGGCCGGGAGATACTGACACAAAATTTCGGGTCATTTGTAACAGAATGGCGGTTCTACAGAGGTCTTATTACGCAATGACTAAAAGAAAAATGATGGTCAGAACGCTGGTACCGGCGGACTAGTCGCGTGGGCGTTAGTCGAACTCGTCGGATAAATAGCGAAAGTCAAACGATTTGTAGGCGGTAGTGCGGTTTGGAATCGGAATCGGAATTGGAATTTGGAAGCGGTTTGGAATCGTCCGAAAAGTATGGCATGGCGATTTTAGTAAATGGCTGCACGACGATGGTTACCTGTGCAAAAGTTAGCCCGGTACAAATGGTTGAATTGTTTTTTTTAAATCAACGCATTCACGTCGGTATGGCGGACTGTAAGTCACATCGTAAAAGTATGGCATGACACTACCGCCTACATCTTTTTTAAGGGCTATCGGTAAATTCTTAAATTTTTGTGTTACAAATCGTTGGACTTTCGCTATTTATCCGACGAGTGTGACTAACGCCCACGCGACTAGTCCGCCGGTACCAGCGTTCTGACCATCATTTTTCTTTTTGTCATTGCGTACTAAGACCTCTCTAGACCGCCATCCTGTTACAAATGACCCGAAATTTTGTGTCAGTATCTCCCGGCCTAACATGTGCAATGTGTAAATGTGTTGACGTTCCAGCTCTTCTTAATGGGCCTATACCTATTCTTTGACACTATTATGTTGCATAAAACAATCAAGCCAGCGAATCGTTTTCCATGCTGCATGCTTGCATGCATTTCCATTTCATCTTCTGCATAACAAGCGACCTCTTGAGCCGTCGCCAGAAGTCATTGTGGCCGTCCGCATGCCACACGATCTAGGTCTTGGTGACCATCAGGTAGTACTATGTAACATTCTAGTTTCATTAGAGCCATAAAACGAATTTCGCTATGTGGTCTTTTTACGATTGTCATAATATCGCGTTGGGAGCGTTTTTATTAGAGTCATATTATCACGAATTTTGCTGTGTAGTATTTCCATAACATTTATGCCAAGGAGTCATTTTCTGTGCTCTTCATCTTCTGCGTAACGAGCGACCTCTTGAGCCGTCGCCAGAAGTCACTGTGTCCGTCCGCGGGCCACACGATGTAGGTCTTGGTGAGCATCAGGTAGTGCAGCGTGTTGGGGCGCAGGCTGCGCGGGATCTCCTCCAGCAGCACGAGCAGCAGGTCCTCGCGACGCGTCTCTAGCAGTCTGGGAATGAGGGTGCTTTTTGTTTAGCATAGGAGCTTATATAGTAGTATCGTGATTCAAATCTCTAGTAGCGTGGTAATAGAGGCGGGTTTTGTTTGGCAAGTGTCTTTATTGGATTGGAGATGAGTAGTATCATGTTTGTAATCACTATACCCGACGCGGCGAATGATGATTCCTATGACACTGACAGTTATTCTCAAGAGACAAACTTGTAATGGCGTCACCATAAAATTAGAAACGCATTGGAGGCGTCTAAAAATGGCATTTATTAATTTTTACGTAGCTTTATGCCATAACAATGATATTCCGTTGGAATTATAACAATTCTTAACATTTACGAGAAATTATATCAATCTGACTTTACGTTTACGTCCTACAAAACTTACATCGTTGGCATTTATCGACTAGTGCGGAAAGTATCGATAAACAAATTTCGATAATGGAAACGAGTTCACATTTTTTCATTGAATGGAACAGAAGATCGCAGCATAGAACAATTGTATACTCAAGAAAATTAAAAAAATAATAACTATAGGACAAAACGAAATAAAACAAAAGCTGTTTAACGATTATTTTTATTTAAATATATTTTAGTCTGAATCTGATGAAATCAGTGCTTGCGCCTCTAATTCAGAAGCAGAACTGCAACTGCTGTCGCCTACGTTTATTAATAGCGGTTGATCTACAATGGTGTCGTATCGCACATCTCGATCCCAATCATCGTAGCAAAGTTTTTTAGTCTTTTCTACGACTTTCCTCCAATTATCCGGAGTGACTTCACTGCAAGCTTTTTCACATTCTTCAATACCAACAATATCAAAGAGCAACAAAAACAGAAAACAACCAGACTCATACAAGGCGTTAGCACTCGTACTGAAGTAGCAAGCGATCGCAGCGTTGTGACATACTGATCAAATAGTATGGTTATATTATGTAAACAAAATGTTAATATAAGTTTTTTAGACAAATTAAATGGGGGCTTCCATTTTCATGATAAATAATATACACTGTGTTAAACGGGTTAAAAATTACGTGAAAATGATAAGGCGCATTTTTATCTTTTGAAAAACTTTCGTTTTACTTACCTACTTAATCTATGCTAAAAAACTTAAATTAATACAACAACAACATAATAGACGTTAAAAATTTTAGTTAAAAATTCATTTTATAATATTTGTAAAAAACATGTTTACCGACGTGGCTGAATGCAAACCACGCCTTTGCCTATAAAATAGTAAAGTATCGACACGACCCATCATACGAGCAATCACTAAGACAAACTGTCATACGGATCATCATACGCCGTGCCGGGTATAGTAGCCTGGGGATAGGGGCGGGTTTACGTTACGTCATGTACATGTCGCAGTCATTTGGTTGAATCTGCTATTTGATTGAATGAATAGCGCGTTCACTGACGATATTTAATTGAATGACTAGGTCGAACGTTGATTTAACAACCGTCTATTAACGTCCAACTAGTTAACGGATTGTAACATAGCCCTTTGAACAGAGCGGATATAACGTTCGTAATTCAATGAAATAGCAGATTCAACCAGATGACGGTGACACATACATGCCTGCCATGGCAAATTGTATAATATCGCTGTTTTGTAATATGCACAATATGTCGAGAATTCGTTATCAGATATTTTTAGTTTGGACACACGGATCCTTGTAGATCCGGCTCCAGTCAGTCAATCATTTGCAGAATATTTTTACTTAAATAAACAGAATATAAAAAGATACCTGTGTTGTGCGAGATGCATCTCAAACTGGCACCACTGGCTCAAGAGGAAGCGCCGCGAGATGATGAGCATGATGAAGCGGGAGCGGTCCATGCACGACACTATGTTCTCTAGTATCGATAGACCCACCTGAAAATAAATCTTGTGATAAATCGTACAATGATGGTCTAATATAAACATTTTCCAGGAATTGATATATTTCAAGAATTACTATGGCAGGCTTAAGCCGCATGCTCAAGACACATGTTCAAGCTGCATGCTCAAGCTGCATGCTTAAGCTGCATGCTCAAGCTACATGCACAAGCTGCATGCACAAGCTGCATGCACAAGCTGCATGCACAAGCTGCATGCTCAAGCCGCATGCACAAGCCGCATGCTCAAGCCTCATGCTCATGACTCTAATCACGTAAAGAACCGAGATCGGTACTATACGAGTCTCTATAATATACTACGTAAGAGATACCGCTCTAGACGCTATGTTCTCTAGTATCGATAGACCCACCTGAAAATAAATCTTGTGTCGTACCGTGATGGTTTATATAAACAATTTTCCAGGAATTGATAGATTTCAAGAATTACTATGGCAGGCTTAAGCCGCATGCTCAAGCCACATGCTCAAGCTGCATGCTCAAGTCTCATGCTCAAGCCTCATGCTCAAGTCTCATGCTCAAGTTTCATGTCCAAGCCTCATGTTTGTTTGCCAAATTTTTTGTTTTCATTTAACTGATTAGAAATGTTTTAATTAGGCTTCAACCGATACTCGTATCAGATATACAGAGAAAAGGAAGAATTGGATAACTTGAACATGGTCGAGTAATTTTAGTGATCTCACTAATTTTATTGACGAACAAAATATAATAATAAGTGCAATGCATAGTACTAGGTTCGCGTTTGCCCATTAAATGATAATGAAAAATGTATAAGACATTCGTTGAAATTATCAACTTTTTTCGTAGCAGCAATGTTCAAAGTCTAGTAGTATCACGCATTAAAAAACTCTGCCCACTACATGTCTAGGCAGAGTTTTGAGTGTATGATGTGTTTGTGTATGTATGCGTGTATCTATATTAAAATGTGTGTATTGTAGTAATTTAAAAATACCTGAAAGTCTCGTTCATGCAGACAAACACTAATATTACAATCTTTCTCCACATGTGGCAAGAGCTGGTCCAACACCCAGGCTCTGTCTTCATTGCAATATGATACGAACACGTCGTAATTGAAGATTTTCGTCTCTGGAATTAAAAAAATATATATATTCAAACAAGTCACACAGTCTCATAAATCTAATTTACTTGGAAATAGTTTAGTAAAGAAGAAAGGAAGAAAAAATTAAAAAAGAGTATTAAGAGAAGAGATAAGTCTTAATACAAAATATTAATTTAGTTTCACAATTGCACAAGATATTAAAAATCTAGAGGCCTATACATATATTATATAGTATTTACTTTTTCTTAAATAACAGATTTTAGAAGACAATAATGATCTTACCATCAACCACATTCTTCTCATTAATCAAACTCAGCATTGCAGAATTTCTCATTGTAATCAGAAAGTATCTGAAGTTTCTCCTAAACGCGTAGATTAAAACCAAAATCGGTAACGTTATCAAAGGTATACACAATAGCAGTAAATTGTTACGGCCCTTATTCAACATGAATTCCGGTCTCAAATCTCGTAGGTCATGACCACACGGTGCTACATCACCATAGGAAATGCTTCCACCGTGAGACATTGAGAAACAATTGTAATTCTTCTCGTCGTAGTCCAAATACAAGAAGTTACCAGTCAAATTCGTACTGAAACCTCCCGCGAAACAATAAGATACGTCTGTCGAGTTGTTCAACTCAAAACACGATTCTGACACGTTCTGTCTCCTGTTTATAATTTTGTTATAATCATAGAATCCAGTGTGGAACATGAGAGCGTTGTCTTCCATAAAATTGCCTGTTATATTTGTATCTTTGAACCTGAATTCATTTTGGAATGCGATTTCATACATGTCCCTGATGTAACAATAGCATACCATTAAATTTTTAGACATCGCCACGTATTTTACGTTAGCTATATCAACGATCACGTCTTCAGTTATTACATTAATGTTATTGTTTATCATGGTCAGTAATTTCAGTTCGGGCATTGTAGATATAATGCTTGTAAACCATGCAGAAATTCTGTTACAGTCCAAGTCTAAAATTTGTAAGCTTTTCAATGTGCTCATCACGTCTGGCGATAGAGCTGTTATTTCGTTTTGTGATGCTTTAAGTACCTCCAATTCTGTGAAGCCTTTAATGAAATCGAGTGATTTAATAGCAACCGAGTTAGCATAAAGAACTCTTAGTGATTTTTCTAGTCCGCTAAGTACGCCCTTTTCGTGCAAAATCTCGGGATTACCAGACAGGTCTAAGTATTTCATCGCTGTGTTGTTAAATGCGTTTGGCCTCAATCGGTAAAGTCCCGTATAACATAAAGAGAGTCTTTCCAAATTCGGCCCAAAGTTTCCTAAAACACGAGTTCCAACTGGTGTAAAGGATAGATCTAAAGATGTTATGTTCAGACGTAGGAGAGTATCCGCGGATTCGAAAAACAGAATTCTCTTAGGGTCATCTTCGTGCGGATATGTATTACCACTTATGTCCAAATGCCGTAGACTGGTCAGACCAACGAACGCATGAGCGTCCACAAAGTTTATGCAGTTCTCGCCGAGGTATAAAGATGTTAAAGATAGCATCCCTTGGAAAATGAATGCGTCTAGTATTTCAATTTCGCAAGCTCGTAAATCGAATTCTTTCAGTTTGGGAAAGTAGGCATTCTGCAGTCCCGCGGACCATATTGATTTTTCTGAAATAACGAATTAAAAAATGGATAATCAAATTGACTTAAAAAACATAACACATACTGTATGTCTGCATGTGGTCATACAGTAAATATTTTTAGAAAATATTTGACATAAGTTACTCTACGTAATGATGAATTGGCGACGATTGTACAATGTATAATGATAAAAATTGTCAAAAATCAGGTGATATGTCTTGTCTTTTTAATAAAGCAATACTGGTAGAAACTACTAGATAGACATAAACTATAAGATGTTAACAGGCATGTTTTTAGATTTACGTACCGCGTAGTCTTAACCATTAGTCAAACGAAATAATAAAAAGCAATTAACAATATCATAAATCAAATACAACAATTACTTCTTTCAATCGATTTCGAACAACCATTCTGATAATAATCTGAAGACGGTTTAGTTTTTTGTGAATAAATTATTATTAGATATTAATTGAGACTTTAAAATACTCAAATTTGTTTGTTAATTGTCAAATCTCCTTATCTGTGTGATAAGGAGATTTGACAATCCATATTTTCAAGCATTTCATATTCAATAGATAGCGGAATAGATAATTTTAATATTATATACATCGAAATGTGCTATAAAACTGTAGTGTAATACTTTAAAAAGATAAAAGACATATTGTATTGAGTGTTATCTATCGGGTGTGAAACAAAAAGATTGAATCCTATCTAATGAATATCACGAGATATAAGTTGAATATGTCAATCACATGTCAATATCTGTGTTAAGCATTGAGCTATTATTACTACGTATAGAGAGGAAACCACAAACAAAATCTGTGCGATAAGCGCGGCGGTGCGGGGCGCGCGTGGGGCGGCTAGTGAGTCATAGTTAAGCGATGTCACCAACTCACCGCTACAGAGGCGACACTTATATTCTGCCTATTATTATCTACTTATAAATTAAAACCAATCAATGTAACAAAAAATATTATTTATCTTCTTAAAAAAATATGAATAAACTTAGCACTAAAAGGTCGTCAAAAAATGTCCGAGTGGCGTTGTATAAAACATTCATTGAAATTAAAACCTTATTTTGTAGGATTAATGTTAAAAATTTATTGTAACGCTGAAAACTCTGCCTGACAGATGCGTAGGCAGAGTTGTGTTTCAGACAATTTTGTCTTCCAATAACTAGTTGTTTATTGATGACTAGTTGTTTATTGTATTTCAATAAATAAATGAAAGATCTTACTCTGCACGTTCATAGATTCCAAAGATACTTCTTTAGCGTTTGTCGCATTCAATAAAGAGTCATATTTCTCTGGTGTTATTTGAAATTGGCCAAAGTTGTTGCCATAAAATGTCATGTATTCGACGGTTTCTGCTGGATTCTCATACGGACCAGATGGACTCAAGAAAAGTACCTGAAAACAGATTTTAGCACGCTTTATTAGCTTCACCTGTATGTTTGTAACGTTGTTTGTAACCGGCTCTTTTAGACTTGTATTTTATCCACTAAACGGACAGATTCAATTCAAACTTTGTACACTTATTAAGGATCGGTAACAATTCAATAATATCATGAAATTATCGTATTAAGGCATATTGTATTTTAGGTAATTTAAACTATATTAATTATTGAGTAATAAAGCCTACATCAAACGGGATGAGGCTATTTAGGTAAAACGTAAAGGAACTATAATTGAAAATCTAGCTACTAGAATTTATGCATTTATTTTTCTTTTAGCCACAGATATACATAAACCTATCCTCGAAAGTTTGTGAGGATGGATGTAGGTATGTGTATGTATGTATGTTTGTTAAACTTTTACGCAAATACTACTGAACTGATTGCAATGAAATTTTACACACATATAGAGGGTAACTTAGATAAACACATAGGATAAGTTTTATCTCGGAAATCCCACGGGAACCGGAACTATACGGGTTTTTCTTTGAAAACGCGGGTGAAGCTGTAGGCGGAAAACTAGTAGATAATATAGATAGATATACTGATCAAGATTACTTGGTCTTGATTAACTTGATCAGTACATCAAGGCACAACGATCAAGTGCAAAGTATTCTATAGATAGGTATGATCAGCTATTTGCGCAAAGGAATTTGACAACTTTGACAGTTAAATGGATTTGAGAAAAAAGTACAATGTTTTGATTGCGAAATAAATTCATAATCTGATTTCCGCTTGCATGCCTCACGCGAATCTTAAAAATTCAGAATTAAACAAAACATCAATTTATACAAAGCTCTCTCTCCTAATATCCATTTTGCAGCATAACTGAGACGATTAATAATATATTTAAACTTAAATTTATTAAATTTCACAGTGTGTGTTAGCTGAATTCAGAAACTGAAATTTTCAGATCAGAAATTAAGAATGCTCGTCATTTTGACAAATCGACCTGATAAATCAAGAATATTATGAAACAATGAAAATATATTGTGTAAATGATAAAATAGTATGCATGGTGCTTTCTTAATTTAGATTTTGGATTAAGATTCTGAATCCAGAGGTATTCCTACGTCAATATAACAAAACTTGATACAAGTGAAGAACTATTAACTTGCAAACAACTAGCTTTGTCGCTTCTTTTTGCAAAATCAAGTTTTTCTAAAACTCATGTGATGATGTGTTATTCTGACATAATATTATATTACTGAAAATAATCATCCAAATTTGTTTGTCATGATATCGTATGTATTTACATACATCTGGGGCCGTATCCAGACAGTTTACGCCGTGAATTGAACTGACTGGCAAATTCATATTGTACCATACCTAGTTAAGCATGGCTGGTTATTGCGATCATAATATGAATTTGCCAGTCAGTTTAATTCAAGGCGTAAACTGTCTGGAAATAAGAGATCGTAATACGGCCCCTGTCGTCGTAAACTTTCGCATTCATAATATTAGTAGGATAGAACTAGTCGGATACATACCGTTGGAATTTTCCGTAAACCACACTTGGTCATGCTCAGATATTTGATGGCGCCATTGTTCTTAGACTGAGGCTTTAGAAAGGTTTTCAACGCTTTTGGAGCATCGCTTCTATTCGATAGGTCTGCTACTCCTTCTTCTGCAAATTGAGGAATTTCATGTATTAGATTTATTGTCTAAGTGTATTGGTAACGCCAATATAATTAAAATAGTAAATGTAGAAATTAAACGTTTATTATTTGTGGTGTGTTCCTTCATCCTTCCCTACATACGAGCACAACCAATCACCGCGTGGTCACTAACCACGTGACACGTCCAATAAGACGTGAACGCGACGTGCGTGTCGCTGGAGTCAGTCGAGTTCGCTCCGTTCCTTCGCGAGGTTCGGGACTCGGCCACCGCCGGAGAGCTTCCACGAGGCTCTCTAGATCATCAGGCATTGTGCCCTTGTAACACCACCGGGGCATCCCGTGCCCCGGCCCTTGGTCGCGCTCACCGCCGCGTGTGTGTTTTGCGTGGAGTGTTTGGACTGGACCCGTTCGTGCCCGCCGCGAGCTGGAGGACCCTGACCGCGTGGCGCGGCGCGTGTTCTGGACGCTACTCCCTCCGACGAGGTATGTGCCGTGTGTTCCCGTCTTTCCCTCTTTGCTTACACCACGTAGATCGAGTCTTACAGTCCGCTTGATATCGAAGAAATATATTTACGTATATTTTTTATATTGGCGCGACCATTGAGTGGTCCTTCGAGCCGGATAAGAACCATTGTTGGTCCTTACGAACCGTACATTACCTGATGATTCAACCGCCCTTGTTAGGATACTCATTGTGTAGGACCTAATAAGCGATTAGTAGTATCTTCAATGCGAAATACTATTTAATATACCGCATATAATAGAACGACAATGCGTCTTCTACTATTCATATAAAATATATTTTAAACCCGCCCTTATTAGGATACTCATTGTAGGCCCTAATAAGTGATTTAATAGTACATTCATTGTGAAATAACTATAACCGCATAGATCGACATTGCGTCATCTATTATTTTCGCTTAAAATATATTTTATTCCGCCCGTGACATTAAGTTACGCGTATATCATTATTAAAACATTTAGTTAAAACCGTATTCATATCGCTTATCCGCAGTTATAACGCTAAAATCATTATAAATCGAACATATTACATCATATTTTAATTACCCGCTACCCGCACTCGAAATTTATAATATCATTATCGAGTACATTCCGCGATCCGCTGTTATAATCCAACCATATTGGAAATACATACTCGGTTCTTATTACGCTTGCGCTTGACCTACTTTATTTGGTCGTATTACTTGTTATTGTAACTTGCATTGTAACATTCTCAGTTTGAATATATATTTTTGTTATTAAAAATGCCGCCTAAGAAAATGACTAAGTTACCTGATAGTGACGCTTCGGATGTTAATGATTCGGAAGATATAAATGATTCGCAGTTATCCATGTTATTAGCTAAACGCGAAATTATATTCGAAATGGTACAAAGAATTTATGATTTGTCTTTGAACGTTCATAACAACGCTGCGCTTATGGAAAGTTTCCTTGACGAGTCCGCGCAGGTAGAATCATTACGCGATGATTATAAACAATGTTTAGATGAATATAATATTCGTTTATTATCATTAATTCCCGCCGCGAAACCTGATTATAAAAGCCTCGTTGCATTCGAGTCTTTGTATAGCAGGATTAAAAGAATTAAATCGCAATATTCGCAACCAAGTCCGTCACACGGAGATATTAACACTTTACATAAAAATAGGCCTAAATTACCGCCTATCGAACTAGTAC
Organism: Colias behrii; assembly: GCA_029959065.1. Taxonomy (NCBI): domain Eukaryota; kingdom Metazoa; phylum Arthropoda; class Insecta; order Lepidoptera; family Pieridae; genus Colias; species Colias behrii. The sequence continues at coordinate 3,374,755 of JARWMC010000029.1, read as the reverse complement.
CATTTTCGGGTGATATTCGCTCATTTCCGCTGTTTCTTTCGAATTTTGAATCAATTGTTCATAACAATCCCGGCCTTACAGATGCCGAGCGTTTATATTATTTACTAGGTAAATTAACGGGGAAGGCCACAACTGTTATAGCTGGTATAACCCCCTCCGCTGATAATTATAATTTAATTTTACAAACTTTAAAAGATAAATATGATGATAAACGTATGTTAGTTTCCGCGTATTTAAATCAAATGTTTGATTTTAAACCTTTGCATTCTCCGTCCGCAACAAACTTTGATTTATTTACAGATAACTTTATTAGCGCAGTGCGCGCCTTACAGAATATAAAGTTAGATAATATTACAGATTTAATGATTGTTCATATCGCGTTGAAGAAGTTAGACTCAGATACTGTTCGCGCTTTCGAGACTAAGTTTGGTAGTGAAATGCCTACTTTTGATAACTTGGTTCAATTTATTCAAACTCGTGCGAAGGTATTAGAACGCATTCATCCTTCCACAAATTTGGGAATAAATAAACCGCCTCGAAAGAATAATTATAACCGCAATAATACTCCTTCCGCACCGCCTAAGACGTATCAGTCTTACGTAACAACCGCTGATTCCGCTTATAGTTGTCTTTGTACAAATATTACGCATCAACATTTATTTAAATGTTCGAGTTTTCATAAAATGAGTCCGCTAGAACGTTTGAAATACGTAAAAGATAGAAACGCGTGTATAAATTGTCTCAGTATAAAACATCGAGTTTCTAGTTGTTCGTCGTATTCTAATTGTCGCGTTTGTAAATTAAAACATCATACGATGTTACATTTGAAACGCGAATCTTCCATACCCGCGCCTGCGTCTCACCCCCCGCCGCGCAGCACACCGCCGTTGCCTGCGCCGTCCGCGTCGCCGCCGTCGGGCGAGTGCGTCCGCTCCGACATTGCGTTATATACCGCTAGCTATACAGCTGATACTGATAACGCATTTCAATGCAACGCGCCCGCGAATAAACAACATACTATTTTATTATCAACCGCTGAAGTCGTCGCTTATAATTGTAAAGGCGAACGGCTTATTATTCGCGCGCTTTTAGATTCCGCCTCACAAAGTCACTTCATTACAAATGAATGTTGTGAACGTTTAGGTATTAAACCGCAGAAAACCGAACGTACTATTATTAAGGGGTTCGGTGGTTCAGAAAAAATTGTAAATAGTAATTCTATAAATATACAATTTTATTCGCGTCTTGACAACAACATATCTTTTAATATTTCACCGCTAGTTGTTGATCATGTTACGGATTTATTACCTACCGCTGTTATAGACACTTCTGTCTTATCGCATATTTCGCATTTACCGCTCGCAGATGAGAGTTTTGGTACGCCAAATAAAATCGATTTATTAATCGGTGCTTCTCTGTTCCCTCATCTGCTTCTCCCCGACGTAGTTCATGCATCTCGTGACTCGTCGGCGCCCGCTGCATTGCGCACGGTGTTAGGCTATGTAATAATGGGTTCAGTACCCACCATACCTAACACACATAAACCGCCCTTGACGTGTTGTCACGTTCAAGAGACCGCCGCTATTGACTCATTAGTCAGGCGTTTCTGGGAGCTCGAGGAGCTTCCTACCGCACCGCCCGTTCAACATCCCGATGATGTTGAATGTGAAGAATATTATAAATTAACTACAACCCGCGACCCCGTGAGTGGCAGATATATTGTTTCGCTTCCATTTAAGGATGATTTCTACACTCTCGGTGATTTATTTAATATTGCCCGCAAACGTTTCATGTGCCTTGAAAGAAAGCTACAGGCTTCACCTAAATTAAGGTTGGCATATGATGACGTCATAAAAGATTATCTAACGAAAAATTATATTTCACCCGCGCCTCCGTATGATCCGCGTGACCCTACACCTATTTATATTATACCGCATCACGCTGTTCTGCGCGAGGATAAATCGTCAACTAAGCTGCGCATGGTTTTAGATGCTAGCATGCCAACTTCTGGAAGCCAGCGTTCATTGAATGACCTTCTGCATGTTGGGCCGAATTTACAAGGCAATTTGTTTACAATAATTTTAGGTTTTCGTCTCCACGCGATTGCCATGACCGCCGATTGCCGCCAACAATTTCTGCAGATATTCGTGCGTGAGTTTGATCGTCGTTTTCAATGTTTTTTATATCGTTTCAGCCCGCAGGATCCGCTACTTCTTTATCAATTTAATCGAGTTTGCTTCGGCATCAAGTCTAGTCCTTATCATGCACTGCGCACGGTAAGACAGCTCGTAGAAGATGACGGCGCGAAATATCCGCTCGCGAGTAGCATTGCATCTTCGTCGTTGTATATGGATGATATCGCCTTCTCTATTCCCACGGAATGTGAAGCAGTTTCCGCGTCGCAGCAGCTCATCGATTTGTATAAGGGAGCTCAGTGGGATCTTATTAAATGGAATAGTAATAGTAAAAATGTGTTAGATAATCTTCCCGCTTCGCACAAACTTTTACCCTCCGCGGTGGAGTTTGATAAGGCCGTGCAACATAAATTACTTGGTCTGCATTGGTCTACTGTTGATGATTGTTTTTATTTTAAAATAACCGCACCCGCCGATGTGATGTGCATTAAGCGCTCCATCTTGTCAATTGCCGCCCGTCTGTGGGACATGATGGGCTTCGTTGCTCCCACAGTCGTGTATAACATCCCATCAGATAATTTCTACCATGTTTCTGGTATTGAAATTCCCGCTGACGTTCTTTCGCGTGGCATTACGCCACAAAATCTCGTCTCGCACCCTCTGTGGTTCCAAGGACCCCAGTGGGCTCGTTCGGACCCATCTGATTGGCCTCTTAGGAGTCTCGATGGTGAGTCTATTGCAGACATTCCCGAACGAAAATTATTATCGCACACTGTGTGCCCGCCTATAAAGCATTGCACTTTATACGATACCGCCCTTCGCGTCTCGTCGCGTCGTGTATTTTATATTTATAGGTTCCTTATATTATTACCCCGCCGCGGTCTTATGATGACCGTAGAGGACCTTAATTTCGCTGAGAATAAAATCATTCCCGCCCTGCAAAATAAATATTTTGCAGAGGAGTATTATAATATACTCTTTTATAAATTTTATTCGCAGGCTTTCAATCACTTGAAGCCTTTTATTCGCAACAGACTTATCCTCATCGGACGTCTAAGCGATTCCGCCCTGGAATATGCACATAAGCATCCAGTGATATTACCGCGCAATGATCACATAATTATCATGATCATTGATTATTATCATATTAAATATATGAATATTTTAACACATTTGTTTCGTGTTATTTTAATTACCGCGTCTTTATTATCATTACCCGCGCCGCAAGTCAAATCTGATCACGTCAGTTTGCTTGATAGGCATTCGCTACTGGACAAGTTAGTTCAGTCGTTTTGGAAACGTTGGAGAATGGAATACTTACACGGTCTGCAGGTTAGGCAGAAATGGAATGCGCCTTCCACACCTGTTGCTCCTGGAACGGTCGTGGTTGTAATAAATGATAATGCACCGCCCCTAACCTGGCCTTTAGCCGTCGTAGAGAAAGTACATCCTTCAAAGGACGACGTCGCGCGCGTTTGTACAGTTAGAACCGCCAAGGGAGCTTACCTTCGCCCAGTCGTTCGTTTATGTCCGCTTCCAAGACAATAGTTATACCGCATTAGTATATTACCGCAGTTAGTTAAGTTTAATTTTAAGTTTTGCACCGCTTTCGATATAATTTCTTAGTTATGATACCGCCGTGACTTTAGGAATTTTTTATACCCCGCTCGCTTTACGCGATCCTAGAGTCATAGAATTTGTTAGTTGTAATACCGCCGTGACTTTAGGAATTATTTATATCCCGCTCGCATTACGCGATCCTAGAGTCATCGAATTTGTTAGTTATATTTCCGCCGTGACTTTTAGGATTTTTTATTATCCCGCTCGCATTTTGCGCTCCTAGAGCCATAGAACTTGTTATTTATATTACCGCCGTGGCTCTTAGGACTTTATTAACCCGCGCGCATTATGCGATCCTAGAGTCATAGTTTTTCGCTGTATGATTGGTTTTAAATGGTGACCCATTTAGGGCGGGTGGATATGGTAACGCCAATATAATTAAAATAGTAAATGTAGAAATTAAACGTTTATTATTTGTGGTGTGTTCCTTCATCCTTCCCTACATACGAGCACAACCAATCACCGCGTGGTCACTAACCACGTGACACGTCCAATAAGACGTGAACGCGACGTGCGTGTCGCTGGAGTCAGTCGAGTTCGCTCCGTTCCTTCGCGAGGTTCGGGACTCGGCCACCGCCGGAGAGCTTCCACGAGGCTCTCTAGATCATCAGGCATTGTGCCCTTGTAACACCACCGGGGCATCCCGTGCCCCGGCCCTTGGTCGCGCTCACCGCCGCGTGTGTGTTTTGCGTGGAGTGTTTGGACTGGACCCGTTCGTGCCCGCCGCGAGCTGGAGGACCCTGACCGCGTGGCGCGGCGCGTGTTCTGGACGCTACTCCCTCCGACGAGGTATGTGCCGTGTGTTCCCGTCTTTCCCTCTTTGCTTACACCACGTAGATCGAGTCTTACAGTCCGCTTGATATCGAAGAAATATATTTACGTATATTTTTTATATTGGCGCGACCAGTATAAAATGGAAAAGAATGTGATTGATAATATATCAACACCAAACTACTGGGATAAGAAACTTGAAAATGGTCTATAATGGTACGGGAGCTATTAACGTTTTAAAAAAAGTCATTTTAGTATAGTTGGGTTTTTGATATACTGTTTTTCTTGCTATTTCGGTTAGAGTCCGGGCTGTCTGGCTGGCGGTAGTGGTTGCGTTTATTAGTGCGCACAGGAAAATATCCGTAATTTAAAGTCATTTATTAACGCGTAATTTTTAATCTTTTGCCTTTAGATAGATCCATCAGACATAAATTTTTTATTGCAAGACGTTTTTTTCGTTGTTAAATAGGTGCCATACGCAATTTTTTATTTCAAAATAATTAAAATGTCATCGAAATAAGTGAAATTACATCAACTCGGTAACGCCAATATAATTAAAATAGTAAATGTAGAAATTAAACGTTTATTATTTGTGGTGTGTTCCTTCATCCTTCCCTACATACGAGCACAACCAATCACCGCGTGGTCACTAACCACGTGACACGTCCAATAAGACGTGAACGCGACGTGCGTGTCGCTGGAGTCAGTCGAGTTCGCTCCGTTCCTTCGCGAGGTTCGGGACTCGGCCACCGCCGGAGAGCTTCCACGAGGCTCTCTAGATCATCAGGCATTGTGCCCTTGTAACACCACCGGGGCATCCCGTGCCCCGGCCCTTGGTCGCGCTCACCGCCGCGTGTGTGTTTTGCGTGGAGTGTTTGGACTGGACCCGTTCGTGCCCGCCGCGAGCTGGAGGACCCTGACCGCGTGGCGCGGCGCGTGTTCTGGACGCTACTCCCTCCGACGAGGTATGTGCCGTGTGTTCCCGTCTTTCCCTCTTTGCTTACACCACGTAGATCGAGTCTTACAGTCCGCTTGATATCGAAGAAATATATTTACGTATATTTTTTATATTGGCGCGACCAGTATAAAATGGAAAAGAATGTGATTGATAATATATCAACACCAAACTACTGGGATAAGAAACTTGAAAATGGTCTATAATGGTACGGGAGCTATTAACGTTTTAAAAAAAGTCATTTTAGTATAGTTGGGTTTTTGATATACTGTTTTTCTTGCTATTTCGGTTAGAGTCCGGGCTGTCTGGCTGGCGGTAGTGGTTGCGTTTATTAGTGCGCACAGGAAAATATCCGTAATTTAAAGTCATTTATTAACGCGTAATTTTTAATCTTTTGCCTTTAGATAGATCCATCAGACATAAATTTTTTATTGCAAGACGTTTTTTTCGTTGTTAAATAGGTGCCATACGCAATTTTTTATTTCAAAATAATTAAAATGTCATCGAAATAAGTGAAATTACATCAACATGAGTCCGCTTAAAAGGTAAGTAATAACTTTATTACTTATATTATATTATCCTTTTTTAATACTTATATTGAATAATTAGTAAACTAATATTTTTAATAGATGGTTTCATATTTATTACACTTTTGGGTATTAATATGAATTTGATGATATTTGGTTTTTATCAAGTTTACATTAACGTCCTATTTGAGGTTCGTTGGGAAAAGGAGGCACCATGGTAGATTGTTGCTAAAAAATTGTAAATAGTAAAATGAATATTATACATAGTATATCCTTCACGGGGACTCATGTTGATGGAATTTCACTTATTTCGATGACATTTTAATGATTTTGAAATAAAAAATTGCGTCAGGCACCTATTTAACAACGAAAAAAACGTCTTGCAATAAAAAATTTATGTCTGATGGATCTATCTAAAGGCAAAAGATTAAAAATTACGCGTTAATAAATGACTTTAAATTACGGATATTTTCCTGTGCAGATAAGATGCGCACTAATAAACGCAACCACTGCGGCCAGCCAGACAGCCCGGACTCTAACCGAAATAGGAAGAGAAACAGTATATCAAATAACCAACTATACTAAAATTCTCTCTTGTCAACGTTGGTAGCTCCTATACCATAAAGAGAAACATACTGGTGAACGTTAAGAAATGGTAAGAGGATTAGATCTAAGTTTATATGAACTTCTGTGTACCTTTGACATAACCTCTGAATTGCTTAATTGAAGTATTTTCGCTACGTTTCATAACTTCCAACCATTTACCATACAGGTCAACAAGTGTAAGATTTTCCTTTGCCATTTTCGCATGAAGAATAACTCCTTCAAAAGTCGTATCGTATAAATCTAGCTATGTTGTGATTGATTTAATGAATCCAACTCCCTTTCAAAAACGACAATACCTACATTAAAACTATACTACCTATGTGCCCTTAAATAAACTTACTCAACGCGACAGTCAGTCTACCATCCGACGTGACCCACGACTGCACGTCAGTCATATAACCAGTGAGGCATTGCAGCCGCTCCCTGTCCTTCAGGATATCTTTGTGTCTGCCTTTCAACCCATCGGCTGCTTGTATGTGGAGTATGTAGATTAATCTGCAAAATATATCTGGGTTAATAACCAGATGAATGACGGAACATGGTCAGCTCGTAAAAGAAATATTCAAAACAGAATTTTCAAACAAACAAACTTTGCAGCTTTATAAAAGTTCTCAATAATGTACATAATTTTATCAACAAAAAATGGCTTGTAACTCTTAAATCTAAAAATAAGTATATGTAGTTTTACTAACACTAGAATAAGTACTACTAACAAAATATGGGCAATGCTGCCTGATATAAATAAATAAATAAATAAAATAAAATAATATTAGTACAGATAAATTCATTGATCAATAATCAATGACAAATAAATCGTACATAAGATAATACATACTACATAAATAATCTTATTTAAGGTCCTTGTCAGTATTTACTATCTAAAGAAATGATCTATCTCGATTCGCGCCACATGTTATGTATCGTATAAAGATTTATCTATTTCCTTAATATGAATAAAAAGTAGAATAAGGGCCGATTTTTAAATCCTTGGTTAAAACTTACCCGTCCAATAAAGTATTACACGATAATATTAAAATGTCACCTGTAAACTGTCAAATACGGGCAATAAGAATAAATTTTTAAAATGGTAGTTTCATACGTTATTCGACGAATAAGTTTTAACCAAGGATTGGAAAATCAGTCCTAAAAAAATATCACTGTGGGATTCGAACCCACGTCTTTCGCCTTGCCAGGCGACGCCTGACTTCTCAGCTACCCGTGATCCCGCCAGAGCAATCGAATTTATTCTAATTTTTCGGTTCTATGTGCCTAATAAATCTATTTGCATTTAAGGCCAGTTCAACTCTAATCGCGTACCGATCGGCTGTTCGCTACCGTACTCGGATCGGTACGCGATCAGTCTCTATAATATACTACGTAAGATATTTAATCGCGTGCCCATCGGGATACCGCTACCCATGGCGGTAGCGGATACCGCTGTAGTTTGAACAGGCCTTAAATCGATAGGTTTTCTGTAACTATTATTAAATATTGTTTATTATATTTGAGATAAAGATGTAGTAAAAAATAAATATGTGGATTACGATTTATATCGTTTAAGAAAATTGTTATCAATTTTATTTATTAAACGTAATAAATATGTAATCCGGAGGAAAATTAATGTCTTAGTTATAAAGTTAAAAATAAAAATGTTTTTTACGATATGAGATAAATAGTAGAGTAGACTGGGTACAGTAGTGACAATTTTAGTTTGTCCGCCTATATTTTTTAAATTATGCTAATAATCTGAACAAAAACTGTGTTATAATGTAGTTTATTCATTGGTTAACGACTAAATGTTAAAACTTTAGGCCTAAATCAAATAGTTAAATTATGAAAAATATTTATTTAAACAAAGGATGATTGTCACAATCGACCACATCCCAGGGGCGGTTGTGACAGTACTGGGGGTTAGTAGTGACAGTATGAAAATTATGTGAAATGATTACCCAAGAGGATAGAAATGCTCTAAATGATCACGAAATACTTTTTCATGACTTTACTTATTACTTACATTACAAGAAATATTTATTTTTTATAATATATTTAACAAAAAATACTTTCCTTACAAAAGTGATAAAATCTGGTAACAGTTTAATCTTTCACAACTTTCATGGCACTATAGTAGATATCTTTAGATATATTATCAGTCTCCATTAATACTGACTTTCTATAATAGTCTTCATTAAAAATTAGTAAAAATTACAATACTTATCAAAGAAATGTCAATCACATTCATAATCACAATAAAACTTATGTTTGTAGGAACTCTACTTTACTTTGAAACAAAACTCCAAACGTAATAAAAGTGCTCATCTTTCAAATAAAAAATAAAAATATTCTCATGGTATCTTTCAAACAAAAAAAAAACAAAAATATTCTCATAGTAAAGTAGTAGCTATGCGAAAGTCTATCAAAATAAGTATATGCAGCACTGCGCAAAGAAGTCCTGCGTTTTACTTCATCATACGCATCTTCGTACTGCGACACAGTACACGGTACACTCTTTGAGTTTTTCTGATGCGATTTCTAGGCATCTAAAACAAAAACAACAGATTTTACTTATGTCACAACCGTACCCGGTTAAAGTGTCATAACCGTAACCAGAGACTGTTTTTATAAAAATACAATCACCACGCCAAGACAAAATAACCTACAATAAATGTAATTATTGATATTAAACTGCTAATATGTGACTTATATCGATGAATAACACTCAATACCCTATCAGTATAGATATTACAGTAATTTGGAAATGAAAATGAACGAAAAAACTTACTTTTTGGCGGTTAAAATCAAAATGGGCTTCTGCTCACGTACTCACTGCGCGGAAAATGATGCAACCCTGTGAAACAGGTTGAGACGAGCAAGCCGCTCCTCTTTTCCCTTGCATGACCTCTGTTATTCCCTATATTTTCGAAAATATGACGACTGTCACTACCGGGACCTGGCACAACTGTACCCAGTCTACCCTAAAATACTTAAATGTGCTTTTTGTGTTAACATTTGCATCATTGTAATTTTACAATCATGTATGTATTCATATATATTTCAGTGCCACGATCTTATTATTAGATAGCCGATTTATCTAGGAAGGATAGGCTATATTATATCATCACGCTAAGGTCACCAGGAGCGGAGCCACACGGGTGAAACCGCCGGGCACAGCTAGTAATTTAATATGATGAAACTATCCAGTTTAGGTGTATGTATTGCTATTTTTGCAAAGGTGTACTTACATAAGTTATTCAATTTATAAAAACTTGTTGTTTTAAGGAGGATGTTTTCTCAGTTGGATGTGTATTATTTTATATGTATTTTATTCGTATATAGAATCGATATCATTATTCTGAAAGTTAACGGTCTATAATACGTCTAAAAATGTTAAAAATTACCTATAACAATACACCTAAAACTCTATAAAACATATCATGGATTTGTTTATCTCCTATAATCCATTTAAACCAACATAATACCTATATCTACTGGCCATAAGGTATTTAATAAATTAATCTACAACCTAATTAACAAAGCACATCACTATTCAGAACATTCGACTTACATAGTTTGCCAAATCATAACGTTTCTACACATAAACAAACACATTGCTTACAAAAACACATGGTAGAACAGTTTTCGCGAATATCAAAGCGAACTTAACACACCACGCGACATAACTGTTATGATAGTTATACAATATCATTATCTTATCTGTGATATTCCTGCGAAATTATCTGTCATATCTAATCTGTTTTATTGGCGTTTTATTTGTGTCAAACGAATCGTGCGTTTTGGCGCGAATTCCCTGTTCAAAATTGTGGAAACGTCAGTGAACTGTCAAATTGACAGATGAAAGCGCGCCTTGAATTATTTAAATGTACGATACTGTTTATTGTGCCTTAAATCAAAAAAGTATTCACGTTTGCTTGTTCTGACGTACGTACAAAACATATTTATACAAATATATATTTTGTGCATGAAAAATATTTTATATTAACATGACGCTATATATACGGATATAGGTCGGTATAAATACGGTATATCATTCCTATGTAGGTGAAGCCGTGGGCATCTTCTAGTAATTACCAAGACATTCTGCGAAAAGCCCTTTCTTATATTTTATCATGCCTCTATTCGAACAAACTAATGGTGATAGTTTTTTATCACGAACAGACAGACGGGCTGAAAGACGTTGTTTTATACTATGTAATAATTGTTTTACCCTCCTCAATAAAACAACAACAGTACAGCTACCAAAGCAATTACAACCGATGAAGTACCAAGTGCAGTACCGGGCGCCCTCTCCCCCCGCGCCGGGGGTCACCCGCACCCCGGAGGAGATTGAGGCCGAGCTGAAAAGGATAGAGGCGGAGTACGAAAAACTGGCGCTCGTGTTTATTGAGTGAGTGTTGTAGGGTCACTCACTCAGTGAGTGTTACATGAGTCACACACTCAGTGAATAATATATTGTACGAATGTTTACGCACATATAGTGACACTTGTTAGCTTGCGTATTCGTGCGAATGTTATTGACTGATATTACGCGTAAGCTTCGAAGTGATCACTGAGTGAGTGTAGTGTAGGAAATGCAATTGTCATTGAGTTGGCAATTGGTGTATTATTGTTTTGTTCCCTGTGCGCAGATGTATTTCCTACTTATTTTATAAATACATATAATATTATTAACTTCTCAGTTCAATACAGTACTGGGTATATGATGAAGATATAAAATAATCATATTCTCTTCAATACTAGTTTCAATCATGGTTTCATGGTTTTTGATAATAATCATTAATAAAGACTATATTTTTTTGATTGCTCTACACCACGTAATAAATAGACTACATATCGAATTGTGACCACATTTATATCCTATTAAAAACAACAGTTTTAAATCTTTGAAGAAAGTAATTAATTCATAAATAAATTAGTTAATGATAACAGATTACCGCAAGACATTATGTGGACGGAGCCGCCGGTCATGTGCCAGTGGCAGGAACAGAGAAAGCTATGGACAAGCAACTATGTGAATGATTATAAATTCAATGAGGACAAACTTACTATACAATTCAGGACTGGTGTTTTATGTGAGCATATTGAAATTCTTTAATTTACTTTTCAAATAGTTATTAAATCATATCATGTCTCGGAGCAATTAACAAGCCTGGAGAAGTAACAATTAATTGAACGTTTCTTATATAGTGGCTCTCTTTTATTCAATACCCTAATTAATGCGATAGAAAGAGACAACACACTGTTATCGGCTTGGCATTCAAATCCACATGTAGCCACTTTTTGTTCTAAAAAGGTAGTGCTTGCCACTTTATCGAATACTAAAATATCGATAAATAAAAAAATTAAGTTATAAAATTGCTTGAAGATAATTTAAGATTCTTTTAATTTTGAATTATGGATAGGTAATTCCAAATTTTAAGATTCGTTTAATTTGGAATTATTCATTTACGATGCGTATTGACTGCCTTGCATTGTATGGTAGTGGTATTTATAAAAAAATATTATTAGGTATTTCGCTTTAGGTTGTTTTTTATGGTTTCGTAAAAAGGTACGTTTTTTTCCTGTTTTCATAGATTCATTCATAAAATTATACGGAACCATTCGTGCGCGAATCTGACTTCCACCTGGTTGATCTTTTTACAAATCAATAATCGTATCCTACTAATATTATAAAAGCAAAAATATATAAGAATGGACATTTGATATTCTTTCACGAAAAAACTACTGAATGAGTTTTTATGGAACTTTACAATTATACATATTATAGATTAAACATCAGAATAACATATAGGCTACAATTTACCGCGGGAAAATAACTCATTCCCACAGGAAAAAATTGGTAAAAGTTTAAAATAAATTGCTTCAAATAAAACAAATAAAATTTAAAAAATTTTTTACAACATTTTATTTCGATACTTAATTAACAAATTACAATATTTATTATTTAAAATAGATGCCACCTTAAACTTGTGGCACAGCATCTCTGCAAAGCACTTTACTTTTCTTCCCGTCTGATTCGAAATGATTTGAACAAGGCCGAGAATGTTTTGAAGGCTTCCAATTTTCCCTGTGCTATAGCTTTAACCCAAACATCTTTTAATTTTTCTCAAGCCAGAAACCTGCAAATAACAATAAAATCCATACTTAAATACCTTTTTTTTCTCTTAACCTAAAGCAGTCATTATCAATGAAGTACTTCGTACCTACTCAAGTATCGATAATTGCACAACACTATGGAAGTTATATTTTGCATTTTTTCTAAAAACTAAGCTGATTATGATTTCATTTCAATGATTACGGTTAGATAAAACATAGATGATTATAAAAATAACGTAAATTAACTTATTTATAATACAATTAACAAAAAAATTGATCAAAACACTAACCTGTGAAAAGACAAATTCCAATCTTCATCCGATTTCCCAGTACTACGGCTTTTACAGCCGTGAACAACACAAGCCATGTAATCTTTAGTAAATTATCTTTTCAGAAAATAACATAAGAAACTAGAAAACACGTTTTTCACTTCAAAAACAATAATTAAAATCACCATGCGTTAGTGACCAGACTGGTCACTAAAACAAATTGAAATGGCTACATGTCATTTCAAACTGTCGAACTGACATATATCTGTCCTCTTTTTTCGCATGACATTTTGCCATAAGCCAAAAAGGCCAAACTAGTGCTTTATTGTTCAATTAATTGTTACTTCTCCAGGCTTGATAATTGCTCCGAGTATCATGTAGTTAATGTTGTTGTTTTAGATTATATGATAGATAAGATTACCTGAAAGTGGAAAAATCAGAAGTCCTAGTAGAAAACATAACGATATATATATATATATATATATACGACGATATATATATATATATATATATAACGATATATATATATATAGATATATATATATATATATATATATATATATATATATATATATATATATATATATATATATAGCGTATGTAAGAATTAATTGCACGGAAAAAATCTTAGCGAACGTAGCATGTTTTCGAAAAAAAATTCAAAATCGAAAAACCTAAACAAGTTTAACGTATTATAAAGATCATTAATATCTTTTATTCGCGTAAAATCAAACACATTACAATACAAGATATCCTTTTTATATATTCATAATATTTTTTAACATAAAAAAATGGAGATGATGTTTAAAATGACTATCTTTACAAGTTTTGAAGTGAAACTTCTTTACGTGCGATGAGAGTAAAATGTCAAGGTTGTGTCACGGCAATACCGTAACGGCATGTAGTAAGGCGACGATTTTGTTATCTTTGTATCAAGATACTAAGGCAAATGGCAAGCCAAAGAAGTTTGACTTCTAACACGTGTGCCCGTCACACACGCTCTTTTTTTTCATTGTTTATTCATTTACAGGGCCCATAGGTATAGCAACATTACGGTACGGTAACATGCCGTACCAGGGGTGGGATCTAAGACCGGATCCTAATGGGTAATAATTAATGTTTCAAATATTTGAAAATCATTATAACGACTAGCGACCCTAGAGACCTTTGTGAATAAATTGGTCTTAATAGATATTTAATTATAGTAAATAGAAAGCCATTTAATTATTTGGTAACGTTTACCTAATTACTTTTCTACTTAGGTACTGCAAATTAATAAAGGCCCTGTGTTCTTCTACTGTATGCTCATTTAGATTTACAATTCATGACTTAATACTTTTTTTACGTATAAAGAAATCTTTTATTATATTATATCATCTTTTATTCCAGTAAAGGCGTAATAATAACCGTGACGGGCGTATCTATAACAGTCACGTGGGTGTGTCTCGGAAATACTGTTAAATTAAAGTGGATAGCTAACGCGACCACTTCGGCGTTGAAACAACACTTCAATAAGCCGTATAGCATTAAAAAGATGATACAGGTATAAACGCACACACTCAAATTGAAACTCACTCATGTTCGCATCCACTCACTGACATACACACTCAGTCAGGCACATGTACACGCTGTTTTTGGTGTCTCGGAAACACTGATACTGAAGTAGATCGCAATTGTGACAAGTGCTAGAATTATTTTTAGACTTCGAATATGCATGTTTTCATTATTATAGTAGAGCCATTTTAATAGGCAACGTTTGACAGTTCAACAAAATTCAAGAACGTAACCTAGTAACGACGACATAGAATAACATGATATTTCGTTTTGTTAGAACTGCACATTTGCTTGACTTTTTTCAATTACAACTACATATTAATTATAATAATAATGACCGATACAAGTAATTTTAAGATTTCATTTTACTGATAAACCATTCTAAACATAATAAACAATTTCTGATTTAAAGAACTGACGTCGCTACAATGTTGTGTCAATAACCTTTTTTTCTTTTTAAATACCAGAGACGTAACTCTAAAAATCGAAATCTGACATCTAGAATCGAATGCATTGATTACTTACTTGTGAATAAAAATCATCATAAATTAATAAATTCGATTGACAAATGTTTCAAATCCGTATCGATTAATTCACTTTAATCGATGTTTTTAAGCAGGTTACCTCTCTTCGAAGATAAAATTGATAGACGTCAAATGTTGCCTATTAAATTGGCTCGACAATACCTACTTAGTATTACAAGTATGTCTAGTACTTTTTTTTGCCACGGTTTTTCATTTACAACTAGCTTCTTCGTAATTATCATGCAATTATATTATACCTAGGTACATATTAAAAAAAAATAATATATCGGTTTTCAAATATTCATGCCAAGATTTTTTTGTATTTTTGTCGCAATTAAATTGATTATTATGACAAGATTTTGAAGTGAAACTTCTTTAGGCGCGTTGAGAGTAAAATTTCAAGGTCACGTCATGGCAATACCGTCATGTCATATAGGTATACACGTGCTTATTTTTCATAATTGAAGTAGTTTTGCCTTTTTTTATACGCTTCGTGTTTTAACTATCTAAGCCAAGTTTCTTTTTTGCGTATTTATCTTAAAAAACACTAATAGATAATGCGCGAAGCTGCTTGCGACTTTTTCCCCGACTTTGACGGGCACAACCACGTGGAGGGCACTTGCCCCAAGGAATGGGTTGCCGAGAGGCACAACTATCACGCTATGGCCTTCCTCTCGAGAGCATACAACTTTCAGTGGAGTCGGTGAGTTAGAACAAGAAAACTGTGGAGTGGGTTGGTAGTAAAAAATTGTGGAGTAGGTGTTCAAAATATATTTTAGTAGAAAATATGTTTTGTTTATAAAATTATAATGCTTTATTGTACAAACTATGTATAAAGAAACAAGGTTTTGGTGGAATATGCGTGTAATGAAAAAAATAGAATGTAAAATTGATCTCTAATTTAGTTCTTCGAAATTCAAGTAAAAATAGGTACTAATTTTTATTTGAATGCTTAGTTCCAATAAAAATATTAATAGGTACTAGCTTATGCCTGTGCCATTGGTAAAAACTGCATTACATTAACATACAGACGAACAGAAATATCCATACTAATATTATAAATGCGAAAGTAACTCTGTCTGTCTGTCTGTTACTCAATCACGCCTTAACTACTGAACCTGCATGAAATTTGGTATAAAGATATTTTGATACCCGAGAAAGGACATAACCCCGGGACATAGGATAGGTTTTATCCCGGAAATCCCACGGGAACGGGAACTATGCGGGTTATTCTTTGACTGCGCGGTCGAAGCCGCGGGTGGAAATCTAGTGGTTCTATAATATATGTTTTATTTATTATTATACATATTTAGTAGATTTATCGCATATACAATAGGTGGAATGTATCAGCTGGCAGTCGGAATATCATCATGCAGTTGCGGGAAGCTGTGGATAAGAAAAGAGAGGTATTATTGACAAAATCTAATATACCTATTTATTAATATTACTTTTTTATCATCATCATCATCATCACCACCATCATCATCATCATCATCCTCGGCTGTATATTTATTTCGTACACTCATAATATTCTACTTAGAAAGTAATTGTACTTGATTTTGAATTTTCGGGTGGTGATGTTAAAACTTCAACTGTTAGTTTAATGTATGTGAATAAACTATTTGTTTACTATTAGCTAACTATTAGGTCAGGCTTAACAGCTCGACTGAAATGAATAGAACTTTAGCTCGCTGATAGTGGATGGTTTTATTACTTTCCAAGTAAAATAATATTATGTGTGCACGAGACAAATATTGAGCTGCGGGTGATGTTGATATTGATCGTGGTGGTGAAATTGATGATGATGATGAGGATGATGATTTTGATGATGATGATGATGAAGACGATGATGATGATTATGATGGTGATGATGAAGATGATGAAGTTAATGATGATGATGATGATGGTGATTACAGGGTAAATTTCAATTACTGCACGTAACACCGCAAAAAGCGTGTATACTGAAATGCAACGAGCTATCTCAAGAATTTAACACGGATCCTTCTGTTGGTATGCAGGTAAATAATAATAAATAAAATACAGGGTGTCCCACTATTGTTATACTAAGCGCGAAGGGACTTGTAGTTTTGCATACACTGATCACGTAAAAAATACTTAAACAACAAAATTACGTCAAAAATTTTTTGCTAAATTTTTCCTGAAAATTCATGTTTTCTTCTCTAGCTTCGCGCAGCCGGCATATACCGCTTCTCTAATGTGAGCATTTTGTCTATGAAAACATAATCTTAAACGATAGCTCACGTGCTGGTAGCAAAGTTGGGCGGGTTGCTTTTTATGGATGTACACATAGAGTTTTATGAATTCATCTATTTAAAAAAAATTGCATCTGGAATTTTATAAGTATTTTTTCAAGAAGTATTTATTTAACTTGGCAAGTTAGGTGTGAAAGGGATAAAAAAACATACAGGCGTCATTCAAGGTCATATTTTCTTATTACAAGTTAATGTTCATACTGAAATCTCCAGTGTATTAGATATAAGCTTCTTGTATTTTTTACGTACTCAGCGTATGCAAAACTATAACCTCCTTTGAGTATACCAACAGTGGGACACCCTGTATAGTTTTAACAGTAAAAAGTCCTTGAGAATTTTATTTGTATGTGCAGATTCTTGTTTTAATATTTTTTCTACTATAGAAAATGCATGTTATGTTTAGACGCTATTATTTTACAAAAACATTGCTAATTTTTGTTTTTAATTTTGGTTTTGTACCGATATGATGAATGAAATCGGTTGTTTTTGTCAATTTATTAGGTAAGGGATAAAGTGAATTATTGATACGCTTCACCTGTATGTTTGTATGTAACCGACTCCTTTAGACTCGATGTTGACCCACTTTAAACGGATAGATTTAATTCTAACTTTGTACACTTATCAAGGATCGGTGACAATACAAATCATTTATTTATCTTATTAAAGCGTGTTTTTTTTAACTTTTTCCAGTTTTATCCAGATCTATTCACGCTAAACATGTCCTATGGTTCAGTGGACGCTCGTCGAACAACTTTCAACATGAAATATCGTCTGGTCGAAACTGTGTTCGAAATGCTCCAAGAGTTGAAATTGTCGAGTTATTCATGATTTTGGTACAAAATTGTTGTTAATAAATTGTAAATTTAATGTGTTTTTTATTTGTATGTGAAATTGAAATACAATATCATCAAGATATCATCATCATGTGAATAAGAAATATATTGTGTAATTTGGTAATGTTAATAAAAATTAAACCGATTTCGTTAATTCTTTTTTATAATATTTCTTGAAGTATTATAAAAAAAGATGGTTCTAATGGAGAGGAAACTTAAACATGTACCACGGGCGAAGCCGGGGCGGACCGCTAGTTAACAATAAAGCCATTCTAATCTTAATCTTACAAAAGTGTATAGAGTCAGTTTAGTTCAAAAAATTAAATGTCTGTATTCCTTCTCTAATACAAAATTATGCTTTAGACCGGGAGATATTGACACAAAATTTCGAGTCATTTGTAACAGGATGGCGGTTGTACAGGGGTCTTAGTACGCAATGACAAAAAGAAAAATGATGGTGTGAACGCTGGTACCGGCGGCTTAGTCGCGAGGGCGTTAGTCGAACTCGTCGGAAAAATAGCGAAAGTCAAACGATTTGTAACACAAAAATTTTAGAATTTACCGATAGCCCATAAAAAAGAAGTAGGCGGTAGTGTCATGCCATACTTTTCCGGTGTGACTTAAAACCCGCCATACCGACGCGACGCGAATGTGTTGATTTAAAAAAAAACAATTCAACCATTTGTACCAGGCTAACTTTTGCACAGGTAACCATCGTCGTGCAGCCATTTACGAAAATCGCCATGCCATACTTTTCGGACAATTCCAAATGGTCGCCATACCGCCGAAAATCTGCAAATTTTTTTTTCTCGCCGAACGATTTGTACCACCTTAAATTTTTTTTTCAACAACTCCTGAATGATTATAAATAGAAGTGTGATAATGCCATACCTGTGGGAGGTGGCGAATGTGTATAAGATTTCTTTTATTGTAAGATTTTATTCGTATTTTGAACGATTTGTAACAGTATGGCACTAATTTTTCCTGTAAGTTTGAGGATCAACGAATATAAATACAAAATTTCAAAGATCTCTAGGTGTTGAAAATCTTCACTTATATAAATTAATAATAAATTAATTTTTCAAGTATGGCAGCACTTTTTCCCCCTACTAGAACCTATGGCAAATATAATAATGGTCACATTTTATCAAATACTCTTCAAAAATCCAAATGCAATACTGGTACAAAAAGTTTGGCGAAAAAAAAAATTTTGCAGATTTTCGGCGGTATGGCGACCATTTGGAATCGTCCGAAAAGTATGGCATGGTGATTTTCGTAAATGGCTGCACGACGATGGTTACCTGTGCAAAAGTTAGCCTGGTACAAATGGTTGAATTGTTTTTTTTAAATCAACACATTCGCGTCGGTATGGCGGGCTTTAAGTCACACCGGAAAAGTATGGCATGTCACTACCGCCTACCTCATAGAAATCTAAATAACAAGGCAATAGAAGTCGTAAGCGCGCGTGACATTGTCGCCGCTCAGGTGGTTACCATGCCACAAGTCTGTTCGTCGCTTGGTGGTCGCTTGTTCAGTTGTTCCTGACACGTGCGTGAGTAAACATGGTGTGTTACAGCATTTCCCAGTGCGGAAATTCTTCCATAAATTGTAATTATACTAATAAAGGAATAAAATTTCACCGGTAAGTATTTTTGTCTATAAATATTGCCGTTTTTCCTTAAAATTATAGAATATTTACAAGTATTACGAGTGTCACCATAGTAATCGAAATAACAATGAATGACACAGTCGACCATTCTTATTATCACGTTTAACACAAATTTCAACCTTATTTCTATGAGTTTATGTTCAAAGTTATATCTATTGAAAATTGACAACCTCTGTTGTAGAAAAGCCGAATTTTTGCGTATTGGAGCAAAAATAAACAAAACGTCTCATATACTTAGGGATGTTATTCTAAAATAAACCGTAAATTCGTGCGTTAGGATACATATTAAAAAGCTTAATTTAATATTTAAGTTAGTTTTCACTAAAATCAAGCTGTCCAATAAAAGGCATAGTTTACTTGTGTGTACTGTTTAGCTATCGGTTTAAATGTGTTGATTTTGGCGACAGCGGTTTTCATACGAATTATGACATTATAGCACTTCTATGTGTCTTGTTATTTAGATTTCTATGGCCTACCTCTTTTTTATGGGCTATCGGTAAATTCTAAAATTTTTGTGTTACAAATCGTTTGCCTTTCGCTATTTTTCCGACGAGTTCGACTAACGCCCACGCGACTAAGCCGCCGGTACCAGCGTTCACACCATCATTTTTCTTTTTGTCATTGCGTACTAAGACCCCTGTAGAACCGCCATCCTGTTACAAATGACTCGAAATTTTGTGTCAATATCTCCCGGTCTACTTTATACATCGTCTTTCATGTATATTGTACTAAATATCTTGTTTTATTTAAATAATTAACGACTATTATCCACAAGACCTAATTTCTTGGCAGTTGTGCCCCATTAAAATACCTAACAATTAGGATACTTATCTTTCAGGACTTTTTATTCAACTCTAATACCATTGTTCGCTAATCTCCATCTAATGTTTCCAAAACATTCAAACCATTCTTCAACACTACAGCAATGAGTTTAGAACTCAAAGTAAATCTTTAAAATCATCATTTCTCTAAATTTTCTTTAAAATATTTTTTACTAGTTCTTTTTTTTTTCAATGTCTCGTTTCGACTATGACACTATTTTTTATAGAGTTTTCTGTGCTACCATCTTGGGTATTGCTTTTACATTTACAGTTATTTTGACTAATGTCTTCATTGATATAGATGGATTGTTATCTAAAAAAGATGGTGAGTAATTGTTTAAGCAATTATCATAATGAGTGGTAGATATAATCAGCATTCGTTAATTACCAGCCGCTTGTTGTTACCTGGGTTCACTGGATTAATCTATACTAATATTATAAAGCTGAAGAGTTTGTTTGTTTATTTGAACGCGCTGATCTCGGGAACTACGGGTCCGATTTGAAAAATTCTTTCAGTGTTAGATAGTCCATTTATCGAGGAAGGCTATAGGCTGTATGTCATCTCGCTAAGACCAACAGGAGCGGAGCATTGTAGGTAAAACCGCGGAGCACAGCTAGTTAAATAAAATTTTCTAGGTAAATGTACCTTTCTAAAACGACAATATAAATTGTTCGAGTTATTTTTACTTATTTACTAATCTTTACTAACGAGTAACGACCTCGCCATAGATGTTTGAAGATACAATATGTGTTATGATAATGAGGAAGAAAGAGGCAAGCAGATTAAAAAGAAATTAACAATACATATCCAATACAAATACATTGGGCATAACAAAAACAAATTAATAGCACTCTTAATTATTATAATTTTAGATAACAGTCCACACTCCACACCAAATATCGTGGAAGATAAACCAATGGAAAGCAATAAAAATGTGATTGAATATTATAATGAAGAACAAAATTATATGGATGATTCTGATTCCTACAGGGCTAAACGTTCTATAGGTAAGATCTGAAAGAATATTCAAAATTAATAATTCTACACTAATTACAGCTAGGTATATATCACTTAATTTGACTATGTTTCAAACAAAAACATTCGTTAGCCGTTTGATTAAAAAGTAAAATCCAATTTTTTTACTAAAGTTCTCAGATTTTATTGTGAGACCTTACCATTTCAAATTTAACATTATCCACTCAATTTTCGCATTTATTTAACTACGTTAATATTATACTTAGTTTCAATAAAAATTCTTGCAGAGCCAAACGATTTCGTATTCCAAGTAAAAAATCCAAACATGAAGAAGATTTTAACAAACAAATTAGCAACACTGCTCGAAGAAATGGATCAAGAAGAAACAGCGAAAGGTGCTGTGAAACCAGATGAAAAAGAAACTAGAAGAAAAGAAGAATTAGACGAAGCAGGGAACGATAATATGTTACATTTAGCAATGCATAACATTTTGTTACAAGGTATAATTGGTCATATGGACTTAAATGATGTGTATAAAAAGGTTCATTTGCTGATCAGAAACTTTTATGATGCCAAAAATTCTGGTAATTAATTTTTCAATAAATACGTCTTTAAGATAATATATGAAGTTACTTAAAATGGTAGTTTACTATATAATTAACTTCATAAACCTTAATTATTTTGTAGAAAACCCTCAAAAGTATGACAAAGCAGAAAATTCTAAAGAATTGGGAATAAAACAAGCATCCGGTACAGAAGAACAAAAATTCTTCGAAGAACTGCTAAAATGTAAATCATTACAAAACCAATTAGCTGAAGAGACGAAAAAGGAGAGTCAAAAACCTAATTTAAAGCATAAAGGTAAATTTTGATTTTATACTTTATATACATATTTTGTCGAATTGTCGTTCCATAAACTAGTGATTATTTTTTTTTTTCAGAACCTAAGCTCTTCATAAAAACAGTCATTGAAATAAATGAAAATAGAAAATTCAATAAGGAAAACGATTCGTAAGAAAATTGTTGCCAATTTACAGTTAAAAATAAAAATAATTTGTCAAATCTATTAAAACTTAATTTCTTTTTCAGACAAAACAAAGATATAATTGGACTTATTAAATTAATATACAATGGCAAATCTATTAAATTTCAAAAAATGGATGATGAAGAAACGCTCCCAGTTAATCAAAAATCACTAAATGAAAAATACAAAACTTCCAGAAAACACTTAGAATTTCAAATACATAATAATGAAGAAATTGCAGAAAGTACTACTGTACAAACAATGGATGAAAATTTTATGTCAAACCCTGCATTCCATAAAATTATCGAGTCATATTTGAAACAATATCCGATGGCTAATCCGTCACAAAAAGATGTTGGTAAAAAAGCAACTGCCAGTCGTTTAAAAAGGCAAATAAAAATCCACTACGTTGATAAAGCTTCAACACATAAACCAAAACCAGCTCATGATAAAATTAAAAAAGACGACGAAGAACTGTACATTGAAATAGAAACGCATTTCGATGGAAAGGGTAGTAAAGGCGAAAAGAAGAAAAAAATGGTTCGCAACCTCATTGACAAAATACAAAAAGCTATCAACGAAGATGGTACTCATGAGAAAAAAGCAAATTTCAAACACATTAAAGTTAAAAAACGAAATCAAGATCCCATCAAGCCCAAACATGATAATTTCTTTAGCAAATTAGTGCCTTCTCTTCTTAATATTGATCGCAGAGAAGTTGATCCTATCGGCAAAATATTACCACATGTGGATGATATTCTAGATTATCGTGGTGATAACTGGAAACGTAAGAACTTTGGTCCTGCCTTTTTAACGTCCTCCAAATCAGTGAATTCTGCTGAAATGGGCGAACTAGTTATTCATTATGATAGTATGTTGAATGATGATATCCCGAAACGTATACAAAAACCTATAACAGTGGAACAAGATAACATTAAAGCAGACAATGCTAATAATGTTACATTTTATTTGAAAGACATAGACGGATCTGGATTTTCAGTAGGTTTCAATCAATACGTAGATGAACCACCAGATGCTGATAGTCTTAAATTGTTTAATGGTTTAGAAAATCTTATAAAGGAATATCATAAGAACTATGACACTGAAGACGTTAATAATATGGATAAAGTTGGTAACTTTGTAGAAGAAAAACAATATCCTAAAAGAGAGCAAGGAAGCATAAAAAATAGTCATGAAATAATAAGACGATCGGTAAATATGGATAAAAGTTCGAACTATAAGCCTTGGTTTAAGCGATTGATTATACCTTTTACTTTTCGTAAAAACTTAATCAGTAATACGAAGTCTTATAACGTTTTATCAAAAGATCATAACGCAAAAAGTAATTATTATCAGATATATCCTCATAATATTAATCTAATATCAAAACCAATTCGAATCAAAGATTTATCGATCGAAGTAAACAACAACTATTACAATTATTTAAATCCACCTAAACAAACGAATCGTAAATTAAATAGACAAAAACGTTCTGTATCGGTACAAAAGATTTCAAACATCAAATCAAAGATAAAATTAAATAAATTTCTCAACACAAAGACAATGATGAAAAAACGATTGTTTTTGAATAATAAAAGGAATAAGAGGGAGGTAAATAAAATAAGAATTATAGCCAGAGAACGTTCATCTCGACCTGAAAAAAGATCAAATGAAAATGTATATTTACTATCCCCAGAAAATGCAGATTTGAATAGAAAGGCTGCTATAAAAGACACTGAAATACCTGACACTATGGCAGATGAAGAAGTACAAAATAGTGATTTATTACCTTTGTCAGATTTTCTAGATCTAAACTATCCTAATCAACCAGTTTCACCTCTTGAAGATGGCCGTAATTTAGAACAAGCTGTACTCATGTCTAAATACCCGCATATATTTTTTGAAGAGGTTCCCAAATCTAAAGAATATTCCTCCGAAGAAAAACCACAAATTCAACCATATAGAATACAAGCAAGAACTCGTAATATACAACCAAAAGTAAACTCTAATGCATTTGGAAACTTACCAGTTAATGTTCAAATACCTGGAGTTGAAGATATAGTTAATGCAATACTACCACACTCAAAATCAAACTTCAAAGTCACTGTTAAAATATCCCCCAAAAACATTTCTAATGATTTACATTCAGGCTTTAAAGAAATACACACTAGTGTTAACAAAAGTTATGATAAAAACGGTTTACGATATTTTTCAACGCTTAATGTATCACAAATATCAAAAATAGAGAATCTCAATGATAGTACAGATGTTAAAAATGAATCAAATACAAGTCGAAAGTTTATGCCCGAAATAGCAATGAAAAATGAAGTAACAGATAGAGATAATCAAATGAAACTACTTTTTGAAATACATAAAAAACGAATTGATGAACAGTTGGACAATTTACAAAGAGAAAGAGTATATTTAGAAAACTTATTGGATAACAAAAAGGACTTTAATCCGATGCCTTTCTTAGATGTCAAAGATAATATTTACAGACAAGATAATTATGTCACCGAATTAACCCATAAAACAGAACCAATAACAACTACTATTAAAACAACAACAACGAAAACTACAACAAGTTCTCCATTAACTACAACACATACTATAACTACATCAGAACCAATTCAAGACCAAGAAAAGGAATTACTTATAGCAACTATAAAACACAATAATGATACTACGAACGAAATATTAAGAAAAATAAACGAAAATACGAAATTATTAAAGATATTTCTAAACAAATTATCGAAACGCTTAGAAAATACGGAGAAAACTACAGAAATAGATAAAAATAAACCTAGTAAAGATGGAACTATGGATTGGAAGAACTTTGCACCGAATAATCAGCTTTTTCGACAAGTATCCGAATTTCATAACAGTACCCATACTATTCCCTATATTTATACCTTCCAACCAGTCGAAGCAAATCCTTCATTAAATACAGTCTACAATACTCATATTAAAACAAATAAATTGGATATTCCAAAACCAATGAAACCAGTTAATAATTTTATAAGACAAAACCAATCGAGGTTTTTTATTGATGAATTGGAAAATATAAACCCTGATGTTTCAGCTACTATTAAAATTAATACAACGCATGCGTTAACATAAGGATGTCTTCATATTATGATTTAACTATATGATTTTAAGGTTAAAAAATAAATAAAATTAACTTTCAATACAAGTAGAAGCACCTATGTATCGATGTACCTATTGTATAATTTAATTCTCATTAGTATAAACTGTGTGTAATAATATAAGTTTTTTTTACTTCACAATAAATTATTTAGTATTATACATTTCTCTCGTCATTATTTCTTTACCCTTTTATCTTTATAGCCTTTCAACACGTCTATACTTAATATTATAAAGCTAAAGAGTCTGTTTGTTTGAACGCGCTTATCCCGCGCTTATACTGGTCCGATTTGAAAAATTATTTCGGTGTTAGATAGATATTATATCGGGGAAGGCTATCAGGCTATATATCATCTCGCTAAGACCAACAGGAGCGGAGCAATGCGGTTAAAACTGCGGAGCACAGCTAGTATTTGATATATTGTAATTAATAGCTTCATTAAAAATCACTAACTTCATTCATCTCGAACTAATATAGAGTTAGGAAAATGAGGTGTTAAGAAACATTTTTTTTATATTACCTACAGTGCATTTAGATCAATGCTCATTCTAAGCCCACTATGTCAAATTATTTTAGTGTAAACTTATTTTAGGCGTAGAGCATTCTTTCGTTGTTCTTAGTGCGTTCGAATAGATTCTATACATAATGAAATGTTCTAATACTGAACAACACGAATACGAGTTTTCGTTTACACCAAAAGATCACGAAATAATGCTCTTGCTCTAGTTCTAGCTCTATGTTCGTTTGGTCTAAATGCACCGTAAGGTAAACATACCTTTTACCTACATAAATGCATCATTTATATAATTAATTGTATTTATAAAGAGGAATACTTAGTATATTTTATTTGTTTATGGCATATAAACTTAAACTACTGGATTGTTTTTTTTTTTTTAATATTTCGGGACAATTTTCACACACGGCGCGATCTGATCCCATACTAAGCTTTCGCTTGTGTTATGGAAACCAGATGGCTGATAAACATACATATATAATTTTAAATAAATACTTATACTATAGATAATTAACACCCAGACAGAGAGCAAACATCTATGTTCATCACACAAATCTTACCTCTGGCTTGGAAGGCAGGGCCACTACCAACCAAGCCAACCGGCCAGTCCAATTCCCAGTTTTTTAAATTATTTCATCACTCAAATGCTACAGTATTCCTGAGTTAAATCGAATACATGTTTTTTACTTTCTATTTAGTTAATAGAAGCGTATCCGAGCTAGTAAAAACAACATACGAAAATAAAATTTTATAATAGTTAAAATAAGGTTGTACAATCAATGTATATATTTATTATTTATTTATTGATTAAAATCCCATTTCCTTTGCAGTTTGCTACACTTCAATGGTGTACATATGAATATATTACATAATAATATAAGCAGTATTTACCTGACAAGTAACACCTTTCTTTAAACATAGATATAAGCAAACTGATGTATCTCACCAAACAATTAAAACATAATATAGGTAATTAATAATATCTAAGGTCACCTGTGGTCATTATTTTCACAATAACGACCTCACGTACAATTTTTTTCTTTCTATATTTAAGATACAGATAAAAGATCATTTAAGATAAAATTCATCTTTTGTAAGATAAAAAAACTATTAGTTTTATATAAAAATGCGGGATTTGTGTTTGTATGTCATAGTGCTCTATTGCATCTACACTTGGAGTGACAAGATGTATTATTTTAAGGTAAGTCTTTAATTAATTTGATATTTATTACCATTTTATTAAAATTGATTTTAGATAAATATAAGTATATTGAACCTCAAGCATAATGAAACACTAAACGCCGGTTACACCCCTTGATAATGTCCCTGATATCCTGTTTAACACTTTTAAATATATTTTCATAAAATTTTGTCATTTTAACTGACAGATAAGCTAAAAGACACATATCCAGAAGTTGTGAAACTGATAATGGTTGAATTAAAAACGTAATTAAGTCGGTAATTTGACGAATGATTTGTGCTAACGTATAACCTTTCTTTGTTTTCATATTAAGAAATAATTTTTCAATAGATATTACATGAAATCTCCTCAATCTACTAACACTTAATTGTACTGACATATTTTTGTATAATTCATTTATTCATCCATAGAAAATATATTATGAATCAAAATAAAAAAAAATACTTATTTCTTAAATCTTTTTATTTCAGTTTGTATTCGTCCTCTTGCTGTTTGAGCCTTATTCTATCTTCACTTATACGATTGCTAAACCAGAGGTAAGTGAATATTTTTTTAATGTTTATAAACCGTGAACCTGGCTAAATGGCATCTACGTAAATCTGTTCAGTTGTTTTTGCGAAATTGATATACAAACATACAATAATATTCAAATGATCGCTGTGAATTTTTAATAATTATTATTTCAAACTCAAACTCAAACTCAAACTCATTTATTTGGCACCACATTATACAGAAATAAGGTAATTAAATAAAAACAAACAAAAAGAAGAAATACAAAATAAAATTAAAATTAAAAAATAAATAAAATTAGTGTGATGCCAAAACGGTCCCCACGTCAGCAAAAGTTACAGTGTTTCTGTAACACTGGTTTTCAGTGAGGACCGGTAATAAATTTCAAAATTACATTAAATGTTTATCAGCCATAAAATATTTTGGTGTACAACATTATAGATATAAATGTAGAATTAATAGCTTAGCTTTACACAAGTTTATTTAAATTTTTATTGAAGTGAAACTTCTTTATCGGGGTTGGAAAAAAATATTAGTGTAACATTTTTCCGTTACTCGCCATCTTGTTCTTATAGTCCGTTTTCTTATGGGAAAAGGTATACATTTTTGAGTAAAGCAATGCCATTTGGTTCGTATGTTGTACTCGTCCACCTAAGCCCAAATCACCTGGTAGCCAGTGTCTACTCCCCGGCAGAAGAGAGGGAGGGGGGGTTATAGAACAGAGCGCCCAGTGCTCGGAAAAAAAATTATGGCGGATTCACTTGGCCCTTTGAGTCGAGTTTGGTGTCGTTATCAGGTAACTAGATGATGCCCGATTCATTCCCCATACCAGTTTTTTTTTGGGTTCCGTAGCAAAATATGTCACAATCCTTAAAATAATAAACTTTTGGTAGTGGCAAAATCCAAACAAACCAGTATATTTTTATATTTTTGTATTAAACTTGGTTTATAAAAAAACACTGTCTGAAAGACTATTTAATGCAGATTATAAAAACATTAACATGTAACATATATCTTACCATTTTCAATGTAAAATAAATTATAGAAAGTACAGGAACGTTCGTCAGCGCAGCGTAGGGTACGGCTAATAGACCCGAAAAATAAGCAATACTAACAAACAAAAGCCAGTCAAGTGCGAGTCTGACTCGTTCATCGAGTGTTTCGTACTTATTTGTCCCATAGGTACCATGTTAACTTGTCTGGTAGGACCTGGTTAACTGATACACACACACTTTTGTCTTTATAATATTAGTGTCATTTTTAATCATCTTTAAATTATAAATGAAGTCTGTCAAGTTGCATAATATAGTAAATTATTTCTTGAAGGTTATAAAGAAGTTTCACTTCTTACGTATGTACACTAGTACACGCACACATTTTTTTTATTTTAAAACATACCTAAAATTTAATATGTATCTAATTTTTATTCCAGGTATCCAATGACACCGATGTGTTTGAAGTTAAACCTCTCCCAGATAATGGATTACAGATAATAGATAAAAATCCAAAAAAACCGTCCTTATTTGAGATCATCTATTACCATATTATAAGGAAACCGTTCGAACAGGTAAACTATTTTTAAGTGATCTTTATAGAAAAAGATTTTTTTAAAGGAAGAGTAGACGTTTTTCTTTGAAATGTTATTTCTTATTGTCTCAATTCTAGTAAATATCTACTTTCAAAAATTCACAAATCCCAAATACCAACAGCGTAGAAATCATTTTTAATACACATTACCCAACTATTTTTTTTAATTAGTTAGTATCACTAGGTTATTAATAACAAGATGACCCGGTTAAATTCGTATCACCTACATAAATTGATCTTTTTTTCCATTACTTATAATTTACGTATCTACCTATGCCTAAACTTTCAAATTTCTTCCACAAATCAAAAACTGAAGTCGCTAAATCTGTCCAACCATTATCGAGTTTCAACAACAGAACAATTGATTTTTAAGACCATTTAACTAGAGAGAATATTAAAAACAATCCCAATATATAATTGCAGGACCAAGCCAATAACGATACACCAAAACATCTTGATTTCGATCAGTCCATCAGACCATTTACAAATGGTCAGGGCTATCAATTCGTGGAATGGAAACCAGAAGTACGTAGTAATTTATTATTCCAAAAATAAGTCGAACAAGATTAAATTTGTATTCTAGCCTAATCATCCGAAGAAAATTATGATTTCTCTGATGTGATGTCTCT
This sequence comes from Colias behrii, assembly GCA_029959065.1. Lineage (NCBI taxonomy): Eukaryota > Metazoa > Arthropoda > Insecta > Lepidoptera > Pieridae > Colias > Colias behrii. Next base: position 3,344,501 of record JARWMC010000029.1, on the reverse strand, counting down.
AATCTCTATGTACGGTTTTATACTATTACGCTATCAAAGTGGTACCAACTAGTGGTAGATCTTGTGTCCTAAAACTTCTTGATTCATACCAATCTCCAAAATTTTTTTTCTTTTTCACTTAGAATAATGATGAAATAATAATTTTCGAATCCCGACTTTTTATCATAGCCGATAGCAAACTGAGCCAAATTAATTATCTGTTTATCGAAATCTCCATATAAAAATTACGAGCTTTAAAATATGATACACAAATGTTAATAAGAATATTTGTTTGAAAATATAACATTAATGTCAACCAATTTTAGGAAGTACACCCTATCGAACCTGTAGAAGACATTCAGAAAAAACCTGAAGACAAAAATGATAAAAAATATGAAAAAAGTGACGAAAATAAGAAATCAGTAGAAAATAATTCAGACGAAAAGCCAGCAAGTGCTGAAGATGCAAAAAAAGCTGATAAAGATGGTGAAGACAAGAAAGATGATAACTCTGATTATGATGATGAGGTAATTTTTATAGAATACGTAAATCAATTGATATGAGAACATAATTTTTAATATGCAAGTAAACTTAATTTTAGCTGGAATGTTCAGTCTTTAAGACAAATCTATTAAAAGTTAAAACATTAATTTAAAATTTGTTCATTACTTAAGAGAAATCTATTAAAACATTAATTTTTAGTCGGAGTTGTAACTAAAGCAGTCTAGGATTTTTACTAACAATATGCTCTACTTCGAATTTTACTTGCTTCTAAATTAAGCAATGAACATAACAACAAATAATAATAGAGCTTCAGTTCATATATCTTTAGACTCTACTACTATTCAATTATAATTTATCTTTTTATTTTTACAGGATCAGTCTGCACATGACAGGAGAAAGAGAGAAATAAATGATGAGGTAAGTTTTGATTTTTTTTAAGGATATTAGAATCATTACGACAGGCAATGTATTTATCGTATTAAAAAAACACAATTAACGAAACACACATCGTTTTTAAGATTATCAAAAAGTTAAAAAATATGAAACTTTTCATGGGTATATTTTCATCCTAAGATATTGCAATGTTGAAAATATGTTTTAAAATACTTTTTTATGATACGGGAAGGAACTTTAGTAGGCTTCACTTGAATTATTAATTTACTAGCTAATCATTATTTTCAGAATATTCCAGCAGCGCCAACTCTACCCGATCTTAATTTAAATGAATTACCAAGCGACGTTCGAAAAATCTACGAAAACTCCCCGGTAAGTGTTTAAAATTATAAGCATATTTTAATATTAAATTTATTGTAAATTATTTTCAAAAGTAAAAGCTTTAAAAATCACCTAAACTACATAATATTATTATGAATTTTCTCATAGTGTGCGTATATATACGTATACCTATATTTTATATTATAGTTTTATTTATATTAAATTATTTTTATTTACTTCAGGATTTTGCCAAATTCTTCGGTGGAAGTGATGAAAATAATAATTCTGCTCCCAAAGAAAATGAAAACGTAAGTATTAAAATATATTATAATAAATTTATCTTATTGCCATAAAAAATTGTAACAACAACTAAAATCCTAATCTCTATTAAGTAATAGTAAAACAATATTATGTAAGTAAACCGGTAGTGTCTACTGTCTTGATTGCAAAAAACCTAAAATTTCAAATATATTTCATTTCATCATTACAAATTATCATAACTTAGCACTATTTTCAGGAAATCCCCGCAAAACAGAGTATCCACTTACCGCAAAACCAAATCTACATGAACAATCCTGAAAAAGAATTCATTCCTGAAAAGGAAACAGTATATGAAAATAAACCCAAAGAAGGTTTTAAAGACAGAGCAATGAATATGTTCAATGAAATACCAAGTGTTAACGGGCATAAAGGTAAAACTTATGGTATGGACTTAACAGGAAACCATGGAACTGTTTGGAACGTAAGTAGAATTGCAATAGTTTTATAAATTAGCATCATAGTTTATTAAGTTACTAGCTTACCAGCCGCGGCTTCGCCCGCTTTGTCTAAAACCTAATAAATTATATACTAAAACCTTCCTCTTGAATCACTTTATCTAGTAAAAAAAACCGCATCAAAATCTGTTGCGTAGTTTAAAGATTTAAGCATACAAAGGGACAGAGAAAGCGACTTTGTTTCATACTATGTAGTGATAAACGACACAGTTTCCGAATCCGCTAATATAAAAATATTAACAATAAGTAGAGAGTAGAGAGATAAAAAGAATAAAGAGAGAAATTATAATATTGAAAACTAGAGAAGATAACTCAACAGTTTCGTTAAATTGATTAGATTATGACTACTATATCTAATTTTATTCTATGTGATAATTAAACTAAACAATAGATAATTCTTCATTTAGTTGATACACTATTTATTAATTATACCTACGAATAACTGTATAAAACTCCAAAATACCATTTAAAACCGGCTACTCACCTACCTGCAGCAGGGGAAATATTGGAAATGCACCCTTAATTGGCTCCTTAATTGTGATATGTATAGGCAAGCAGGGGTCATTTTGAGAACAACTGAAATTGCTCCGACCGCTGACCAACCGGGATTGTTCCAATATTACCCCTGCGACATGTGCGTGAGTAGCCGGCTTTAAACAACCCACTAAACAACTTAGACATTAATCTTATATTTATTAAATTACAGGACTTAAGTCAAACACCAGTTGGCATCGATTCCAATCAAGAACCTAATTCTGTATCAATCGATTCCAATGAAAATAAACTTAATAATGATAAAGGAAATCAAGGCAATATTTGGAGTGGTCGTAATGAAGTTCAACCTGTATCTAACGAGAAGATTATTCTTACTCCTGTGACTGATGACGGAGTGGTATGGCATTTATTTATTATGACAATAGAACAAATTAATTAATATTTGAGATTGTTTTAGAAGTGCAACTTCTTTGGGCGCGTTGAGAGTAAAATTTCAAGGTCGCATCGTGGCAATTCTGTCACGTCATTGAGTAAGGCGACAATTTTGGTGTCTTTGAATCTTGAGAAGTTTCACTTCTGACACTAGTGCTCAGCACACACGCTCTTTTATATATTTGTTTCTTAGGAACTTAAATAACTATTTTATTGGTAATTATTTTTCATGATAATTATTCATAGTGCAAGAGTGTAACATATTATATTTTTTTAGGAAATACCGCCAGCCCCTAAGATTGTGGAACAAAGACCTGATGAGGAAGAACCTGCCGATAGTGATAGTAGAGTCATAGTAGAAGAACCAGCTGTAAAATCAACTGAAGAAGAAAATGTACCTATACATCATACCAATGTCATAGTACAACAACCTGTTATAATTGTACGTCCTAATCTCGACAATGTTATAAAAAATAGCAATGAAGATGACAGTAATACTAAAGCTTTGGTTAATCATGCAAATAGTGAAGAAACTCTGGACGATTTTAAAGATAGAGCAAACGCTATGTTTAACAAAATGCCAAACGATTTTGCAAATAAAGAGGAAAAGCCGAAAACGTATGGAATGGATTTAGTAGGAAATAAGGGAGTTGTATGGAATGTGAGTATATTTTGTGAAATAATTGTAAAAAGCAACTTAGTTAACTTTAGTTATATTTCATTTATATATTTGATATATTTTTTGTTAAATAGCATTTAAATGCTTTATAACCTCGTGATCGATTTTTTTCTATTCTTTAAAAATGTATACACGATAAACTTAATTTTACATTTTAAATTAAAGCGATCCAAATTATACTTTAAACTAAACTATTAATTATTTTACAGGATTTGGACGAAACCCCCGTGGGTAGTGATAATGTAGGAGTACCGAGCGTTAACACATATAAACCTCAAGAAACTGAAGAAAATAATAAACCTTCAAAAAAGATTATATATGAGTATCCTAAGGAAAGCGATAGTACAATACACGTAGTAACGAAAGAGGTATGTTCGTATTATTTTATTGAAGTGAAACTTCTTTAGGCGCGTTGAGAGAAAAATTTCAAGGTCACGTCATGGAAATATCGTCTCGTCATGAAGTAAGGCGACGATTTTGGTATCTTTGAATCTTGTCGAAGAAGTTTCACGTCTGACACGTGTGCTCGCCACACATGCCCTTTTTTATTTATTTGTGAGCTTATAAGATTAGATTTTGATTTAACATTATTTGTATAAATACAATATGTCTTTTAACATTTTAGGTGACACAGCGTCCCGTGGTAGTTTACGTAGACAAAGTACCAGAAAGTAAAAAACCCGTTGTAATTGATTCCGTTGAAGAACCTTCTCAGCCAGTCATAATCAAACCGAAGCCAGAACCAATTAATTACGTCGTGGAAAAACCTGAGCCAGATTATAACAGCTATGAAAACACAATTGATGAACCCAAAAACAACGAACCAGACAGTAATGTTCTGAAACAATCATTTGATAATCTCCTTAAGCAGATTCCACCTTTTAAACCGTTAAGACCACAGGCAGTTTATAAACCAAAAGTTGAAAATCGTCCTTCTTATTTTAAACCAGCTCCAAATAATAATGTTATTATAGTACCGGTTCAACCTGAGCATCATAACACATATGTATATAAGCCTAGGAAGGAAAGCCATCCTATTGTATATCACAGGGCTACTAGAAAACCTTACAAACCCACATACATTGTACAACCTCATTATACACATGAAAGAAAACCGGTAAAGAAGTATAGAGAAAGATCTCATAAACCAATGTATGATGAAGACAAGCTTAGGAGATCGTTTGCAAACCTTAATAATCAGTTAAATAATATGCAGTCGAAATCTAAGCCCGTCCAGGCACTGCCAGGAACATATGGAATGAATCTACATAACGATAAAGGATACATGTGGAATGTAAGTTTTTAGAGAATATTATGTTAATTATACCAAATGTTAGTATTAAACTAATTCTCCTACGAAAAATTTATTTTTTCAGGACTTGAATCCACCACAAGATACATTTGTTAATGTTGGTGAAGGTGAACATAAGGTAAGAGAATATGTAATTGCATTTTATAATTGTTATTCCAAATGTGATAATATTCAACCGCACTGAATAATTTTAATTCTCTATTATTTCTAGAATAAACCAGCACACGAAGGTAATTACGTAGCATCGGAATCTACTGAAGCAACCGAGCCAACATCACAGTCAGCCGAACCCAACAGTTCTGCAGAATCTCAATCAAACGAGCAACCGTCTTCATCAAATGAGCAACCATCTTCGTCTAATGAACAACCATCTTCATCAAATGAACAACCTTCTTCATCAAATGAACAACCATCTGCGTCAAATGAACAACCGTCTTCGTCGAACGAACAACCATCTTCGTCAAATGAGCATCCCTCATCATCAAATGAAGAACCATCTTCATCAAATGAGCAACCGTCTTCGTCAAATGAACAACCATCTTCGTTAAATGAGCAACCCTCATCATCAAATGAAGAACCATCTTCATCAAATGAGCAACCGTCTTCGTCAAATGAACAACCATCTTCGTCAAATGAGCAACCCTCATCATCATATGCAGAACCATCTTCATCAAATGAGCAACCGTCTTCGTCAAATGAACAACTATCTTCGTCAAATGAGCAACCCTCATCATCAAATGAAGAATCATCTTCATCAAATGAGCAACCATCTGAAGCGCATAAAAAACCATCTCCGTCATATGAAAAACTATCTCACCCGCATAAGAGACCATCGCACACAAATGAAGCGACTAAGAAACCTGCTACAGAGAAACCGAAAGAGGAACCTTCAAGCAATTCTGATGACACCAAGAAAAATAAGGAGGAACCTTCAAATAAATCAAAACCAAATAAGAACACTGAGAAAAATAACAAAAAAGACAAGAACAGTCCAGCTGAAAAATCAAGCGAACCGAAGGCTAATAAAAAAGCAAATAATAATGATAAACCTAAAAATAAAAATACTTCCAGTAATTCAAAACCCGAACAGAAGAGCAACAAACCTGCACATAAGTCCCCTGCAAGTAGTAATGAAGACAAAGAAAAACCTTCGGAATCAAATGGTCCATCAAATAATAATAATACCTCAGTTAATGTACACGCTGGCACAATCTACGGAAACACAGTGGGCAAGGATCATATTAAAAATGTATTTAATTTCTATAATGGCCATGGTACTAATGGAAATGAAGGTACAAGTAATAATAAACCCGCAAACGATACTTCAAACGGCGATGAAAATAAAAAAGCAGATAATTCAAAAAAAGAGAAACCATCTAGTGAAGAATCTAATAAAAAAGACAACGATTCTAATGAAAAAATGAAGCCAAAATCAAAATCTTTACCTACTGATGACAATTCATCGGATGAAAATTCTGATGAAAATAATAAGAAACCAAGCAAAGAATCCAAAGCTCCACACAAAAGTGAATCAAGTCCAGAAAATGAAAGAGACGACGAGAATAATAGTTCACCAGAAGAAAATTCTACAGAATCTAATGAAGAACCAATTAAAAAATCCATACCTGAAAATAAGGTATCAGCCGATAAAAAAAGAGAACTAAAAGAAAAGAAAAATGATAGTGTAGATAAAAATTCATCTAATGAATCATCTGCTGAAGCTAGTAACGAATCTAAAAAGAAACCTGAAACAAAGCCCGAAAGCAAAGAAAAACCTAGATCTGAACATAAAAAAGACAAAGCAGAAAACCCTGAATCGAATACTGAACCGTCTAGTGAAGAATCTAATAAAAAAGACAACGATTCTAATGAAAGAATGAAGCCAAAATCAAAATCTTTACCTACTGATGACAATTCAATGGATGAAAATAATAAGAAACCAAGCAAAGAATCCAAAGCTCCACACAAAAGTGAATCAAGTCCAGAAAATAAAAGAGACGACGAGAACAAAAGTTCACCAGATGAAAATTCTACAGAATCTAATAAAAAACCAAATAAAAAATCCAAACCTGAAAATAAGGCATCAGCCGATAAAAAAAGAGAACCAAAAGAAAAGAAAAACGATAGTGTAGATAATAATTCATCTAATGAATCATCCGCTGAAGCTAGTAAAAAATCTAATAAGAAACCTGAAACAAAGTCCGATAGCAAAGAAAAACCAAGATCTGAAAGTAAAGACAAAGCAAAAAAACCTGAATCGAATACTGAACCAAGTAAAGAAAAAGAGCCTAAAAGTGACAAGTCAGAAGCTGACAAGAAAAAACCTGAAGCACAGAAAGAAAAGCCGAAAGAATCTTCAGATTCAAAGAAAGCTGCGGTACCTAAAAAATCTAAACCGACTGAAGAAAAGAAGCCTTCGAAACCTGAAGATCTGAAAAGATCCGAAAACAAAGACAAAGCAAAAAAACCTGAATCGAATACTGAACTAAGTAAAGAAAAAGAGCCTAAAAGTGACAAGTCAGAAGCTGACAAGAAAAAACCTAATGAAAAACCAAATAAAAAATCCAAACCTGAAAATAAGGCATCAGCCGATAAGAAAAGAGAACCAAAAGAAAAGAAAAACGATAGTGTAGATAATAATTCATCTAATGAATCATCTGCTGAAGCTAGTAAAGAATCTAATAAGAAACCTGAAACAAAGTCCGATAGCAAAGAAAAACCAAGATCTGAAAATAAAAGAGACAAAGCAGAAAGCCCTGAATCCAATACTGAACCAAGTAAAGAAAAAGAGCCTAAAAGTGACAAGTCAGAAGCTGACAAGAAAAAACCTGAAGCACAGAAAGAAAAGCCGAAAGAATCTTCAGACTCAAAGAAAGCTGCGGTACCTAAAAAATCTAAACCGACTGAAGAAAAGAAGCCTTCGAAACCTGAAGAATCTGCTAATGAAAAAAAACTATCAAGACCTAAAGAATCAAAACCGTCGACAGAAAAGAAACCATCCAAATCTAAAGAATTGAAACCCGCTACAGAAAAGAAACCATCCAAATCTAAAGAATTGAAACCCGCTACAGAAAAGAAACCATCCAAATCTAAAGAATTGAAACCCGCTACAGAAAAGAAACCTTCAAAATCTAAAGAATCAAAACCAAAAAAGAAACCATCCAAATCTAAAAAATTTAAACCCGCAACAGAAAAGAAACCATCCAAATCTAAAGAATTGATACCCGCTACAGAAAAGAAACCTTCAAAATCTGAAGACGAAAAGAAATCTCCTTAACCTAAAGAATCTAAAATACCTAAAGAAACCAGCAAGCAAAAGAGCAGAATCGTCTACCGGACCTCAAAAGTGAAACAACTACAGATTCAACGGAAACTCCAACAACTTCTGGCAACAGATCTGAAGAAACAACAACTGATTCTTCTAACAGAACAACCAGAAAGCACTACCGTAGATCGCTCCTTAAATCGAGTTAGGATTTTCAATAATAATTAGTATAGAGTTAGTTATAAGGAAAATTAATATAATATCATTGATTTGTTGTTAACGAGTTTGCGAATTAGTCAATAAAGCAGTTAATTTACAAACAAATATTTATTTTATTTATTATCCTAGCTTTCCGAGCGCGGCTTCACAAACTCACATAGTTCCCGTTTCCGTAGTATTTCCGGGATAAAAGCTATCCTATGTGTTAATCCAAAATGTGTGCTAAATTTAATTGTATTCAGTTCAGTAGTAGGTAAGTACATATTTGCGTGAAAGAGACAATCATACACATACATCCGTTCTCACAAACTTTCGCATTTAAAATATGTTAGGAGGATTCACTGATAGATACATTATATCGTCCATTTGTACATAATTTACTGACAGTTATGTCGCAGGCAATTTGTATTATTTCGCCGATTACAAACGCTTGGCATTTTGTAATATGTTAAGAATCAGACATTTTTGGTTCGGTAAAGGGGGTGGGTTAGTATTTTTTAGGTTGGTATTTTTCAACTATACAGAAAACGTCGCGGGGCTCCGTCAGCTCGCGACCGTCTTCGTCGATCGTTCGTTTAGAAAAAGTAAATTCCACCAAAACATTTTCATGTAAAATGTTGCACTCTAAAAAAGTTCTAAGATCTAATGTTGAGCCAAGCGTCTAAATATCAGGTAAATTAGCTTGGAGAAATTTTTGCATATGTAGTGGTGTGTATATTACTCAGATCTTAGAGCGCGTTTCCACTATATCGTTCTGGCCTATACAAAAATGTTTCGATATCCTAACATTACTATTTAATTTTATACTTATTCCTAGCAACACTTTTGTTTTCAATAAAAACAAGTTTTTATTTGAAAGAATATGGTTTTGACTTTATAAAAAAAAATATATCATTCAATTTCACGTCCTAGAGCAAACGACAAGACGACTACCGTGAAACAATAAAATATCGTGTCCATAATAATTTGTTTCATAATTAATATTTGAACATAATAATTACGAAACAAAACAAATAAATAAATCGTCACTTGATAGTGGAAAGTGGAAACACGCACAAAAACAGAATAAACCAGTTTACGCTGTCCGCAGGTGCCACGTGCAGTCGTTTGGTACCGTTAGAACATAAAGCACACATTTCATTCAAAAATTATAATTATTACGTATAGACCGGGAGATATTGACACAAAATTTCGAGTCATTTGTAACAGGATGGCGGTTCTACAGGGATCTTAGTACGCAATGACAAAAAGAAAAACGATGGTGTGAACACTGGTACCGGCGGCTTAGTCGCGTGGGCGTTAGTCGAACTCGTCGGAAAAATAGCGAAGTCAAACAATTTGTAACACAAAAATTTTAGAATTTACCGATAGCCCATAAAAAAGAAGTAGGCGGTAGTGTCATGCCATACTTTTCCGGTGTGACTTACAGCCCGCCATACCGACGCGAATGTGTTGATTTAAAAAAAACAATTCAACCATTTGTACCAGGCTAACTTTTGCACAGGTAACCATCGTCGTGCAGCCATTTACGAAAATCGCCATGCCATACTTTTCGGACGATTCCAAATGGTCGCCATACCGCCGAAAAACTGCAAAAATTTTTTTTTTCGCCAAACTTTTTGTACCAGTATTGCATTTGGATTTTTGGAGAGTATTTGATAAAATGTGACCATTATTATATTTACCATACTTCTAGTAGGGGGAAAAAGTGCTGCCATACTTGAAAAATTAATTTAGTATTAATTTATATAAGTGAAGATTTCCACCACCTAGATCTTTGAAATTTTGTATTTATATTCGTTGAACCTCAAACTTACAGGAAAAATTAGTGCCATACTGTTACTAATCGTTCAAAATACGAATAAAATCTTACAATAAAAAAAAATCTTATAATCACACTTCTATTAATTATAATCATTCAGGAGTTGTTGAAAAAAAAATTTAGGGTGGTAAATGGTTCGGCGAAAAAAAAAAATTTGCAGATTTTCGGCGGTATGGAGACCATTTGGAATCGTCCGAAAAGTATGGCATGGCGATTTTCGTAAATGGCTGCACGACGATGGTTACCTGTGCAAAAGTTAGCCTGGTACAAATGGTTGAATTGTTTTTTTTTGAATCAACACATTCGCGTCGGTATGGCGGGCTGTAAGTCACACCGGAAAAGTATGGCATGACACTACCGCCTACTTCTTTTTTATGGGCTATCGGTAAATTCTAAAATTTTTGTGTTACAAATTGTTTGACTTCGCTATTTTTCCGACGAGTTCGACTAACGCCCACGCGACTAAGCCGCCGGTACCAGCGTTCACACCATCGTTTTTCTTTTTGTCATTGCGTACTAAGACCCCTGTAGAACCGCCATCCTGTTACAAATGACTCGAAATTTTGTGTCAATATCTCCCTGTCTAGTAGTTTAATTGTTAAATTTTGTATTTGTTGATTGTTGTTATTATTTGTATTGTTATAATATTTGTTGAAGTGTTTAATTTGTGTGTAAGTGTTGTAACTTTATATTGTTAATTCAAAATGGCTCCAGTGTTAAAACATGGTCGAGGCAAGCCTTTGACTTCTCAAACTAAAGAATTAAACTTTAAATGTCGTTTCTTTTTCAGGTTAGTAAATTTTTCATTTTAGTAACATTGTTAATGTAAAAGTTATACGTATGTTAAATGTGCAAATATTAAAATAAAGTCTCATCTTTTTCAGAGGAGAAACACATATAGTTTAATTTAAAATCCCTTATATATATAAAATAAAAACTAAAAATAAAATGTTGTTTTATTTTATTTGCTGACCATACACTACTACAAACGCAAAAATTTCTCCAAGCTAATTTACCTGTACCTACATGTATTAAGCCATGTATAACCCACAAAATTTCGCGTCATTTGTAACAGGATGGCGGTTCTACAGCGGTCTTAGTACGCAATGACAAAAAGAAAAATGATGGTCCGAACGCTGATACCGGATGCGTTAAGATACTGTGATATAAAATATAACAGTATCTTAAGATAAAATATTATAGTATCTTCACCGTGTGTGACGCGCTTTATAGTTAAACTATATGACTTGGCTGTTTTGCTAACTTCACATGGTGTATAAAGAAAATTGTATTCATATATTATTACTACAGATCATGAAGTAACTAAACTAACAACATCGTTTGTTCGCTGCCGTATTCGGATGGGTACGCGAAATTTAGTCTCTATAATATACTACGTAATGGCTGGTTTACACGTATTAAGTTGTTAAGTAGATAACTAAACTCAAACATAAACTCAAACTCAAACATTTTTTTATCAATTAGACTTCTTTTAGAAGCACTTTCGAATCTTCATTACATATTTTTAACATTTACCACCGATTCGGAAAGCAGTATCTATCTATTGACCCGTAAATGAATTTGTAACTTTAGCTAACCGGTAAAATGGCATTTCAATTTTATCTCTGTTCCTTGTGCCATAACAGTGTCTATCTCCTACTCTTATGTGTAAGTCAGCGTTTTTGTGTACATGCAAAATATTATTAAATACTAGCGGTCCGCCCCGGCTTCGCCCGTGGTACCTACATGTTTAAACTATCCTATCTCTCAAGTTGGATCGAACTGCACATGGTGTGCGAATTTTATTATAATCGGTTAAGTGGTTTAGGAGTCCATTGAGGACAAACATTGTGACACGAGATTTATATATATTAAGAAGATATACTGTGATGGTACAGAAGCATACCAGTATTCTTAAATAGATCTCTTAGTGAGTACCGAGCACGTAAATAGAGCGAATGGCTCTCTTCTGTAAGATAAATATAGTTTCTATATCTGCAGCCCAGCCCCACAGTAGAATTCCATAGGACAAAATGCTATGAAAGTAGCTGAAATAAACCAATCTAGCCGTATCTTCATCGGTGAGATGCCTTACCTTTCGGACTGCATATGCTGCTGAACTGAGCTTACCTGTAGCGGTATTGATATGGACTCCCCACTGTAGTTTCTCGTCTAATGTTAACCCTAGAAATACAGTAGATTCTGTAGGGTGTAATACCTCCCCGTTCAAGGTAATATCTCTGTTCAACTTTTTTTATGTTAGGAAGTAAAAATTCAACACAAGTTGTTTTTTTGGCATTTAATAATAAATTATTGGCAGTAAACCATTCAGATATGTGTAAAAGAGCACTGTTCACTTCGTCAACATTTGGGTCATGCCTATCCACATTAAATATTAATGAGGTATCATCTGCAAACAGAACTATTTCACACCTATCCTGCAAATAATGGGGTAGATCATTGATATAAACCAAGAACAAGAAGGGACCTAAAATAGACCCCTGTGGAACACCAATGATAATTGACGCACCGCTAGAACGTTCTCCATTAACAACTACAGTCTGTATCCTGTCATGCAGGTATGAGGCTATGAGGTTCTGAGCTTTATTTATTTATTTATTTACTAGCTGGCCCGGCGAACTTCGTACCGCCCAGTCAATGAATTTCGTGTTACCTTGGACTATTGGGCTTGGAACTAATTTAGGCTTTGATGAACGGAATACAATGATACAAAATAAATATAGATATATAACAGCATTTTATTTCGATGAATAACACATATAGAAATAGAATAAAAAAAACTTAATTACTTCATACACGTGTCAGAGAAAAATTATTGAATTAAACTACTCGGATTAACTCTTTTCATTTCGTTAACTGGTGTCGACCACGAAATTGCTTCCTTTCACTTTTGTTGATTTCAGCATTTTATTTCGACGAATAACACATATAGAAATAGAATATTATACTCAAGAAGCTTATATCTAATACACTGGAGATTGCACTATGACCATTAACTTGTCACAAGAAAATATAACCTTGAATGACGTCAGTGTTGTTTTTTGTCTCTTTCTGTGGGTGACCACACTGGTTTGTATATTCAGGATTTTTCGAAATAAAAAAAACTAAAAATCATGGTCTATAAATAATAACGACATATATTTTTAACAGTATTTATATTATAATATTTACTGGTCAACTTACATGAATAATTATCATCTTTATAGGTACATACCATTTTAATTGGTAGAGAATGATAGTTTTAAATAACGCTTGATAACTTTTGATCTCATACTACGATTTTTTAATTAAAATGAGTGCTACATACATTAAAACATCGTTTTGGTTACTCAAGCTTCAGTCTAAAACTTTTCAATATTCCAAAGGGAGAGTTGCATCGCTAGTGTTGATGTGTGGTAACGATATTACAGTTCTCAGAAATTCGTATGTCTTTCAGGAGCTGTACTTACGGTTACTAATGGTTTCATGGTGGTTAATTATAATATAATTAAAATTACTTTATCCACAGTTGAGACGCAGTAACAAGAATGTGGTAAATAAAAAGGTATAACTAGCACTTTTCAAAAGGTTTTTTTTTTCTGGACCGTAATCCTCAGGCTTAAAATGCAAACTGCATATTCTGGCATGTTGATAAATTTTACCCTTGATAGGCACTATGGACAGCCATTTATTTCTTTTTATTTCATTTTTGGAAAGCTGAAATAAGTAAAACAAAAAAAATTTGGTAAGTTAAAAGAACTATTAATTTCTATGTTAAAGAAGAACAAACATTTGAGTGCAATATCGATGTCGTGCGTTGTTTCATTACTAGTATAAAAATCTTTGAAATGGTGTTCTAAATGTTCATCATAATTTTGTTAACTATTACAATATTTTCTCTTCGCTATCCGTAAAAACTCGTCATCATGGTTACCTTACTTGTTAAATTGGTTTATTGAAAAATGATGAAATTATTAGGAAAAGAAGATAGATAGAAGATATTTAGCATGATTGATTACTAAAATGATGATAAAATTGACGATTTTTGCCATGAAAATGATTCTAAACAGGTAAATGCATGAGTATTGAGGAATATTGTAAATAGCGTAAATATACACTTGCCTGTGAAATTTTATGCCAGAATTTGGTGTCCAAAAACTTCTGCAATTTTTCACAATGTAATACATTATTTATATTCGGAAAATATTTATTAAATACGCAACAATATTAACTTAAATATTCGAAGCGACGCAATTTTTTTGACACTTATGCCATATTGTCAAAGTGAGAGTTGCTACAATTTTATTATGGTAACTACCCATAATCAGGGAGTATCGCTTTTTAATAATTGGTTCAGATACTTATTTTATTTAGGGCCGATTTTTCAATCCCGAGATAAACAGTCTAATAACTACCCCTCGAATAGATTTATTCAATTATTTATCTAACTCATAACGGCTCGCCTATTTTTCAATCGTGATTTATTTGATGAATAACTATCTGACCAAATATTTCCATATTGGCAGCTCTGCTCTCGGAGTGGCGAAACAAACATATTAAATTAGTCAGGTTAGAGCGGGATAGAGTCAACTCTTGCAATTTGTCAACAACCGTCATTATGACTCACGTCAGGAGTGCATTTTAAGTTTGTCTTGTATTGCTCTTGTCTTCTATGATTGTTGATTGTTGTTTTGATTCGAGTAAAGAGTTTGGTTAAATTTGTGTTTCAATTTATATATTTTACGATGGAAACGACATACTTAAAGGCAGCATTCGGCAAATTTTCAATGGCATGGTCATCAGTACTATCAAAAACATCAATTTCAATATGATTTTAATTGATAATAATTATATAGAAAGAGGTTTAATTGTTAATAATTCTACGCTCTATGTTATGACATACGAAAATATCCCAAATTTGACGCATCAGTTGTCAACTCAAACGCCTAACCGTCGAATAGCGCGCTATCTGGCCGTTGGAGCGGCAAATAGATTTATTCCTCAAATAACGTAGTTATTCGATAGATAAGTCCTATTCGTCAATTGAAAAATTGAATATTTTGTTAACTGAAGAATAAAGTCTATCTAGCTGTTTATCTGGGCATTGAAAAATCGGCCCTTAGCATAAATAATAATTGTCTCATCCAACAATGCTTCTGAATGACGTTGTTGGCAATTTATCAACAAACTCATGTACAAAAACTAACCTTTTGCACAGAATATTACAGCATACATAGTAGCCTTGGGAAAACTTCGTATTAACAGTGGCAATACCAAGTTAGGTGTGAAAGTGATAAAACACAACAATTTTCTTGTTACACGTCAAATGTTCATACCGAAATCTCCAGTGTATAAGATATAAGCTTCTTGATTATACTATAGTTCCTTTCACATTTTGATGCTGTCAACCATGCATGGTGATTGGCGGTTGATGGTGCCACACGGCTATTTTATCTGCCCGAATTATTTCGACTAACCAAATTAAAATGTGTGCATGCTGCAAGCCTGAATTTTTTCATTAGATTGAATACATCCAACATTTTATAATCCCAAAGATGTGTTGCTTTAATGTAACTAATCAGTGATCGGATTTTTTGCTTGAAAACATGTGTGGTAATGTCGAGCCGATTACTTGATATTTGTCCGGGAAGCAGCAGTTGAATAATTTGCATCCATTTCGGATTATATGTAAATGTAATGAATAGATCTGGCCGACCATAATGACGAACTTGTCATTGCATCTTGCGCATATTCATGCGTATGACTTGGGCTACCTGTGTATGTCGCCGGTAAAATAGTAAATATACCAACATTTTCTGCATCTTCTTCTCTGTGCTAATTGCATCGTGTAAATGGATGTAATCTTCAAAACGCAATTCAGCTTGTTGTACCGGTAACCTGGTAACCGAATGAGTCAGGAGCTCCGTTTCAATTTTAACGTTATAATAATATTATGTTAACGCAATTTTGTTGAAGCAGACGATGAAATCGCAACAAATAATTGTCAGAATTTTTACATTTTTTTAGAATTTCTTTTTAATAATTAATCGAACTAACCTTCTTGGTAAGTTTCCTCGCCAAAAATATCTTATCAATTTCTGAAAGCACACGTAATCACAAATATTTGAGGAATTTTTATGTATCTGCTTTTAGTGCATTTTTCAATAATTGATTTAAAAAAATACAGACGTTAGTTTATTCGCCCTTTTTTACTTTTTAATTATTTTACACAAAATACATTTTTGAACGCATGAATGTCAAACATTATTAGGTATCCGTATTTGACAGGATTGACAACTAATGATTGACATGTACGAAAATCAAAATTTTGGGAAAATATTTATTCGTCTAGTTTTTGTTGTTTTTAGGATTTATTCTGCTATTCTGGGCGGTGACAAATCCAACAAATCCAAAACCATGTGTTGGAGTCACCAATGTAGGGGCTTGTTATGTGCGGGTGTAATAAAAGATGGATAACTACGCAAAGGTTATATTTCGTTAACTACATATATTTATCCGTATGTAATTAATATTCGACCTAATGCGACCCACCCGCGTCCCGACAAGCCCGTGACTGTCTATGCATAACGCACAAACTGTTTATATACGAGTTACCGTGTGAACCGATGGTGTGAACTTTCTTAGTAGGTACTACACTTGAAATTCGGTAACTCGTAAATTGGCTTGTCGTCGCTACATCATTCCCCCCTTAAAATAAAAAGGGTATACAAGTAAAAAAAACTTACAATAAAAGTAAACTAAACAATAAACAGATGGGTGTATATAAAGTGTCGCTATATAAGGTTACAAAATGTTTACAATATAAAGTATAAAAAATGTTCACAATATAAATCAATCAATACGTATCGTATACAAGTGGTTAACAGTTAACACCTAATTTCGTTAAACTATTTATGTTATTACAAAAACTTGCGTTGGTCCTTCTAAGTGGCGTGCGATAATTGTTACACGTCATCTAACACTTAGTAACATTAACATTTCAAATCTCAATACGTTCTTTACACTTGTATCGTTTAATATTACAAAGGCTATTACTATACATTCATAAGCCATAAATCAAAAGTACTTAAATTTCTAAGTAGTAAACATTTCAATCAAAACTCAACACAAACATAAATTTGAAATACCATACTTAAAACGTTAAACAATGAACTCGTTTCAAAATTACTTAAGTTCTATTATTTATTAAATACGATGTGTTGATTACTTAGTATTTATTATACATTTCTATGAAGTCTTATGAATACTTATAATCGTCGTAATTCTAATAAATATAAAATAGATGAAACAATTACAAATACAATACTATTACCTAAATCGTACCGGTAATCGTATAGCTCTTCCACTACGCGTGGTATGTGTATTAGGCAATTCGCTACTTGGAATTTGTAATGGAACCTCAGTATCTGCCCCAGATGTCGTATCACTATCATCATTCAAATAATATGCAGGTTTTAGACGGTCTACAGATATTCTAACTTTCCTGCCAGTCATTTGAATGTAAAATACCTTTTCCTCTCGACTCAACACACGATAAGGACCGTCGTATGTTGGTTATAAAGGCTTACGTACTGCGTCGTTTCTTACAAAAACATAATCGCACTTTTCTAAATCGGGGTGAATAAATATGTTCCGCTTTTCATTCTGCCTAATAGCTACTGACTGATATTTCCTAATAGAGTCTCGTAATTTACTTACATACTCAAGACTGCTATCTATTTCTAAACTCGATTTTTTATCGTAATAATCACCTGGTAATCGTAAAGTTGTTCCGTACGTAATTTCTGCTGCGCTTATGCCGGTATCACTTCTTACTGCTGTTCTAAGTCCTAGCAACACAGTTGGTAATTCCGTAACCCAAGATGATGATATATTGCATAAACGAGCTGTTAATGCCGCTTTAAGCGACCTATGTCAACGCTCTACCGCCCCGTTACTTTGTGGGTGGTAAGGTGTCGTACGCAACTTATTAATACCTAATAACTTCATAAGTGTAGCAAATAATTGACTTTCGAATTGGCGTCCTTGATCGCTTGTTAGCTTTTTCGGACAACCAAAACGAGAGATCCATCCTTCATATATTACACGCGAAATCGTTTCAGCAGTTATATCTTTCGTAGGAAAACATTCTGGCCATCGCGTCCCCCTATCAACTATGGTTAGGCAATACCTAAAACCTTCCGGTGAAGTGGGTAAAGATCCAATTAAATCAACATGAATATGTTCAAACCTATCGCACTGCGGAAACGATCCTAAACCTGACACTGTATGTCGATTAACCTTCGATAGCCCATTGGCCAACGTGACGATTCATATTTGGCCAATAAAAACGATTTTGAATCAATTAGCGTGTAGTCCTTATTCCGGGATGACATAAATTATGTACACTATCAAAAGCAATACGTCGAATTTAATCAGTCAAATAGGGTCTAATTTTATCATTATCTAAAATATTACAATAAATAAATGTACCGCTTTCAGGTAACATAATTTTCTTTAACCTATTAGAAACGTCTTTCGAATTAGATAATTGTAACATATAAGAATCCTTTTGTTGATCCTTAGCAAGTTCCGCGTAATCTATTACAGTGGGACAACTTATTGTTGCGACTCGTGATAACGAATCTGCAACGACATTATCTTGCCCACTACGTGTCTCAAATCCGTTGTGAACTCACTAATGAATATCAAGTGTCGTGTACGTCTGGGTAGCTCTTTCTCGCTATTTACTTTAGAAAACGCGTAAATTAACGGTTTGTGATCCGTGTACCTACACCGTTAACTGTCGTCCTTCGACCATATTCCGAAAATGACGAATAGCTAAGTAAATTGCTAATAACTCCCTATCGTACGTACTATACTTGCGTTCAATCTTAGATGGATTCTTAGAAAAATAACCTACATGAGTATCCGATGCGTCCGTCATAAGTGCGAGCGATGCATCGGCCCTATAGGGTGCTAAAAAATCTGCACCTTATAAACCAAAACATAGTTTGAGTTACCTCGGCGATAAATGACCATTTATACGGTCGCCGTAAACTAAAATCTAAAGTCATTAACTTAGTACCAAATGTCTTAATTACACTACCGTTTGCCGCGTAAGGTTTATAATCACTACACAGTACACTCACTCGCGGATCGGTTATTTTTCGACACTGGTAAAATTAAGACATTTTTTAGTCGGCTCTCCTGCTGCTTCTGCCACGCACAAGGTTGAAGATAGTACAATCTGGCGTTATGCTTAAAGCAGTAATGAAAAAACATAACCAATTTGGTTTTCTCTGTTTTGAGCTTCCTGCACGATTGTGACTTTGCGATGCGGAACGATGCGTGCTATTTCCATACTTTCGACCGCTAAACGACTTGCCTCTCGAGCTTGCACATTTCAGCTGGTTTATCCGCTGCTTTAGTTGTGCTAACTGCTCGAGAAGGGTTAACTGTATCGACGAAACTGCTCTAACTGGAACTGCCGGATTCATTTTTAATTGTAAACAAACGATATCTATGCAATTCACTATAATGTTCACTAATCGTCGGGAGTCACCAATGTTGGAGTCACCAATGTAGGGGCTTGTTATGTGCGGGTGTAATAAAAGATGGATAACTACGCAAAGGTTATATTTCGTTAACTACATATATTTATCCGTATGTAATTAATATTCGACCTAATGCGACCCACCCGCGTCCCGACAAGCCCGTGACTGTCTATGCATAACGCACAAACTGTTTATATACGAGTTACCGTGTGAACCGATGGTGTGAACTTTCTTAGTAGGTACTACACTTGAAATTCGGTAACTCGTAAATTGGCTTGTCGTCGCTACACATGAAAATTGGTTCAGCAGATCTCGAGTTATAAGTGTTGGAACATACAGACTTTCTTTTATATATATAGATTTATTTTGGTCTACCAACGTTTGTTTACATTACATATAAAATATCAAAATTCACATACAGGTAAATTAGCTTGGAGAAATTTTTGCGTTTGTAGTAGTGTATGGTCAGCAAATAAAATAAAACAACATTTTATTTTTAGTTTTTATTTTATATATAATATGTCGTGGCCATATCGTAGATTTGCTCATTTCATGATATGATTGATCATTTCACGAAATGGTCGCATTTCAGGAAATGGCCAACATAGTTTGATCAGATCGTTAAATCGTCAACGTTTCACGATTTGATCATCCACATTTGGCCAGATCGTATAAAATATAGAGAGTCCATAAAATATTAAAAAAATTCAGAATATTCTAAGAACTTGTTTAGTGTCATTTAAGTTAGTGCCGCGGCAGCGGCCGGCGAATGCCAGAAGCGAATGGTTTTTGCAATAGAAAACAGTTAGGTTAGGTTAGGTTAGACTTTGATAAACAACGCACGAGCCGAGCGAGCAAAGCGAGCGTGCCGCGGTAGCGGCCGGCGAGTGCCAGAAGCGGATCGCTTTTTAAAAAACAAACAATCATAATAATATAGTAGGATATATAAATATATATCCTAAAAGAAAAAATGCGTCTTAAATCCTTTTATTTAAGACGCATTTTTTCTTCAATACATATAAGATATCCACATTTTCCATAGTACTCGAACCTCTTCGTCGTAAATTCTTTGCTATGACTTTCTTCATATTGTTATTAAACGAATTATGAAGTTTTTAACTGCGAATAATTAAATTTTCGCCAGCGGCCGCCATATTATCAGTTATCACATAAACACAGAGCTTGCAGCGCCTCTACCAATAATTAATGTAACTATTTTACGATATGATCAAATAATTTTGATCATTTCATGAAAAAACCGCGCGTTTAGTTGGCCATATCGAGAAACGATTTCTTATCATTGATCTGCCTAAACCACATCATGATGTGGCCAATAGACATTCGATCATTTCATGCAATGCGATCATTTCACGAAATGATCGATCATATCATGAAATGAGCAAATCTACGATATGGCCACGACATATATAAGGGATTAAATTAAATTAAATTTAATTTAATTAAACTATATGTGTTTCTCCTCTGAAAAAGATGAGACTTTATTTTAATATTTGCACATTTAACATACGTATAACTTTTACATTAACAATGTTACTAAAATGAAAAATTTACTAACCTGAAAAAGAAACGACATGTAAAGTTTAATTCTTTAGTTTGAGAAGTCAAAGGCTTGCCTCGACCATGTTTTAACACTGGAGCCATTTTGAATTAACAATATAAAGTTACAACACTTACACACAAATTAAACACTTCAACAAATATTATAACAATAATAACAACAATCAACAAATACAAAATTTAACAATTAAACTACGTAATAATTATAATTTTTGAATTAAATGTGTGCTTTATGTTCTAACGGTACCAAACGACTGCACGTGGCACCTGCGGACAGCGTAAACTGGTTTATTCTGGTTTTGTGCGTGTTTCCACTTTCCACTATCAAGTGACGATTTATTTATTTGTTTTGTTTCGTAATTATTATGGTCAAATATTAATTATGAAACAAATTATTATGGACACGATATTTTATTGTTTCACGGTAGTCGCCTTGTCGTTTGCTCAAGGACGTGAAATTGAATGATATATTTTTTTTTTATAAAGTCAAAACCATTTTCTTTCAAATAAAAACTTGTTTTTATTGAAAACAAAAGTGTTGCTAGGAATAAGTATAAAATTAAATAGTAATGTTAGGATATCGAAACATTTTTGTATAGGCCAGAACGATATAGTGGAAACGCGCTCTAAGATCTGAGTAATATACACACCACTACATATGCAAAAATTTCTCCAAGCTAATTTACCTGTACACAATTATAAGATCAATGTAAAAAAACGGGTTGACTTTAGAAACGTGCGGCACGAATTTCGGCGCGATTTTAATTTTTATCGATCGATAATGATGCCCCGAAACATACATTAGCGGCTTTTCGTGCGGAAACGTGTAATTGCAGAGAAATCTTTTTTTTTATTTTTTGAGATTATGTTCAAAATTGTTTGAGTTACATTGACAAAACTACAAGCTAAGACTACAAGAATTGTGTTTGAAAGAGATAATAAATGTCTTAATGTACATATTAAAAACCATAGTTCATTCAAAAGCATGTTGCTGAGGGGACAACAATTTATACGGATTATTGGCGAGCATATGATTGTTTGGGGCAATATGGGTATGTTCATAAAAAAGTTAATCACTCAGACCCAGACAACCCATTTGTTGCCCCAGACCCATTTGAGTCCCAGTGGCATGTTGTATTTTTTAAAAAAGATAACTATAACCACCCAGCAAACTTCGGTGATAATATTATAGAATATGTGGAGACGCTGGGTGGAAAAAAATAAAATGGATCCATTCATTGCCAAAGTAAATTGTATCAAACATGTATACAAGTTTTGAATAAATAATTATTTAAAAAAATGTTTTTATTGTATGTATATTGCACACAAATTGTTAATCACAGAACCGAATCTGTCCACCCCGATTCCACGTGGTACTTGTCTGTCATACACTAGAGTTTATTAAAAAAGTCGGAGGCGCGGAGGAGCGTGGCGCCCGCGTGTGCTGAGGAGCAGGCAGAGTCAAGCGAGTGAAGACTCCTGCCTGCAACGAGGTACACGGGGGCAAGCGCCACGTTCTGCAGCGCCGGAGCAGTCAAGAAAGCCCATAATCTTCGATATATTTCTAACTACATATAAATATAATCTCAAAAAAAAATTCAAAAAAAATAGAAGGGGGGGTTTCCGCACCCCCCCCCCCCCACTTTATAGGGGGTCTTCCCTTACCTCCCCCCTCCCTTTCCCTCCCCTCCCCCCCCCTTAATTCGTGCCGCAAATTTCTAAAGAAATACCAAAAAAACACTTTTTTAGGTAAACACAGCATGCGAAAAATAAAGTTTAAAATATATACAATTACACAAAACAATTAGTGAAGTACAAAAAAAAAGAAAACCAATGATTATATATTATGTACTTAATCTATCCTATTCCTTAAAAAGTGAATCAAAAGATTTGCGGAGCTTGTTGGGGGAATCTACAAATATATCAAACAAATGACTGTAGTCGTTTACAGTTTTACAAATTCTCGGAATGGGTGAGTTCCGACTCGATACGGTTCTGCGTTGAGGAGGACACAGCGGCAACAGAACCTTACGAGGATATCTGGAAGGGACCTTTAAGTGAAATCTTTGAAGCAATTGGGGGCAATCGATTTTACCATTGAACAATTTTAAGGCAAAGAGTAAATCAAGAAGTACTCGCCGATTATCAAGGGAAGTAATTCTGAAATGAGATAATTGCTTTTTTTATGATGGTAACTGTTTTTTTGATTTCCCGCTAGAATATACAAGGTGTAAAAGAAACCTTCTCTGTATCCTTTCCAATCGTAAGGAATGGCACGCGAAGTGAGGTCTCCAAACCACAGAACCGTATTCTAATATACTACGCACCAGGCTGTTGTATAATGATATTTTGGCCTTTACATTATGCAAACTTTTCACGTTACGTATTAAAAATCCTAACATTTTAGCCGCCCGTGTAACAACCTGATCTATGTGTGGCACAAAAGTT
Source organism: Colias behrii (assembly GCA_029959065.1). Lineage (NCBI taxonomy): Eukaryota > Metazoa > Arthropoda > Insecta > Lepidoptera > Pieridae > Colias > Colias behrii. The sequence continues at coordinate 3,320,721 of JARWMC010000029.1, read as the reverse complement.
AATTTGTTGTCAAAAACAATACCCAAATCTTTTATATGATAGACCTCTTTGATACTCTCAGAGTTAATATGGTAATTGTAATGTATCAAGTTTCCTTTGCGTGCGAACCTTACCAAAAAATACTTCTTAGGATTTAAATCCATTTTGTTAGAGTGGCACCAATCAACCAGTTTATCTAAGTCGCTTTGTATTTTATAAGTGTCGTCAATGGTATTGATTGTTCTGCAGAACTTGAGATCATCAGCATACAAATAACTTTGGGAGCAAGACAACAAATCAGGTATCTCATTTACGAATACGTTGAATAATATTGGGCCTAAGTGAGAGCCCTGTGGGACCCCGGAAGTTATATTATACGTTTGAGATCTAAAACCATTCACAACAACAAAAAAACTTCGTTTACTCAAGTAGGATTCTATCCATTGTAAGAATAGATTTGAGAGCCCGTACATCAGTAACTTTTTAAGTAGTATTTTATGTGAGACCTTGTCAAACGCTTTACTAAAATCAGTGTAAATAACATCAACCTGTCCATTTCGATCTAGAGAATAGGAAAGACTTTCGCAAAAATCTACTAAGTTAGTAGTCGTAGACCGAGAGCTTTCCCATTAATCCTATAGTGATTCATCATCATCATCATCATTCCAGCCTTTCAAGACGTCCACTGCAGGACATAGGCCTCCCCCAAAGATTTCCAAAACGACCGATAGTGATTAAGTTTACGCAATAAAGTACAATGGTCAACGCAGTCAAATGCCTTGGAGAGGTCACAAAATATCCCCAGAGCATTTTTTGAGTTTTTCCATGCTTTATATATATGTGTTAGAAGTGCAACTCCAACATCTGTGGTTGAGCGCCCCTTTGTGAAATCAAATTGTTTGGTGTGCAGTAAACTAGTAACTAATGCGGAAGAATACTTGAAGAGAGAATGCTTCAAAAAGAAAGAATCATGGTAGGTAGTCATTATTGCCCTCTTTATTTCATTTATATTCATATTTTACCTCTTTGACCTCTTCTAACCCACAGATCGCACAGAATTTACAACTTTTTTGCCTTGTTGGTCGTCCATCCTGAGTTAACAAATGAACTTAACTACTAAATACGTTTGGACAGCTACTTAAATATTATTCACTTAAAATTTAGTTAAAATTTATTTATTAATTTACCTACTTATCAACTTAATACATCTAAACCAGCCATAAGAGATTTAATCGCGTGCCCATCGGAATACCCCCGGGCACGCAGGCTTTAATAAGAGTCGCTTGTAACAACTTATGAATCCAGTTTTAAGGAATATAGTCTATGTGTGACAAAGATATTTCCAATTGTAATACAATTTTTATTATCGATCGATTAATTTTTGAGTTCAATCGTCACAAACAAACAAAAAATCTAATATTTTTCTTATCTGATGCTCGCTATTTTCTCTATATTTCTCCTATAATAAGCAGAGACAAACTTTTGAGTCAATAGAATAGAATAAAATATATGCAACTTAAAACGAATACATATTCAAATACCTAAAATCTTTCAGCAGAATAAAACTCACAACTCCGTGACATAAAATTACTAATTTTTATACGACTGAAAAACAATGAAGGAAATAGCGTTAGAGGATTGGAAAGGGAAAATGGATTTGTGTCGTCATGTTCCTTTTAATTGTCGTTTCCTGATTTATAAATATTTAACTATGTTATATATTATGATAAGTCCAATGAACCAAGAAAAAAATCAATTCCGTAGTTTTAGTTATAAATATTGTAATCAATAGATGTCTGTGATTGTAATTAACACGACTTTATTTTCATAAAGAAGTGATTTTATAAATGAACAGAAGGTAAAAAATAAGGATAATAATAAAAAAAACACATTTAAGTTTGAACACATTTATTTGCAAAATTACTAAATAACAAATTCAATTTTATGGCACTTATATACAACAAACCAAATACATAATTTCTAAAAGCATAATAGTGTGAGACCCATTTGTAAAAAAGTCTTTAAATAACGAAGCCCGAAGGGTATTTTAAGTGATCAATATTTAAGTAGCTGTCCAAACGTAAAGTACCTAGTTAAGTTCATTTGTTAATTCAGGATGGACGACCAACAAGGCAAAAAAGTCGTAAAATACAATATATTTTGGATTAACACATAGTATAGGTTTTATCCCGGAAATACAACTGGAACTATGCGGGTTTGCGAAGCCGCGCTCGGAAAGCTAGGACAATAAATAAAATAAATATTTTTTTGTAAATTAACTGCTTTATTAACTAATTATAATTATATTATTACATACTACTACTACTATTATAGTAGGAGATATTAATTTTCCTTATAAATCTTTACTAATTATTGAAGATGCAAACTCGATTTACTATCTACGGTAGTGTTTTCTGGTTGTTCTGTTAGAAGAAACAGTTGTTGTTTCTTCAGATCTGTTGCCAGAAGTTGTTGGAGCTTCCGTTGAATCTGTAGTTGTTTCACTTTGAGGTTCGGTAGACGATTATGCTTTTTTGCTTGCTGGTTTCTTTAAGTATTTTAGATTCTTTAGGTTAAGGAGATTCTTCGATCTTTTCCTCTTCAGATTTGGAAGGTTTCTTACTGGTTTTTATTCTTTAGATTTTGAAGGTTTCTTTTCTGTAGCGGGTTTCGATTCTTTAGATTTGAATGGTTTCTTTTCTGTCGACGGTTTTGATTCTTTAGGTTTTGATGTTTTTCTTCCATTAGCAGATTTTGATTCTTCAGGTTTCCAAGGCTTCTTTTCTTCCGTCGGTTTAGATTTTTTAGGCACCTCAGCTTTCTTAGAGACTGAAGATTCTTTCGGCTTTTCTTTCCGTGCTTCAGGTTTTTTCTTGTCAGCTTCTGACTTGTCACTTTTAGACTCTTTTTCTTTACTTGGTTCAGTATTGGATTCAGGGCTTTCTGCTTTGTCTCTTTTATTTTCAGATCTTGGTTTTTCTTTGCTATCGGACTTTGTTTCAGGTTTCTTATTAGATTCTTTACTAGCTTGAGCAGATGATTCATTAGATGAATTATCTACACTATCATTATTATTTTCTTTTGGTTCTCTTTTTTTATCGGCTGATGCCTTATTTTCAGGTTTGGATTTTTTATCCGATGAATTGTCATCAGTAGGTAAAGATTTTGATTTTGGTTTCATTTTTTCATTAGAATCGTTGTCTTTTTTATTAGATTCTTTACTAGATGGTTTCTTTTCTTTTGCATTTTTATTTTCATCGCCGTTTGAATTATCGTTTGCGGGTTTATTATTACTTGCGCCTTCATTTCCATTAGTACCATTGTTATTATAGAAAACAAATACATTTGTAATATGATCGTTGCCCATTGTGTTTCCGAAGATTGTGCCAGCGTGTACATCAACTGAGGTGTTATTATTATTTGATGGACCATTTGATTCCGAAGGTTTTTCCTTGTCTTCATTACTACTTGCAGGGGACTTATGTGCAGGTTCGTTGCTCTTCTTTTCGGGTTTTGAATTACGGGAAGTATTTTTATTTTTAGGTTTATCATTATTATTTGCTTTTTTAGCCTTCAGTTCGCTTGATTTTTCAGCTGGACTGTTCTTGTCTTTTTTTTTATTTTTCTCAGTGTTCTTATTTGGTTTTGATTTGTTTGAAGGTTCCTCCTTATTTTTCTTGGTGTCATCAGAATTGCTTGAAGGTTTTTCTGTACTGCTGTTTTCATCTTTTGGTTTTTCTTTTGGCTGGTTATCTTTGTCGTGACCGTTGTTTTTATTATCAGTTTCAGGATTTTGGTGCGTAGCTTTCTGTAATTGATTAGAAACTTCCTGTTTAACCATATCTTTCAGGCGCTGTAACAAAAACAAAAGATAATATTTATTATCTTATTGAGAAAAGCCGAAACAAGATTAAATTGAAGGTAAATAGTAATAATTTACCTTATTTAATAAATCCATATATTTTTTCGTCCATCCAGCAAGCCAGTCCCAAAATTGTTTCTGCAATAAGAAATACATGAATATTCAATTAACTAAATTAAATGTTGATATTTTTGAAACTTATTACATTTAGATTTAGTTATCATTATACATTTTATGTGCTTATTGATTATTTAAAAACTGCATACCTTGTTCAAAAGATTGTCGAGGTCCTTTTTGGTGAAATCATCTGGTTTCTTCTCATTCGGTTTCTTCTGAAAAGTTGATATTATGTGAATTAAATGAAACGTTAAGTATCTCAATTTCATATAAGTTATTTTAAAATGATATGTACCTGTGGGTTCTTCTCTTGATTTTCAGGCTTTTCTTTCTTTGTAGGTTCGTGTTTACTTTCTTTAGGTTTTTCAGTAGGTTTCTGATGTTCTTGCTCATGTTTAGTTGGGTGATGTTTTTCTGGTTTACGATGTTCCTCTTTCGGTTTCTCTGTAGCAGGTTTCTTAGTCGCTTCATTTGTGTGCGATGGTCTCTTATGCGGGTGAAATGGTTTTTCATATGACGGAGATGGTTTTTTATGCTCTTCAGATGGTTGCTCATTTAATGATGAGGGTTGCTCATTTGACGAAGATGGTTGCTCATTTGATGAAGACGGTTGCTCATTTGATTGAGATTCTGCAGAACTGTTGGGTTCGGCTGACTGTGATGTTGGCTCGGTTGCTTCAGTAGATTCCGGTGCTACGTGTGCTGGTTTATTCTATAAATAATAAAGAATTAAAATTATTCATTGCGGTTGAATATTATCACATTTGGAATAACAATTATAAAATGCAATTACATATTCTCTTACCTTATGTTCACCTTCACCAACATTAACAACTGTATCTTGTGGCGGATTCAAGTCCTGAAAAAATAAATTTTTCGTATGAGAATTGGTTTAATACTAAAATTTGGTAAAATTAACAAAATATATTCTCTAAATACTTACATTCCACATGTATCCTTTATCGTTATGTAGATTCATTCCATATGTTCCTGGTAGTGCCTCGACGGGCTTAGATTTCGACTGCATATTATTTATCTGATTATTAAGGTTTGCAAACGATCTCCTAAGCTTGTCTTCATCATACATTGGTTTATGAGATCTTTCTCTATACTTCTTTACCGGTTTTCTTTCATGTGTATAATGAGGTTGTACAATGTATGTGGGTTTGTAAGGTTTTCTAGTAGCCCTGTGATATACAATAGGATGGCTTTCCTTCCTAGGCTTATATACATATGTGTTATGATGCTCAGGTTGAACAGGTACTATAATAACATTATTATTTGGAGCTGGTTTAACATAAGAAGGATGTTTTTCAATTTTTGGTGTATAAACTGCCTGTGGTCTAAACGGTTTAAATGGAGGAATCTGTTTAAGGAGATTATCAAATGATTGTTTCAGAACATTACTGTCTGGTTCGTTGTTTTTGGGTTTATCAATTGCATTTTCATAGCTGTTATAATCTGGCTTAGTTTTTTCCACGACGTAATTAATTGGTTCTGGCTTTGGTTCGATTATGACTGGCTGAGAAGGTTCTTCAACGGAATCAATTTCAACGGGTTTTTTAATTTCTGGTACTTTGTCTACGTAAACTACCACGGGACGCTGTGTCACCTAAAATGTTAAAAGACATATTGTATTTATACAATTAATAATGTTAAATCAAAATCTAATCATCAAAGCTCACAAATAAATAAAAAAGAGCGTGGGTGGCGAGCATACGTGTCAGAATTGAAACTTCTTCGACAAGATTCGAAGATACCAAAATCATCGCCTTACTTCATGGCGTGACGGTATTGTCATGACGTTCTTGAAATTTTACTCCCAACGCGTCTAAAGAAGTTTCACTTCAATAAAATAATACGAACATACCTCTTTTGTTACTACGGGTATTGCACTATCGCTTTCCTTAGGATATTCGTATATAATATTTTTTGAAGGAGGATTATTTACTTCAGTTTCTTGAGGTTTATATGTGTTAACGCTCGGTACACCTACATTGTCGGTTCCAACGGGAGTTTCGTCCAAATCCTGTAAAATAAATAGTTGTTTAAAGGTAATCTAGATATTTTTAATTAAAAATGTAAAATTAAGTTTATCGTCTATATGTTTTTAAAGAATAGAAAACATCGATCACGAGGTTGGATTGGAACCCACGCCTTCCGCCTTTATAAAGCATTTGAATGCCATTAAACCAAAACAATATCAAATTATCATGTATAAATTTAATATAACTAAAGTGCTATAAGCTGCTTTTTAAAATTATTTCACAAAATATACTCACATTCCATACAACTCCCTTATTTCCTACTAAATCCATTCCATACGTTTTCGGCTTTTCCTCTTTATTTGCAAAATCGTTTGGCATTTTGTTAAACATGGCAATTGCTCTATCTTTAAAATCTTCCAGAGGTTCTTCACTATTTGCATTATTAACAAAAGGTTTAGTATTATCATCTTCATTGCTATTTTTTATAATATTGTTGAGATTAGGAGGTACAATTACAACAGGTTGTTGTACTATGACATTGGTATTATGTATAGGTACATTTTCTTCTTCAATAGATTTTACAGCTGGTTCTTCTACTATGCCACTACTATCACTATCGGCCGGTTCTTCCTCATCAGGTCTTTGTTCTACAATCTTAGGGGCTGGCGGTATTTGCTAAAAAAATATAATATGTTACGCTCTTGCACTATTAATAATTATCATGAAAAAGAATTACTAAAAATTGTTATATTTGTTCATAGGAAATAAATATTAAAAAAAGAGCGTGTGTTGCCGAGCACACGTGTCAGAAGTGAAACTTCTTAAGATTCAAAGATACCAAAATTGTCGCCTTACTCAATGACGTGACACTATTGCCATGATGCAACCTTGAAATTTTACTCTCAACGCGCCCAAAGAAGTTGCACTTCTAAAACAATCTCAAATATTAATTAATTTGTTCCATTGTAATAATAAATAAATGCCATACCACTCCGTCATCAGTCACAGGAGTAAGAATAATCTTCTCGTTAGATACAGGTTGAACTTCATTACGACCACTCCAAGTATTGCCTTGATTTCCTTTATCATTATTAAGTTTGTTTTCATTGGAATCGATTAAAACTGAATTGGGTTCTTGATTCGAATCGATGCCAACCGGTGTTTGGCTTAAGTCCTGTAATATAATAAATAAAATTAATGTCTTAGTTGTTTAGTGGGTTGTTTAAAGCCGGCTACTCACGCACATGCCGCAGGGGTAATATTGGAACAATCCCGGTTGGTCAGCGGTCGGAGCAATTTCAGTTGTTCTCAAAATGACCCCTGCTTGCCTATACGTATCACAATTAAGGAGCCAATTAAGGGTGCATTTCCAATATTTCCCCTGCTGCAGGTAGGTGAGTAGCCGGTTTTAGATGTATTTTGGAGTTTTATACAGTTATTCGTATAATAAATAAATAAATAGTGTGTCAACAAAATAAAGTATTGTCTATTGTTTAGTATACTTATAACATTGAACCAAATTGGATATTTTAGTCCTAATCTAACCAATTTAACGAAACTGTTGAGTTATTTTTCTCCAGTTTTAATATCATTTCTCTGTATTCTTTCTCTCTTTACTCATCTAAACTAATATTATTATAAAGAGGAAAGGTTTTTATGTATGTATGTATGGTTTTCACGCATAAACTACTGGACCGATTTTGATGAAATTTGGCACAGATAATCTTTAGACCCTGAGAAAGAACATAGGCTACCTTTTATTGCGAAATATGTACCACGGGCGAAGCCGGGGCGGACCGCTAGTGGTTAATATTTTAATATTAGCGGATTCAGAAGCTGTGTCTTTTATAAATAAAGAAGCATGATGCTATTTTATAGAACTACTAGCTGTCCGCCACCGGCTTCACCCGCGTTTTCAAAGAAAAAACCCGCATAGTTCCCGTTCCCGGGATAAAACCTATCCTATGTGTTAATCCAAGTTACCCTCTATATGTGTGCTTAATTTCACTGTAAACGGTTCTGAAGTATTTGCGTGAAAGAGTAACAAACATACATACACCCATCATCACAAACTTTCGCATTTATAATATTATAGTAGGAAGTAGGATAGGATAAGATTGCGATTAATAATCTACTTACGTTCCAAACAGTTCCATGGTTTCCTGTTAAGTCCATTCCATAAGTTTTACCTTTATGCCCGTTAACACTTGGAATTTCATCGAACATATCCATTGCTCTGTCTTTAAAACCTTCTTTAGGTTTACTTTCATATACTGTTTCCTTTTCAGGGATTAATTCTTTTTCAGGATTGTTCGTGTAGATTTGGTTTTGCGGTAAGTGGTTACTCTTTCTTGCGGAGATTTGCTGAAAGTTATATTAAGTTATGATAATTCGTAATGAAGAAATCAAATATATTTGAAGATTTATTTTTTTGGTAATCAAGACACAAACATTTAGGTAATAATTTACGTATTGTTTTACAATGACTTATTCTTAGTAAAGATTAGGGTTTTAATTGTACTATAGATTTTTTTTGACAATAAACTTACGATTTCTAATGATAATTAGATAAATTTATTTTAATACTAGCGGGCCGCCCCGGCTTCGCCCGTGGTACCTACATGTTTAAACTATCCTATCTCTCAAGTTGGATCGAACTGCACAATCATGGTGTGCGAATTTTATTATAATCGGTTAAGTGGTTTAGAAGTCCATTGAGGACAAACATTGTGACACGAGATTTATATATATTAAGATATTTTAATACTTACGTTATTATTTTCTTTGGGAACAGCAGAATCGTCATTCTCATCACTTCCTCCGAAAAATTTGGCAAAATCCTGAAGTAAATTAAAATAATTTAATATAAATGAAAAAAAATAAATATTACACACACATAATAATATAAGAACATCTATAAGAGTTAAGGTGATTTTTAAAGCTTTTTCTTTTGTACAACTAATTATTTAGTTAATGATATTTTTATACACTTACTGGGGAGTTTTCATAGATTTTTCGAACGTCGCTGGGTAATTCATTTAAATTAAGATCGGGTAGAGTTGGCGCTGCTGGAATATTCTGAAAATAATAATTAGTTAGTAAATTGATAATGCAAGCAAGCCTACAGTAAAATAAAATCTTCGGTAAAAAAAAAAATAATTTCTTTGAAGTAGATATTTCAATATCTTACGATTAAAATACACCCATGAAAAAAACTTTCATATTTTTAAAAAATCTTAAAAAAGCGTGTATTGTTTGTTTGTTAATTGTTTTTTTAATAACTCAGGCCCCGGAATCACAGACACAATAGAAAATCTATTGTGTCGTGGACCGATCGGGCCGTTCGGGGCTCAATGGGTTAATACGAAAAATAACGACTTTGTCATTCTATTAATTAAATGTTTCTAATATAATTAAAGTAAAATAAAAGTTAAACGTACCACATCATTTATTTCTCTCTTTCTCCTGTCATGTGCAGACTGATCCTGTAAAAATAAATAGATAAATAATTTAATGTAGAGTCTAAAGATATATGAACTGAAGCTCTATTATTATTTGTTGTTATGTTCATTGTTTCCTTTAGCAGCAAGTAAAATTCGAAGTAGAGCATAGTGTTAGTAAAATTCATAGACTGCTGTAGTTACAACTCCGACTAAAAATTAATGTAGATTCACGTAAAAAGCTACCCAAGAACGATATCGTAGTTAACGTTATTTACCAAAAATATTCTTAATCTTACAAAAATACTGTTTTTTTTTTTTTAATTTCGTGAGAAATATTCGAAAAGTTTTTTGCTAGTTTATTGCAAATTTGAAGCACATTTTTTAAATATCTAATGTTTGTAGTTTTGCATAAACTACATTACTCCTCTAATATTTTTTAACTCTGGTATATAAAAAATATTAACTTACCTCTGGCTTAGCAATGGTATGAGAGAAGATGGACTGAGGCTCAAACAGCAAGAGGACGAATACAAACTGAAATAAAGAAAATATAAGTATAAATGACCGTTCGACCGCCTTCTTGGTACAGTACAGTGGTTGACGCGTGAGCATAGAACCGTCCTGCGTTCGGTTCCCGGTGGAGACGAAGAACAAAAAATGCCTCGGTCTGGCAGGACACGGAAGGCTCATTACCTACTTGTCTCTACAGAAAGTCGATCAGTGAAACAGATGTATCCATAATGCATCTGCCCCTTAATACCCCACTTGGGGACACGAGACTTCACTTTTATAAATGACCAAGTTATATTTGAATAAAACACATACCTATTTACATACCTACAATTATTAGCTAAATCTATGAAAAAATAATCGGCTGTAGTTACAAATATTATAGGGAAGTATGTGGAGAGCTTTTCTAAACTCCCTTAAAAATTATATTTTTTACACGTGTAAAACGTAAAAATTGACGTAAAGAAAAGATAACAGAGATTTTGATGAGTAAAGTTAAGTCATTAGGCAAAAATTAACGACTTAATTAATTCATTATCGAATTAAATACCATTTAATTTGTTTGGATGTAAAGATTTTAAATTGTTTACAGTTATTTAAGATTTTTATGTATATTTATATTAAAATATGTATGACTTAGAACGTTTCGTAATTTTTAGGAAAATGTATTACGCCAAAGAAAAAAAAATGATTGTATCTTTTAAGGGTCGATTTCGAAACTTATGGATAGGTGTTATCTGTCAATTAAAATTGCATACATGTATGAAAATATGTTTAAGGGCCGATTTTTCAATGCCCAGATAAACAGCTAGATAGACTTTATTCTTCAGTTAACAAAATATTCAATTTTTCAATAGACGAATAGGACTTATCTATCGAATAACTACGTTATTTGAGGAATAAATCTATTTGCCGCTCCAACGGCCAGATAGCGCGCTATTCGACGATTAGGCGTTTGAGTTGACAACTGACGCGTCAAATTTGGGATATTTTCGTATGAAATAACATAGAGCGTAGAATTATTACAATAAAGCCTCTTTCTATATAATTATTATCAATTAAAATCATATTGAAATTGATGTTTTTGATAGTAGTGAAAATTTGCCGAACGCTGCCTTTATGTCGTTTCCATCGTAAAATATGTATAAAATTGAAACACAAATTTAACCAAAACTCTTCACTCGAATCAAAACAACAAGAGCAATACAAGACAAACTTAAAATGCACTCCTGACGTGAGTCATAATGACGGTTGTTGACAAATTGCAAGAGTTGACTCTATCCCGCTCTAACCTGACTAATTTAATATGTTTGTTTCGCCACTCCGAGAGCAGAGCTGCCAATATGGAAATATTTGGTCAGATAGTTATTCATCGAATAAATCACGATTGAAAAATAGGCGAGCCGTTATGAGTTAGATAAACAATTGAATAAATCTATTCGAGGGGTAGTTATTAGACTGTTTATCTCGAGATTGAAAAATCGGCCCTAAAAGTATTAAATAAGCTATCAGGGACATTACCAAGGGGTTTAACAGGAGCTTAGTTTTTATTGTATTAAGTTTTTGAGTTTAAAAATTAAATTATTTTTACAATAAAAATCAATAAGTTGTAATAAATATAAAATTAAATTAATTGAAAACTCACCTTAAAATAATACATCTTGTCTCTCCAATTTGACATGCAATAGAGAACTATGACATACAAACACAAATCCCGCATTTTTATATAAATACTAATAGTTTTTTTATCTTTCAAAAGGTGAATTTTATCTTAAACGATCTTTTATCTGTATCTTATATTGAGAGATAGCACGATTGAATATATTAAAATTGTTTATTGTTGTGATAATGAAATAAAGTAAAGAAATCACATTGCTATTTAATAAAAAAAAATGCTTTTTAATGGCAGCATAATATCATAAATAAATTAAAAATTGAAAATAAACACTGAAAAGTGTTCGTATGGCAGCTTATCACAAAATATTTATAAAAATGAATGAAATATAATATAAGAATGTGATAAACATGTACATATGTATATTTATACCATATGAAATCAAATAATAATCATAAAATTCGAGTTTTTATGTACCTACGTCTACGTTTACGTCTTTACTTAAAGGATAGGTATTTTAGGAAATACCGCCAGCCCCTAAGATTGTGGAACAAAGACCTGATGAGGAAGAACCTGCTGATAGTAATAGTAGTGTACTAGAAGAGCTAAACGCGAGTTTTATAATGCTTTAAAGTATATAATTAACTGCAGTAAAAAATCTCAGACAAATATATGATATTCTTCAGGAGATAGACTAGCTAGATAGTGTGTTGAAAACACAATACAACTTATTTTACTCTATAGAAAAAAATCACAAAGGTACCTCTAAAAAAATCTTTTGATGCTTAAAAACTATATTAATCTACATGCAATCATTCTGTTTTTTCGGTAAATAATTCTACAAGCTAGAATAATAGTGTTTTATTTTTTTAGTCCAATCAATAGTGGTCGTATAAATCGCAAATTCTTATAAAAGGCTTATTACACTACCCGATATTAAGGGCCCTGCATCCAGTGTGGGCGTGTACCCTAGTTAGTGTGGCGCTTATTACACTTCTCTGCGAATTGGGCCCTAACTCAGTTTATACGCGAATGTCTAGAGAGATAAACGTATTGTTGCATTTAACATTATGCCGTCGTCAGTATCGAAACTTCAAAAAGTTGCTGTAGCAGTGGCAACCGTTGTCGCAATAACAAATAGGTATTAAAAAAAGAAAGAAGAGAAAGATCTGGGTGAAAGAGTATTTGCGGTTACGTGAAAAGCTTTCAAATATGCAAATACTAAGCGTGCTTGAACCGGGAGTTTTAACTAATTAGAGTAGGTGCAGAACAATTTGAACACTTGTTGAGTTTGGTGACACCTTACATACAAAAGCAGCCACTCCACGTACTAGTCGCGCGGCAACTGAGCTCCCTAACCGCCCTAAACGTTATTACATTACCCAATCTGCAGGGCGCTTAGGGAGCTAGGCAGATCGGGCAGACCCGATCGCCCTAAATCGGGACACTAACTCCCTAAGTCTTATTACACCACTCTTAGTTAGGGTTAGGGTCCCTAAAAATTGGGTGGTCTACTAAGCCTTTTACCAAACCAAAAACGTACGCATGTGTGCGTGAACGCCTGTGCACCGACAGTACCGGCCGAGGCCTGTTGCTAGACGGACGTGTCGCTTGTTTCGCTGATTTTTTTCCGCCAGAATTGTTTTTGTTGTAGAATCCATTTTACTTACTTTAAAACTGATAAATTATTTGTAATTTTGTAAATTTTTGTAAATATTAAGTATGGGAAATAAAACAAAACCCGTCAAGAGGACTAAAATCTGTCTAAAATCTAAAATCGTGATCTCCATCAACCGTCGTCGATTGTTTTAATGTGTGCGCGAGTCACTCAAGTTCAGCTAGCTCTTGTAGTCCTCTTAAATCAATGCCATCGTTCTTGAGTTCTAAATATTGTAACTAACACTTTCTTTTCATAAAGAAGAGTTTTATAATTGAACGTAGAAGGGTAAAAATAAGGATAATAATAAAAAAAAACACATTTAAGTTTGAACACATTTATTTGCTAAATTACTAAAATATAACAAATTCAATTTTATGGCACTTACATCAAACCAAATACATAATTTCTAGAAGCATCTTAACCTATTATTACTCTTTATAAAAATATATTCTATAAAAATAATTCTAACATAAAATATTATACTTTAAAACTAGTAACATAATTGAATTGCCTGCCTAGGAAGATAAAAAAATGTTGGCTAATAATAATTTGACTATTGCTCACAAACACAGAAAAAAATACATGTTGCAAATCTAAATATAGCTGCCACCAATAAGTAAAAAGGTATAGATAATTTAGCCAATTAATTGTGGCCAATTAGCCTCATTACTATACTTGTCTCTTTCTCGCTCACGACAGCTGAATAATGCCATCTCACTTTGCCGTCTAATCGTATGTGCGTTAGTGTGCCGTGATTGAAGATCGAATGTTGTGTTGGTAACCTATCTACACCTTTTTACTTATATTAATTATTTTTTATCAATTTTATTATGGCAGTTTGATAATTTTCTCAGTATTAATACTAAATACAAACTAATATCTTAAAAATAACTACTAAAACTCGTATGAAAATATTATTTATCGTAAAATATATGCTTTACTTAATAAAGAATTTCATCTGTATATACATACTTTAAAGGGATAGAGATATTTCATTTAAAATAAAAACAACGAATTTATATAAACATGGCCACTAAAATGTGGTACGCTTAGCTGTTTTTTTTTTTATATATACTTATATAAATTAACATTTTTAAAGGAATCTCAGATATTTTTATATTGTTAGTAAAATGGAATATATAATAGAAATAATACTTTTCTGTGAGTATTTTTAGAGGTAATGGTTGTAATAGGAACTGTAAAATGGACTCGAGATTTTAAATAATTTTTAAATATATAATTTTTTTTTATAAAATTTTTTACACACGAAAAATATTAAAAATGTATTATGTAAAGGCAAGACGGGTTTGGCAATAGATTTATGAATAATATAAAAATATAAGAAAAAATTATATTGATTTTTTGTATTTTGATAATATTAATGTTCGTCTTGTACTATCATATTTTTATGTAATTATATTAAGTTCTTAAAAATGTGTTGGATTATGGATATATTGCTTCGTTTATACTTAAATTACTAAATGTATAATGAAATAAATATTCTACTTGTAACAGTGCTGCCTAAAATATTATATCAAACTAAATACATAAATAGTAAGCTAAATAAAATCGTAAAAAAAACGCTAAAAAATATAAGAATGGTATTCATTTTTAAAAAACATGTTTATAAATTTTCATACATCCAAAGAGAGCTTTAATTTTTTTTTATATTATAATATAAATTTGTGCCTTTTTTAAATTTTTGATAATAATTTTTATATTTTTTAAGTTTAGACGCTAAAATTCATCAGTGCAAAATAACACGAATTTAATAATTATTATTTTAATATATTTAAATTGTTCGTAAGGAATTTTTTTTATATCAAATGTACATAATATCTAATTTGATTTCATTTAGTATAAAAATCAACACCATTACGACTTTTATTATACATACAGTACATTAATTCTGGTCTTAAATAATATTTTATATGTTAAAGATTTACACGCGTATTCAATTTATACAGGGTGTCCCACTATCGGTATACTAAGTGCGAAGAGACTTGTAGTCTTGCCTAGATTACGCCAAAAATTACGTCAACAAAATTACGCCAAAAATTTTTTGCTTAATTATTCCTTAAAATCCATGTTTTCTCCTCTAGCTTCGCGCAGCCGGCATATACCGCTTCGCTAATGTGAGCATTTTGTCTATAAAAACATAATCTTAAACTAAAAACGCTCACGTGGGGGTAGCAAAGTTGAGAGGGTTGCTTGTTAGGGGTGTACCAAGAAGCTTATATCTAATACACTGGAGATTGCACTATGACCATTAACTTGTAACAAGAAAATATGACTTTGAATGACGCCTGTATGTTTTTTTATCCCTTTCACACCAACTTGCCAAGTTAGGTGTGAAAGGGATAAAAAAACATACAGGCGTCATTCAACGTCATATTTTCTTGTTACAATTTAATGGTCATAGTGCAATCTCCAGTGTATTAGATATAAGCTTCTTGGGGTGTACACATAGAGCTTTAAGAATTCATCTATTTGTCAAAGAAATTCGTCTGGAATTTTATAAGTATTTTTTACGTACTCAGCGTATGCAAAACTATAACCTCCTTGGGGCTTAGTATGCCGTTGCTGGGACACCCTGTATAATTAAAAGTTTTCAATACATTAAAATAGAAAAAATGTTTTAAATAGTTAATAAATATTTTAATAACTTGTGATAAGCTGCCATAAGAAAACTTTTAATGTTCATTTTCAATTTTTAACTTATTTAATTTATTTATGATATGCTGCCATTAAAAAACATTTTTTTTTAAATAGCAATGTGATTTTCTATATTCTTTACTTTTATTTCATTATCACAACAATAAACGATTTTAAAATATTCAATCATGCTATCTCATTTACACATAAGTGTATGTTCACATGTCGTCTTTCTCACACGCTTTTTTATTGGCACAGGTTATATAAAAAAAGTTAATAAATAAAATGGAAGGAGCATTTCGTTTCTTATAGGAACAAATACATTGTATGACGTCACCAAACTAAATTTGAAACCGAAAAAGCATTTTTCAGTAAATATATTTTAGATCTTATTTTAAATTTAAACCAAAGTAAATATATCTATACTAATATTATAAAGAGGAAAGGTTTGTATGTATGTATGTATGTATGGTTTTCACGCATAAACTACTGGACCGATTTTGATGAAATTTGGCACAGATAATCTTTAGACCCTGAGAAAGAACATAGGCTACCTTTTATTGCGAAATATGTACCAAGGGCGAAGCCGGGGCGGACCTCTAGTTTATAATAAATATAATGATTTTTTATCTGAAACAATATAATGTGTAATAGATCTTATATTATATACCTATGTATATCCTTTAAAACCATATAAAATATAATATATTTTTGAAGTGAAACATCTTTAGGCGCGTTGAGAGTAAAATTTCAAGGTCGCATCATGGCAATACCGACGTCATGGAGTAAGGCGACGATTTTGGTATCTTTGAATCTTGCCAAAGAAGTTTCACTTCTGACGCGTGTGCTATTTTTTTTTTATTTAATTATCTGTAATCCTCAATTCAGCTAATTCCTTTTCCTCGTCCACTTCATCTTCATCTTCAGAGCCGTGGACGGAAGCGGCTGGTGTTGTTGGTCCTAGATATAAAAATAAATTTAAGTACATTTATTTATAAGATTTATGGTCGGTTTTTGAAGTGAAAACTTCTTTAGCGGCGTTGGGTATAAAATCTTAAACTCGCGTCAGGACACGTGGCCTGATCGAAAAAGCGTAAGACGGACTTTTTTTTTTTTTAGCCCTTATATTCCATGCGTAAGACGGATACCATTCCAAAATATCAAACATGCTGAACGTTAAAGATCAAGTTTTCACTTCTGCCGGCACTCCCGGAGTGCAACCCGTCTTTTTGCTAATTAATTGTTAAGTAGTTAAAATGAGTAATAATGAAGAAAATATACGCAAAAAAGTGTCAAATATGTTATCAGCAACCGAAGAAGTCGGTTTTTAGATTTTTTTTTTTACATAAAACATTATTAAAATAGTATTTTAAATAGTGTGTAAGTAACAATGTCTTTTTCAAACTGTGCCCACACACACTACAAATCCTCACAATCTTGTGATAGGTGCGATATTAGGAAACGGTGAAAAATTGTGTTTTTCTATATTTCACAATCTCACGAAAACTTTATAAAATAATTTTATGTACAATTTGTATCCAAAGTTAACCAAAAATACTTTGCATACAACTCACTAACAGTGCCTTTGAATTCACACAATTTTAGTGTACCAAAAATATCTACTTCTACAATTTACGAACTTTAAACAACTATAACTAGACTCACACTTGCATATAAAAAAATACGTCAAAATATCCGAGCAGCGTTATATCAAAAATTCATTGTATTTAACACCTTATCTCATGGTAATAACGATCACAGACTATTTTATCGCTCATTAGATAACTCTGCCTAATAAACGCATAGGCAGAGTTTTGTTACGGACAACTTTTGAACGTGTTTGTAAGTCTAGTTGTTTACTGTACGTCAATGAGACCTACATAAATCGTTAAAAAACTGAGTGCCAAACCATCTAGTCACTATAAAACAAATATTTTGCATACTATAAACCTTTAAACAAGTTATGTGCGCAAAACACTACCAAAAAGATATACTAATATAGTTTATATAATCCATACCTCCAATCGATCTAAAATTTGGCTCAATTTTAGATATATCGGAGGTATGGGCTCAACGGAAGTACACCCAAAACGATTACTACCAAACCAAGTGGCATCAAATCTCAAATCTATCATTTCAAACCTATTTCCTTTCCACACAGTCACTTAATTTCGCAATAAGTTGATCTATATGTTCCGCGACCACCGCATTGATCGGCTCCAAAAAATCACACTCCAGGGCTTTCTCAAATCTAACTTCGATATCTTTGGAAATCTCTAGATCCGTTAATTCTAATATTTCTAGCGATTTTTGTATTTTTGTTTTTTCGTCAATTTCTTCGGATATACTCGTTTGGATTTCCTCGTCTTTCGTTTCTTTGCGTTGTTCTATTTCCTTGTGGTAGGAGGCCGTCAGCCATGATGATTCGTGTTGGGGTGATAGCACTATGTAATGTGTGTTTGTTTGAATATATCTTTGTAATAACTGTTACTGACTGTATATAGAATATGGGAATAATTATGAGAAATTTTATTTGTCCTTTTTTTTTTTTTTTGTTGGTCAGTGTCAAACCTACAAACATGCAGGTTTGTTTTACACAGTTCAAAGTTTTTTCATTGGTCTTAGGTTCAATCCCTACATGAATATGTTAACGTCAGTGCACAATATACTGAATCTAGTTAAGAAAAACTACACTGCTTTAATAAAACTATTAAAACATGCAAAATGATTGTAAAAAAACACGATAACTAGAAAATCATGCCAAAATAGAAATAGAAAAAATCTTTATTGAAAAAGTTTTAAAATAATACAGTTAAAATTTGAAAAAATATTATATGAAAAGTTAGACAAACAAAAAATACACATATATATATATATATATATATATATATATATATATATATATATATATATATATATAAATATTTAAAAATCAGACACCAATCATGTAGAATATATGCAAGTTTGAAAAAACCTATAAATTTTTTTCAAAAAATCACAAAAAATATGTCAAAACGGCTAAACCGAAAAGTATGCTACTCACTGGAATGTGAAGGGCTCGGCGGCTCAGAGATCGGTCGCGGATAGTTGAAACGTTTGCCAAGTTCCATGTGCATACGATCTACATAGTCTGGATATACTATTTTCAATGCTTCGGCTCTTGCTTGACGGTAGTACTGAAAATAAATAAAAAAATAAAATAAATATTTCAGGACATTTTTCACACACGGCACGATCTGATCCCATACTAAACTTTTCACTTACGTACTAACCAAATGGCTGATAAACATACATAATTATATATGTTTAAATAAATACTTATATAGATAATTAACACCAGACACAGAGCAAACATCTATGTTCATCACACAAATATTTGCCCCGGGTGGGAATCGAACCCACGACCAGGAAGATTATTTTTAAGAAAATTTGATTTAATAAATAATCTATGCTAATATTATAAAGCTGCAGAGTTTGTTTGTTTGAACGCGCTAATCTATCTAGCCCATTTATCGAGGAAGGCTATAGGCTATATATCATCTCGCTAAGACCAACAGGAGCGGAACAATGCGGGTAAAACCGCGGGGCACAGCTAGTATTTAAAAACTTACAATGCCCAAATTCCTCCAGTCAAGTAAATCACTTAATCTCTCCGTTCTATTTCTTTGTATGATACGTTGTCTTCGCGTCAATCTGGAAAAAAATGAATATATTAAAAATAACTTATTAAAACCCGTGGTTTTACTTGTATTTTAATGGTATAAAAATTATCTTATATGTTAATCTGGGGATAATTTATCTGCACATGAAATTTCAGGTTCAGTTTTTTTCTTTTTGAAGTGAAACTTCTTTAGGCGCGTTGACAGTAAAATTTCAAGGTCGCGTCATGGCAATACTGCCACGTCATGGAGTAAGACGTCGATTTTGATATCTTTGAATCTTGCCAAAGTTTCACTTCTGAGATTTTTTTTATTCGTGTTTAAAAATTATTTTTTGTGTTGTTTTTTTATAATACTCACTTAGTAAAATCGAACATATACTGCGCCAATTGTTGTACGGAACCCTCTAACGAAATATATCTTCTATCGACTACATATATGCCGTACGACATCGGATCGGCTATGTGGTCTTGCATGAAGCAGCCGAAACCTGGAAACAGGGTATGTATGTTTATTTTGATGCGATTTTTGTTAAAAAATAGAGCAGATGTATTTATTTTTGGTCGTTTTGTTATGAGTGATAATAAAGCATTACAATTTTAGCCGTTTACCTATTTAAATACTAATATTATAAAGCTGAAAAATTTGTTTGTTTGTTTGAACGCGCTAATCTCAGGAACTACTGGTCCGATTTGAAAAATTCTTTCGGTGTTAGATAGCCCATTTATCGGGGAAGGCTATAGGCTATATATCATCACGCTAAGACCAACAGGAGCGGAGCAATGCGGGTAAAACCGCGGGGCACAGCTAGCAGTTTATAGTTGTGATAATGGGTTGGGTATCGGTATGGTTATGGGTTTAGTTATGTGTATAGATATGTTTATAGGTATCGATATGGCTATAGCTGTGGTACAGGTATGTTTAGAGGTATGTGTATTATAGATATTCTTACCTGATAAATTAGTCGTAATACTGGGTATACCCAGAACAGTACACTCAGCCGGGGTATATCCCCACGGTTCATAATATGACGGAAAAACTCCCAAGTGACAACCGCGTACGAAATCTTCGTAATCCAAACCGAATAAAGGATTTGTGGATGTTAGAAATTCGGGATGGAATATTACCTGAAAAAAAAAGGACTTATACGTTTTTGTTTTGTGATTTATTAGAATTACAAGTTAATATCTGGGGAATATAAATGGGAAAAGACATGTTAGAAAAGTTTAAAGACATGTTGAGCAACTATGTAGTTTCTTGCCGGTTCTTCTCCGTAGATACTGCTTTCCGAATCGGTGGTAAATAAAATTAACAATATATTATGACGATTCAAAAGTGCTTCTAGAAGAAGTCTAATTGAATAAATAAATGTTTGAGTTTGAGTTATCAGTTATAATAGTTATAAATTGTTTATTTGCTTGTATAAATACGTTAAATTGTTATTTACTGCAGCATGTTTAGATGTCATAGAATTATTTTCAAATTCTCTATCCATCTCTGCTTTTTTAAATGTAATATTATATTTTTCTAATACGCAATCAGAAAGATAGCTTAAAACAACTCATGTCACGAAAAATCTAAAAAAAATATATTTTAGTTCTAATGTTACGAAAAATATTATATATTTCAGATGCACTAAAAATAGGCAAGTAAATAACATATTATTATAACCAATTTCTGCAATTCATGTTAAATGAAAGTAATCTATATCTTATCGATCCAACTTGAGAGATAGGATAGTTTAAACATGTAGGTACCACGGGCGAAGCCGGGGCGGACCGCTAGTTAATATTATAAAGCTGAAGAGTTTGTTTGTTTGTTTGTTTGAACGCGCTAATCTCAGGAACTACTGGGCCGATTTGAAAAATTCTTTCGGTGTTAGAGAGCCCATTTATTGAGGAAGGCTATAGGCTATATATCATCAAGCTAAGACCAACAGGAGGGGAGCAATGCGGGTGAAACCGCGGAGCACAGATAGTATTAAATAAACTTACTTTAACTTTGTCATGAACAGTGTTGAACAGTTGACATCTACGAATAGAATTCAATACGGGATCGCTCCAATCATCCACCTGGAAGAAAAATAAAGAATATAGAAGAATAAATTCAGATTAAACATTTTTTATTTAGACATTCTGACGAATAGATTATTAAAATGATTCCTATGAACATTTTATTAAAATTAGTTTTTGAGTTATCTATTATTATACCTAAAAATATAAATAGAATAAATTCGATCACGAGGCGGGACTCGAACCCGCGTCCTTATAAGATACTGCGTAATTAAGGGAAACTTTTTATTTTTCAGATTCTCGCTTCGAGCAAGAAGCGTATTCTTAATAATGGCTATTTTCCATATAAACTGCCAACCCACACATTTAATAATGGCTATTTTCCATATAAACTGCCAACCCACACATTTAATAATGGCTATTTTCCATATAAACTGCCAACCCACACATTAATTAAAGGCTATTTTTCCATATAAACTGCCAACCCACACATTTAATATTGGCTATTTTCCATATACTCTGCCAACCCACACATTTAATAATGGCTATTTTCTATATAAACTATCAACCCACACATTTAATAATGGCTATTTTCCATATAAACTGTCAACCCATACATTTATTAATGGCTATTTTCCATATAAACTGTCAACCCACGCATTTAATAATGGCTATAATTTTCCATATAAATTGTCAACCCACACATTTAATAATGGCTATTTTGCATATAAATTGTCAACCCACACATTTAGAAATGTATGTTAATTTCCTAACGACATTCATTTTTATTTTTATTCCAATATTAAATATTCTATACTTATCTATACTAATATTATAAAGCTGAAGAGTTTAGAGTTATTATAAAGCTGAGTAGGAGCGGAGCCACGCGGGTGAAACCGCGGAGCGCAGCTAGTTATTAATAAAAATACTTACAACATTATGCGTAGTAACTGGTGGCAAACCATCTCTTTGTAACGCGTAAATACAACGCTTTAGACGTACTGTATCATCTTTGTTTAGTAAATCTGACGCGTCGGGGAGGTGGCCTCTGTAATATATTATTTATATTATTTAAATATTCAAATGTAGTCATTTTAAGGGTAAAAAGGGATATTTTTACTGAGTCTTCTCTCAAGTTTTGACTATATATTATTATCTTCTCATGCATTTTTTTAACTATTTATTTTACATTACATTACATATATGGTCGTTCATAACTTCTATTTTAACTTTTAAGGCCAGGAGATTATTTAGTTATACTTTATCATAGAGGAACTTGTCTATGCAGTAGTCATTTTGACATCAAAGCCCAAGCCCAAGCAAGACACAGCTAACATAAAAAATATAACAATTGCATGGCGCTATTTCTTATATTCTTTTGACCAAAACCGCGGGTAAAAGTTAGATTTCTTATATATTTGGACAAAAATCGCGGGTAAAAGCTTGATTTCTTATACTTTTGACCAAAACCGCGGGTAAAAGCTTGATTTCTTATATTTTTTTGACCAAATCGCGGGTAAAAGCTAATTTAATAAACTTTTCAAACTTTTTAAATTTAATAATTTATTTCATGTATTTCATTTCATTTCATTTCATTACCTTAAACAAATATCATACATCCTTTGTCCGATCTTTTGCTGAACATCCTGTATAGTGTCCCTTAGAGCTTTTGTAACCGCTTGGCCTCGGAGACTCTCTACATTGAAGTTATTGGTTTTGGCGGGAAATATCAAAAACGCAACTACCGTCATTTCTGAACCGGACGACTGGAAAATAAATTTATTTATATTATTTTGACGTTTATTTATATTATTGCGACGTTAAGAACTAGAGATGGGCCGAACATTAGGTGATTCAGCCGAATATTCGACCGAATATGAATATTCGGTAAAATTGCCGAATATGCCGAATACCGAATATAAATACGAATATTCGGCCCATCTCTATTAAGAACGTCTCAAACCTTAGATCATTAAGTAATGGATGGAGCACGCTGGCAAATGTTCTAACTAAACTTTCTGCCGATTTTGGTGCGGGGAGGGTAACTCACACTTTGAAACACAATCACACATTCACAAAAATAATTTGTGTCTTTACAAACTCAAACTATTACAAAATTGACAGACTAGCATGTTTTTGCACACATACATCGATTACACAGAAAAATCTCTGTACATATACGTAATAATACAATCGCTCTAAAGGGATGTAACCATATCGATATTACAAAAATAATAATTTTGTTGAAATTAGAAATAACATTAATATTATATTCATAAAAAATACTACACAGGTCATTTGTAACGTTTTCATCAGTATTATATGCATACGAAAAAACAATAAAACGCCATTTTATTTGTATTTGAATATGTATTTATTCAACACATCACATATTACATTCAATAAAATAAATATCGGTACAGAAATTTTTATTATTTCTGTACCGAGGTGTCCATTCTGATTTTCTCCCACAGCATTCAATCCACCTTAGCCTTAAAGCAGGATTTTTTGTAAATCTGAAATATACGCAATATTAATACATACATATAAACAAACTAGCTGCTCCGCGCGGTTTCACCCCCGTGGCTCCACTCCTGTTGGTCGTAGCGTGATGATATATAGCCTATAACCTTCCTCGATAAATGGGCTATCTAACACCGAAAGAATTTTTCAAATCGGACCAGTAGTTCCCGAGAATAGCGCGTTCAAACAAACAAACAAACAAACAAACTCTTCAGCTTTATAATATTAGTATAGATTACATAATAGAAAGGTTACAAGATTAACATTACAAAAAAGTGCGAGTCGGACTCGCGCACGAAGGGTTCCGTACCATTAAAATGTTCTGCCAGTTAAAAGTAACCGAGCGTAGGTAAATTTTAATAAATATATACAAGACTTACAAAATAAACATTATACTCCTTTTTATGTAGTTGTGTAAAATTTTAATATAATAAAGATTAATTCTCATCTCATTTCAAATTATACTTAGAAAAATATTTTTTTATCGACGTTCAAGTTAAAAGCAGTCCGTCACTAAGAAAGTCGTAAAAATTTACGACCTTTTAAGCGACGAGTTTTTAAATTCAACTCTATCACTAAGTTCATAAAGATTAAATTTGAATTTCTCTTCAAGATAGTCTCGCTACATCACTTTATAGTCTCGTGGGGAGTGCGGTTCAATATCGCGTTCTAAATTCAACTTTATCGCTTAGTTCATAAAGATTAAATTTGTATATTTTCTCTTCAAGATAGTCTCGCTACATCGCTTTATAGTCTCGTGGGGAATGCGGTTCAATATCGCGTTTTAAATTCAATTTTATCTCTTAGTTCATAAAGATTAAATTTGTATACTTTCTTTCCATGATAGTCTCGTGAAGCCGCATCAATGATCGAGTAAACACATGACTCGATTATTTGTCTTGATCATATCGCTAAACGATACATCGACGATTATTAGAAATTGCATTTAAATTGATATTTACGTAAAAAAAATAAAAAAATACTTACAAATGAAAGGTTATTCCATCTTTTTTAATACTTGATGTGTTTGACTTGTTTCTGCAAGACTTGACAGCACAAAACGGCATTTTAGCGGAGCACTCGCAGACGTCCTTTCGATGTTTTACGAATACGCAGAGTGTTTGTAATCGATTACGCAAATAGTTTTTATGAAAGCATAAGACTTTTCGATTCGAATAATCTTATACCTCGGCAAAAGGGGAAGCGCCTGTGAGTGTTATCCATTACTTAATGATCTAAGTCTCAAACCATGCTTAAATACTGCTTAAATATTTTCTTGTATGTGACATAAGATTTCTCAGACCGTAATCATATCTAATTTTCATTCAGAAACCGGCCGTTTATAAGAAAAATCTTTACTTTATATAAATTTATAAATAATCTTTACTTTAAACAAGACACTAGAAGTCGTCGTCGTCGTGCTCTCGAGACGTATATGTGTAAACATGGTGTGTTTCAGCATTTCCCATTGCGGAAATTCTTCCATAAGTTGTAATTATACTAATATAGAAATAACATTTCATCGGTAAGTATTTTTTTTTAGAAATAATGCCGTTTTTCCTTAAAATTATAGAATTACAAATATTACGAATGTCACCAGTCAGTATTACATGTTGATTTTGACGACAGTGGTTTTCGACGATAGCAGTTCTATTGTCTTGTTATTTAGATTTCTATGCTTTATACATATTTACGTATGAAAAACTTCATAGTTTATAAATTATAACGTACAATTAACAACTAAATAAAAAAAAAAGGAAATACTGAAATATAATGACGTTAAAAACTAAATACCGACGCAAAACTCTGCCTACTCATGTGTTAGGCAGAGTTTATAAGCAATACAATAGACTTTGAACATTACTGCTACGAAATAAGGTGTTTATTTCAATGAATGTCTTATACAAAGCCGCTCGGACTCTTTTATGACCTTTTTAATATGAGTCCTGTTTTTGAAGTGAAACTTCTTTATCGGGGTTGGAAAAAAATTTGGAAAAAAATTTAGTGTAACATTTTTTAGTTACGCGTGACATTTTTCCGTTACGCGCCATCTTTTTCTTATCCCTACCACGCGTGACTCGACGTATTTCTGTAAAGTTGCATATAGTAAATTATTTTTTGAAAAATAACGTCATAAAGAAGTTTCACTTCGTACGTGTGTACACTAGGACACGCACACATTTTTTTTATAATAAGCACGTCAAAGAGACAATATAATATTTTTCATCTGTTAACTTTCTTCACCGTCAGATATGGAACCCAGAACTTTAACACTACATTTTAACCACTGTACAATGGCGTAATAAATAATTACCTTCAAATAATGATTAAGTCGTGCCAAAGCTTCGACGAATACATCGGCTCCTTTGTTACCAAATTCGTATCTACCCGCAATGAAGAAATATAGCGTCTTGTCGAGGTCGAAGTTGAAATGCCTGGAAATAAGTGGATTATTTATTTATGTATTATATTTTATTTTTATCCATTTTCTTAATTATATAAATACCTAGCTTTTTTTAAGTTTTTTTTATAGTGGTATAGTTATGGATAAGGTAATGGTTATGGGTACAGGTATAATTATAGATAAGGTAACGGGTATGGGTTCAGGTATAGATACGGATACAGGTATGGGCACAGGTATAGATACGGATACAGGTATAGATACGAATACAGGTATGGGTACAGGTATAGTAATGCGTATTTAGGTACGAGAACACGTACGGAATACGGATACGGGTATAGTTACAGGTAAAGGTACGTATATGGGTACAGTACTCCAAACTTAATAATGCGCATGCAAATCTTCGCTAATTGTCGTATTTCCGAAGACACTCGAATCATTGAATCGTAAGAACCCTAAACAACGCACTTGCATTTTACACCTTGTTCAAAAGAAATAGAAGTCAATTCACGGTCATACACAATCAAAAACAAATCGGGCGGTAGGTGACGGTAGCCTGTCAGTTAAAAAACTAAAAAATCCGTCAGTCGTCTTTAAATATTGGTAGTGATTGCACGTGTTCTCTCTGTGTGGAATTATATAGAGCTGCTATTACATAGGTACCCTTCTTGGTTTTGTTTTTAAAGGTGAATTAAATTCATCGATGAAATGATTTACACAGGTGATGGCAGTAGGGAAAGTGAAAATGAAGAAGAGCATAATGAAAGTTCCGATGTACGTAAAATGTCAGAAATAAAGATAATCCCTGATTTTGATTGTTTTTATTTTTATTTTTTTATAATTGTCATAATATTGAAGAATGATCAGTATACTTTTGAACTGAGATTTTAATGATCAGATATATGGTTTAAATATAAACCTGTATAAATTTAAATTTATTAAGAATAGAAAAAATTCGATCACGAGGCGGGACTCGAACCCGCATCCTTTCGCGCCATTCCCGAGTCCCGCCTCGTGATCGAATTTTTTCTATTCTTTATAAATTTATATTTATAAAGCATTTGAATGCTATAAACCTGTGTTTGAAAACCATATTTTATACAATACTAGCTTGCCACCCGCGGCTTCGCCCGCTTTGTCTAAAACCTAATAAATTATATACTAAAACCTTCCTCTTGAATCACTCTATCTATTAAAAAAAACCGCATCAAAATCCGTTGCGTAGTTTTAAAGATTTAAGCATACAAAGGGACATAGGGAAATAGGGACAGTGAAAGCGACTTTGTTTTATACTATGTAGTGATAAATTTTGTGTTATTTTAACCTTCTTTTCTTCCATCATTACACCAGCTTCAGTAAGACACTTTAAAAGAACTATAAAAATTTCCAAGTAAATCAATCCAACAAAGATATATTCGCAATCGTGGGGTTATCCTCGCTATTTACTTACAAGGAATTATCGAAACAAAATCGTTACTTACAAATACATATTAATTTCTTTTAGCACAAAACATATAATTTGACTAAATTATGCATGAAGAAAATGCATTTAACCACTCTATATAGATATCATCTTCGGACGCTCCGGGAATATGACAGTTGCCGAACAGCGACGAAGATTTCAATGCGCATTATTACTTTTGGAATACTGTACTTGTATGAATTTGAATATGATTTTGAGTTAATTACACTTTATTACCCATAAAAATGTCCTCTAGCGAACTCATTTATCTTTTCCTTGGCTAACGCGTGTAGATTCTGAAATTCATGTATTGTTGAGAATTTCTTTACGTTCAAACCGTTTGGTGTAATGAAGTCCGGCTTCCTATGTAAGAGGTGTTCAGCTTCGAATCCTGGAAAATACATAATAAAAAGACGTGTGTCACTCGGGGACTGCCGCGGTAAAGCTATTGCATGCTATGCCTTCAAGCCACACCTCCGTGTCTGTCGGAGTGAGGAGCGTGAGGTTTTTTCGTTACGGAATTTCTCGATTCGGTACCCGCGCTCAAGGCCCGCGATAGAAGCTATGCAATAGCTTAAAAAGTAATATATTAAAAAAAATTATTTGTTTTGTAAAAAGAGTACAATACTCTTTTTTATAGATACTTTAAAAAAGAGTATTATAGATTACAAATTGAAATTAAGTGTCTGCAATTGGAAAAGAAAATTCACATTTTTATTTATTTCTTAGAATATTTTAATACGCTGTTTATTCGCTATATACTAGAGGTTGTTGTTATAAATTAATATTACTCCATTTAGTTTTACTCTCAGAAAATTGCTCTTTTTTTTTACGCTGCAATAGGGGAGAGCTTGGCCACGATCTCGCCTGGTGGTAAGCTGAGATGTGGCCTAAGATGGAGCGCGCTTCCCTAGAATGTACCTGTTCACTCTCCTCTTACTTTAATAAAAAAGTTTATTTGACTTTGCAGCATTAAAATTTTATTAAGGGCTGATTTTTCAATCCTTGGTTAAAACTTATTCGTCGAATAATGTATAAAACTACCATTTTAAAAACGTATTCTAATTGCCCGTATTTGACAGTTTACGTGACATTTTAATAGTATCGTGTAATACTTTATTGGACGGATAAGTTTTATCCAAGCATTGAAAAATCGGCCCTAAGTAGATTTTAAGAATAAAGTTAATCATATAAATAAGAAACTACGCTTCGTGCTTTTAAAGTGACTAAATCCAATTTTGCAAAGAGATATCGTGATAAGTACATTTTTACAGACTATTTTACTTCTAAATAGCTAGTTTCAATATATCTTATATAACTTCAGTACTAATTTTAACCAATATAAAAAATCAAGGCCAAAACACGCTTAACCGTTTATATGTTACCTGTAATATCCGAAACGGTAGTAAAAGTGTGCGTCATATGAGCAGCAGCCCGTTCCATACAATAGCGGTGGTATATCTGTCTCTTTCCCGCTTCTTCGTCCACTGAGAACTGGAAAGAGATAGCTATATGTTTATTGGTGTTTGTATTGTTGTAGTTATGTTTAAGTAATTAACATTGACTATATTATATGAGAGAGTAGAATTTATTAATTTAGAAAATATCTGTTTGTTTCTTTAAAGGCTCTAGCAAACTTCTGAATCATTTTTTTTTTCGAATTCAATTTGTCTGTATGTGTCTCTATCTATATATAAACAGTATTATTGTATCAAATTTTAAAACTAAATTAGTATTACAGTACATCCAGAAAATGTTGATTGAACTTATATATATTAACGATTCAGTTTTAAAGAAAATTATTAATTTTTAATCTACTATAAATAACACTTTTAAACTAAGTGTATTACGTAAAAAGTTTAGTGTATAAGTGCAAATATATTAGTATAATATATTTGCACTTATACACTAAACTGTGCTCCGCTCCCGTTGGTCTTAGCGTGATGATATATAGCCTATAGCCTTCCTCGATAAATGGGCTATCCAACACCGAAAGAATTTTTCAAATCGGACCAGTAGTTCCTGAGATTAGCGCGTTCAAACAAACAAACTCTTCAGCTTTATAATATTAGTATAGATTAGGTTTTAGACAAAGCGGGCGAAGCCGGGGGCGGAAAGCTAGTATTAGTATAAAACTTACCTTATCCAAATTATTGTAGAAATCAGTGTTGCCAGCACACAGATATCTTCCCAGTAGAGTCGCATGGGTCGTGAATACAGTTGCCACATCTACATGTCGCACTCTGGAAATTATTTAATCGTATTTTTAGTACTTTTTCAGCTTTTTCAAGTGTGAAGATATATTTTATTTATTACTCTTTAATAAAACTATACATGGGAAACTTATAACTTATGTATACAAAACAAAAAAACACTATAGTTAACACTATATGAGAGAAAGAGATAATTATTACTATAAGATAAAGATAATTATTGTCATAATATACACTTATTGAAAGAAGAAGAAAGAAAGAAAGAATGTTTATTGGTTATAGGAATTTTGTTGTGATTTCCCCTTCAGAGTATTGTTTTAATAAAGTAGTAAATCTAATAAAATCATCCTTTATTTATATTTGTCCTTATTTAAACTAGATTGAAAAGTAATCCTAGTTTAGAAGTATTTGGATCAATGCAAGAAGATAATAAATAACATTATAACTAAGTAATTAATACGAAAGTAGACTATTATAATTATTATTCTATTTATTCGAGTTAAATATATCTAACCTCAAAACAATTAAACCAGTGCCAGCCTGCCATTCGTGGAAATGTGCGACCACCCGCGGCGGTGTGTCACTGTAGTTCTCGGCTGCTTTGCGAAACTGCAATATAATTATATAAAAATATTCATTTAATAATATATAAATAATTTATTTTATACATATACAATCATATTTTTAGAGAGAAAAATGTTGAACGACCAGATAACATGATATTTTTTTTTCTTTCAAAACTAGTTTTTAACCGACCTAAAAATTCACCTGGTGTATTTTTTTTATTTTTATGATTTTCCTATTGAAATGAGCATAAGAAATAGTGATTGATAATTTAGTGCTGAAAATCAGCATTAAAACTATACGAAATAATCTACATTCTCAACTCATATATATTGTGTATCTATTAACACCCTGTACAACACAACCCAAGTATGGGATTCTGATGGAGCATGTCCTACTAATATTATAAATGCGAAAGTTTGTTAGGATGGATGTGTGTGTGTATGTTTTTTACTCTTTCACGCAAATACTATTGAACTGATTACAATGAAATTTAGCACAAATATACCTCTATATGTAAGTAACTTGGATTAACACATAGGATAGGTTTTATTCCGGAAATCCCATGGGAACGAGAACTATGCGGGTTTTTCTTTGAAAACGCGGGCCAAGTCGCGGGCGAAGAGCTAGTATCCCATAATTCTTGTTTGTTACACCCTGTATAACTCACCTCGGTGATAAACTGTGCGACCATGAAGCCCAGTATCACCGCGTCATTCGCCTCAATGTCCAAGTGTGGGATTCCGATGGAACATGTATCCCATAATTCTTGTTTGTAAGTATCGAGTTGCCATGCGGCTGAACCGATGTCGAAGAGAATTATTTGTGGGTTGCCGTCTACTAGCCAAGTGCCGGTGTGGAGCTGAAATGATGGGATTGTATTTGTATGTAATTTTATTTATTAACAAAAAAACTCTATTATTACGCCTACTTTAATGCAATAAAATAATGGCAGCCTACTTGGCCAAAAGGCTTGTACTGACTTCATAAAAAAAAGACGGGTTGCACTCCGGGAGTGCCGCCAGAAGTGAAAACTTGATTATTAACGTTGAGCATGTTTGATATCCATCCGTCTTACGCTTTTTCGATCAGGTCACGTGTCCTGACGCGAGTTTAAGATTTTATACCCAACGCCGCTAAAGAAGTTTTCACTTCAAATAATAAATAAAATTAAAAATCATTTATTTGTTTCATAACACAGTGTACAATAAGCTTCAAATACAATAAAAAGAAATTGCATATAAATAATTGGAACTCATAGAATGTTACTCTTATACTATTTAAAATTAAATAGTTACAATTTTAATTTCAGCAGAAGTGTTCAATAGTTGACATCGATATAACTTGCTGTTACTTTATTTTTGTATTATTATTTATTACTTTTAAGCACATTTTATAAACTTATCTGTATAAACTAAAAATAAATTGACTCTCCAAGTTTTATTCCAGGATATAAATACATATTTGCATACCAATTTTTTTTCTAATACAATTTTATGCCATTCATTTATTTGTAGCTGTGAACATTGTTATAACTGACATTCAATTTAACCTACACATTAATAAACTTTCTTAAGATTTCATCTCGTCTATTATATTTCATAGCAATATTACAACACAAAGATTTTCTTTGACACAAAGATTTTCTTTGACATTTTAGAATCATATTTTATTAAAAAATAACAATACCTTATACCCCTGACTCCTCATAGCATTAACAGCAATAGTAAGGGGAGAGTTTTGGGGAAAATCTGCTTCCTCCACCTCTTGCTTTGCGCATGATTCTTTGTATGGACCTAAAATATGTACAGAAAGACATAGTATACATACACTTGTCAACTTTTAACATGCATATACAAATTATTCTATAAAAAAAAGACGTGTGGCACTCGGGGACTGCCGCGGTAAAGCTATTGCATGCTATGCCTTCAAGCCACACCTCCGTGCCCGTCGGAGTGGGGAGCGTGAGGTTTTTTCGTTACGGAATTTCTCGATTCGGTCCCCGCGCTCAAGGCCCGCGATAGAAGCTATGCAATAGCTTAATAATGTAATATTCTGAGTTCTGACTGATTTGGAATAATTATTACTTTAGTTAAAAAAAAATTAAAAACATGAAATTATTTTCACGGACCCTTGATAAGTGTAAAAAGATTTTTAATTTAATCTGTCCGTTTAAAGTGGGTCAAAATCGAGGCTAAAGGAATCGGTTACATACAAACATACAGGTGAAGCTTATAAAAGCGTGTTAAAAATAAACACATACCCAAAAGACAGTAGTTATCACCCATTTCCTCAGTAGAAACATATGCTTTCGATCTTATGACCGTGTAAATTCCACCAACTGAAAAACAAGATACACATATAAAAGCATATAAAAAAAATGTGTGCGTGTACTAGTGTACACACGTAAGAAGTGAAACTTCTTTATGATCTTACTTTTCAAAAAATAATTTACTATACGCAACTTTACAGAAATACGTCTAATCACGCGTGGTAGGGATAAGAAAAAGATGGCGCGTAACGGAAAAATGTCACGCGTAACGAAAAAATGTTACACTAAATTTTTTTCCAACCCCTATAAAGAAGTTTCACCTCAATAATGTTGTACTAATTTATTTACTACTTTATGTATAGAATAATATTATTAGAAGTTAGTTAAAATTGTGACAAGGGCATCTAATAAATCAAGTCGGAAGAGGCACTTGATTTATATATAAATAAAAATAACATGAATTATTCCTATCCTACTAATATTTTACACGCGAAAGTTTTTAATGAAAAATCCTCTTTCACGCGAAAACCACTGAACGAATTTTGTTGATACTTGGCTGTGCTTGTCTTGTTTATTCGATAGGTAAACGCATTCAGGTATATTGTTTATATATTGCCTTCATTTTTTCTAGTTTTGGACATTCTGTAACATTCATATGATATTTTATAAAAGCATAGGTACTTTCTATGTCCGAATCCCGAGTGTGTGTAAGGTGTTTCTTGTTATTGTTCTTGTTACAATAGGTCTTAGCAATAGGTGTTCCTTGTTCTCAAATAGTGTAAACTATTTCAACTAAAAAGTATCTATATAATATCTCAAATACAAAGTGATTCAATGAGCATATACTCCAGATTAAGATCTACATTGTAACGAGAGTAAGCACAATGACCCATTGTACTAGATCAGAGCTGGAACCGAACAGGACTAACCCGTCCTAGGTCCAATGTTATACTTATATACCTAGGTGCGAATGTGTTTAATGAGTAGGTACTGAAAAAATTTAGAAGACTGTTGTTGCTATATGTATTAAGAACAATTTTCTAATCAATCAAAATTTTTTTCGAATCAAAAATATCTTTCCTACTTATATTAAAATTAAAAATGTGAAGTTTGTGAGGATGGATGTATATGTATGTGTAGGTTTGTTACTCTTTCACGCCAATACCAGGCCTCCGTCACTCGCTCAAGGTCGCGCTATAAGTGCCTACCGCACAGTAGGTCGGTACCATAGACTATATACTTAATACAGAGAGTCGGTACCGACTACCGACCCAAGCGGCAGTTGGTTGGCACACGCGAGACTGCGCACCCGCGTCACGTTTCCCGCGCTCGCTACAAAGATGCCCGGTTATTGCGATGTGGACGGGTGTCGGAGTTCAAGAGTGAATAACAAGGAATTGTCTTTTTTTCAATTGCCTAAACAGGAACCAGGAGACACATATAGCGGGTCCACGCGGGTGAAACCGAAGGAAACAACTACTATCAATAAGATTTCATTTTTTTTATTGTATAATGTAACAAATATAATTAACAATAAAAAAAAATGTTGTGTGGTTTTATGAAACCACGGTAAAAGTGAAACTGTTCGAACGATTCCGAACACTGCTTTGTGTAGCGCATGTCGCGTGTCGGTCGGCTGCCGAGTAGGTATACCTACTCGGCAGCCGCGATACACGCGACATGCGCTACACAGACCAAAAAGTTTGAGACGATGTAATAAAAGTTTCACTTTAATTAAGTGTTTCAGCAACTCTGTGTTTAATTTACGCGCTCGGTACAACCCTAAAGTTTTCGTTTGATGACGCAATCACGCGGCGTGCGCGGGAAACTCGCTTCTCGGTGCGTGTTCGTAGAGTACATTTCTTACTGCAGCCGAGTTGCGGCGCATTTTGTAGGTAAATATAGCGTAGGTATTTTAGCTTTTGTATGGGAGTGATGTATCTGTTACGAAGTAACTATTCTCTAATCTGTGCCAATACTACTGAGCCGATTACAATGAAATTTAGCACACATATAGAGGGTAACTTGTATTTACATAGGATAGGTTTTATCCCGGAAATCCCACGGGAACGGGAACTATGCGGGTTTTTCTTTGAAAGCGCCGGCGAAGCCGCGGGCGGAACGAGGTATACAAAAAAATGAACTAAAAACATGCTCCAATGACATTACTGTACCTACTGTCATCAATCGTTTCAAAGTATATGCATTTTAACCTTTTAATTACTACTGTAAACCATACTAAAAATTACTCTTATAATATATTCCCATACTATACCTTTATTAGCAGCCTCCCAAGCTGTTTCAAAGGTCCATCTATTCTCATCATTAGCTGCTTGACCCCTATCCATGTAGGACAGAAGATCGTGCGTAGATTCCGACCTGTAAAAGCGTCGGGAGGAGCGGTCGCGCGACATGTTGGCTGAAAACATGTTATGGTATTTAAAAATAAGAAATAATGATATAAATAGATTTTTAATAATCAGAAAATTAGTTAAAAGCTTAGGTTAAAAGAGGTTAAAAGTATAATTGTTAGCTATGCATTTTAATTGAAGAATCTGTTTGAAAGAGGTCAGAACCTACTGGCACAGTATTACAATATTACAATATTACAATATATACAATATATATACAATATATATATTATAAAGGCGAAAGTTTGTATGGATGTATGGATGTATGGATGTTTGTTACTCTTTCACGTAAAAACTACTGAACCGATTACAATGAAATTTAGCACACATATAGAGGGTAACTTGTATTTACATAGGATAGTTTTTATCCCGGAAATCCCACGGGAACGGGAACTATGCGGGTTTTCCTTTGCAAACGCGGGCGAAGCCGCGGGCGGAAATCTAGTTACAATATATTTAAGAAATATATTGTAATACTGTACTACCGGTTTGAATTAAAGAAAAAATGTTTATTCGTTTGATAGGATATTTAATATTTATCAAGAAAGGCTATAAAAAATGTTTATAAAACTATGAGATATGACCATCCGGTGAGGAGCATCAATGAAAAAACATTTTTTTTTTTTGTAAGCATACGAAGTCTAGTGGGTCTGTTACAGATTATTATAGACTCTGTGACAAAAATCAAACATAAAGGGAGTTAATTAATAAGGGACATGATTTGAACGGAAAAAGTACAACGTGAAATTCATGTTGAATTCATGCCATAAAAGTCGTAATCTAAAATCTAGTTTCCTGTTTTATTTGTTACTAGCTGCTCCGCGCGGTTTCACCCGCGTGGCTCCACTCCTGTTGGTCGTAGCGTGTTGATATAATAGCCTATAACCTTCCTCGATAAATGGGCTATCTAACACCGAAAGAATTTTTCAAATCGGACCAGCAGTTCCCGAGATTAGCGCGTTCAAACAAACAAACAAACAAACTCTTCAGCTTTATAATATTAGTATAGATTGATTGGTGAATTTATACCTACTTTTCTCCCATGTTATTATCCACGTCACTAAACGTGAAACTGCAAATATATTTGGCGGGCGCCCAATGTCAGTCAATGAACAATTTATGTAAATTAGCAAAAATAAATTATGTAAGTTTGTTTTGCATCATCCAACATATGACAACTCCTGTGTGGTGAATTACTTTGTCTGTGATATTTTGGGCTTAAAGAATGCACTGAAAACATAGTATAGAAAACAAGTAGGTCGACTCCCGGCGTTTCGACTTATATACCTACGATAGATATAACTTTAAGTAATGCGATAAGGTATTTCTCTCACGATTAAATCAAACAGTCAAATCCGAATCGAATTACCTAGAGTTGAATGACGTTCATTATTTAATAGTATAGGTATATAAGCGTCCGAGATTGAGAAGCCCGGTTATCGATCACTAGCTTCGCTTCGCGGTTTCACCCGCGTGGCTCCGCTCCTCCTAGTCTTAGCGTGATGATATATAACCTATAGCCTTCCTCGATAAATGGGCTATCTAACACCGAAAGAATTTTTCAAATCGGACCAGTAGTTTCTGAGATTAGCGCGTTCAAACAAACAAACTCTTCAGCTTTATAATATAAGTAACTATAGATTTATCTACGCAACCCTAAAAATATTTTAACCGATCTACAATTAACGGCAAAATCAATAATCATACAAAAACAGCAACATAGCACCACCCTTTTTAAAGTCGGTAAATGACATACCATGCATTCTAAATTCGGGACCACGCGCCACGCATCCCTAGCTATCTGACCCTGACTTTGTGATAATTTATCATAATAATAATTATTATGATTAATTATTAATCATTTACTTTATCTACTTTCGTACTACAATACGTGATCAGTATGGACACATTGTTATGTTCCCACGTGGATATTTAGATAAGAATTGTAATTTGTAGACATTTAATATTGATATTAGTTTTTCGATTTCTCTCAATTTTTCAATTGGTGTTCGATAATATAATAACATAATCTATAATAAATGTAATTATAATGACTTAAAATTTGATGAGTTTGTGTGCTTGAACATGTTTATCTCAAAAACTACTGGGCCAATTTAAAAATTCTCTCACCATTGTACACAGATATTATGTCTAAATCTAAGGTCTTAATATATAAGAATCATTAACCTCATTAGAATTGATCAAGTTATTTTGTTTATGGATAAAACAATATAGACAGACAATTACAAAAAAAAATTATCTATTGTTTTATAAAAAATAACATTCACATTCTTAAATATAATTCAACAGCTTCTTAGTGCGACTTAAAACTTTCAATTAACTGTCTGACTTAAATCACAGGCAGTTAACTAATATTATAAATTAAGAAAACATAATATGATTCACATTCTTAACTACAAGATGATATTTTTTCACAAATGACAGCAAATTATATTATGATGACCATATAAAGATAAGATATAATATCTCTTTATGTAATAACATCAAAACAAGACAAGGTATTTATCTATAAATATGTTTTTTCTGTGAAGGGTATTTAATAGATCTGTATAAAAAAAAGTTATATCAATGTACCTACTTAAAATTACTCATGTGTATATTATAGAAACTGTGCCCGCGGTTTTATCCGCATTGCTCAGCTCCTGTTGGTCTTAGCGTGATGATATATAGCCTATAGCCTTCCTCGATAAATGGGCTATATAACACCGAAAGAATTTTGAAAAACGGACCAGAAGTTCCTGAGATTAGCGCATTCAAATAAACATATAAAGTCTTCAGCTTTATAATATTAGTATAGATAAACATTTAAACTTCTTTCTTGGCATTGTGGTTTACTTTTCAAAGAACCAAATGAATATTTGAAGGTGACAAAAACTAAAATGGTAACAGAAAAGACACAGATGTCTGAACAACTACAATTTGTCCATGAATATAATATATGAAATGCATATGCCTGCCTGCTTGAAAATCTTCGAAGATTGAGAGTATTAGCTCTTAAGAATTAATATTTTTTACTTAGTTATATTGTAAGTAAAAAATATTAATTCTTTAATTACATTTTATCCGCTGGAGTTAGGCTGCTGGTAATCGGTCATTATGGAAATCTTTGGGGGAGGCCTATGTCCTGCAGTGGACGTCTTGAATGGCTGGAATG
This sequence comes from Colias behrii, assembly GCA_029959065.1. Taxonomy (NCBI): domain Eukaryota; kingdom Metazoa; phylum Arthropoda; class Insecta; order Lepidoptera; family Pieridae; genus Colias; species Colias behrii. Next base: position 3,282,200 of record JARWMC010000029.1, on the reverse strand, counting down.
ATGATGATGATGATGATGATTTTATCAGCACACTTGTTATGTGACTGAATTGTTAGTATTCAAATATTTCTAATTCACACTGTACTTGACTTTGAGTATTATTCATTTTTTTAATAATATTTATTTAAATAAATGGTCTAATAATTCTAAAAATATCTATATTTTCTTTTATAGTTGTTTCTGTGAATGAATTAAGTTTATTGTATAATAAATACATACGTATTTATCGAATTTATTAAAATAATTCTTACGATGAATATTTATGGATTATTAAATAGTACTTATATTTGAATATAAATTACTCTAATTCCAATATTTAATTACAAATCCCAAACTTGAAACATTATTAGAATTTATTTTGTAATTTAAAAGAAAATTAAGAATGTATGTCCTAGCCGCATTCGCCGGCATTTAAAATATATTTAACACGCGTGCAATTGAATGAATTCGTAAAATAAACATCGGCATTTATTAACGAGTATCTACACGCTACGGCAACGATTATAAGAGATAAAAATTATTTATAGATCACTGAATGAAGCGACGCGACGTAGCTAAGAATACTTAGTAAAGTTTACTTACATTTTAAATAAGACGATTGACCCTATGGAATCTTGTAGAACAGGTTTTATCACTGAAAACTTCACTGAATACGTGGCACAATGGGGTTTATAGCTCGATCAAGTTGCCCCGAACTTATTACGATATGAATTTAATAAATCGCATGTCTACGCGGGTAGGAAATTCAAATAAAATGAATTTTCGCGAGTTATCAAAATTCAAACGTCAAACTAGTCGATTTGAAGGTCACCTTGAAGTGACAACAACGTAAAAATGTTGCAACACTCGCAAGATTTTAGATAATTCAAAAATTAATTGAACAAAAATAAAATTATGATTGTGAAGTAGATATCGACACGTTTTGTTTACAACGGCGGTGCAAACGTAAGGTAAGACAAATAGCAATTAATGTTAAAACTTACAATTTGCAAACGTACTTCTCATACGTTCTAAACGCATTAAATGGATTAAATAATATCTCTATCTTTTGATGTAGTACGGCGATAATAAATCTCTGATTAGACTTTATTATAAATTTTGTAGTACAATGTCGTACAATGCACAGTTGATTGCAGTAAGTTAATTTCTATACAATGTATATGAAAGAACGGCATACCGTTTAGGCATTCGGAAAAAAAGTTTATTACAAGTCTCCACAGTAACATTTCAAGAAAAATGAAATGAATTTATCTAATTTACATAACATAAATCAAATTTATGCTATGTAAATTAGATAAAGGATATCTGTAAGTTTTCAGTGAGTAATGACTTACAAAAGCGGTTATTTTGTGGCAATTTCATTGATAGTGTTGCCCTCTATTGGGTTGAAAAATCAACACTTTATATTATAGGGCTGGTTTGTTGGTTGTTTTTTTTTTTTCAATTACCCAGAACTAACAATAATTTTATACTCACTTTCTAAAATCATAGTGCATATATTTTGCAATTCTTATAATAATATGAGTATCTTTGGACTACTGTGTTCTAGCTGTTTAAATCATTATGGATAGTTAGAATTTATACAAAATAAAAGACCACATTTATGTATGAAAGTTCTTTATTTTTAATTGCAAATAAATATCTAATTAATAATCAACACTTATACGGTATTATTAAATATAAGGCACCTCGAAAACCAATTCAAAACATGTTTCTAAAACTACAAGTTTTCCGGCACTCGGATATAGGTATATTATATCGTATTTTAAATATAATAGGGTTTAACCCATTTAAAATACCATAAAATATGTTTTTAATATGTAGTATTCTGCCTTATAAGCTTTGATTATATACTCCCTAGATAGAGTATCGGCGCGTCAAAAGCGTCGATAAAAATATCAGCTAACTGTTAGCCTCTAAAGCGCTCACCACTCCTCAGTGTCAATTGTAACGTCAAGAGATACGCACGCACGGCTCATTTTTTGCGTTAGATTATTTCGGTGAAAATGACAAGCTGCGCGATTAAAATCTGCAGAAATTACAAAGGACGTTTACGAACAACTAACAAAATCTCCTACCATCGGTAAGTAACTCAAAACTAATAGTAATTTACGGAAACAAAAATAACAAATTCATAATTATTTTCACAAAATCAACGCGTCGTTTTTTAGTGTTGCCAGTCTTGGATTGCGAATTTCCCCATAGAGTTAGTTGTCTTAAAAGCTGATGTATGTTCATTTTTACCCGACTGCACCTGAAGTAGGAAATACATCAGGGAAGGTGTGTGTATGTATGTATGAATGTATGTGGGTGTGTTTTAAAAACTGTTTGGCTGAGCCTACAGCCTTAATGGATGGACCGATTGTTTTTGTTTTGCAAGCTTCCGCACAGTCGGATGTTTTTTTTTTAGTCTTAAATATTTTAATATTTATTTTTGAAGTAAAACTACTCTAGGCGCGGTTGAGAGTAAATGAGATTATTTTTCGGATGGAAATAACGCTCTATAGTCTGTTGACACAATTTCCGCTACTTAAAAACAGAAAAAAAATCTATACGTCTCAAAGGTCGGTATACCTGTTTAAGAATATCTATGGACGCAGTATAATTTTTTTTAAATTGTACCGATTTCGTACAAAATCGATATCTCAGGATCCTTAGGATCACAAAACAGGAAACTGTTACCAAAATTTAAAAAAGTCAACGCCATTTTGATTTTTTTTGTTATTGTACCGATTTCGTTCCAAATCGATATCTGAGGATCTCTAGGATCGCAAAACAGGAAACTGTTACAAAAATTTGAAAAAGTCAACGCCATTTTGAAATTTTCTGTTATTGTACCGATTTCGTTCAAAATCGATATCTGAGGCTCCCTGGGATCGCAAAACAGGAAACTGGTACCAAAATTTTAAAAAGTCAGCGCCATTTTGAAATTCTTTGTTATTGTACCGTTCTCGTTCAAAATCGATATCTGAGGATCCTTAGGATCACAAAACAGGAAACTGTTACCAAAATTGAAAAAAAGTCAACGCCATTTTGAAATTTTTTGTTATTGTACCGATTTCGTTCCAAATCGATATCTGAGGATCTCTAGGATCGCAAAACAGGAAACTGTTACAAAAATTTGGAAAAGTCAACGCCATTTTGAAATTTTCTGTTATTGTACCGATTTCGTTCAAAATCGATATCTGAGGCTCCCTGGAATCACAAAACAGGAAAATGGTACCGAAATTTAAAAAATTCGGCGCCAATTTAAAAGATTCGACAGTTAACTGACATAGAAACTGCAAGAATTGTATATTTTGCTTCTTTACCAGCTGAATTTATTAAATTTTGGTACCAGTTTCCTATTTTGCGATCGTAGATCCTCAGATATCGATTTTGAAGGAAATCGGTACAACAAAGAATTTCAAAATGGCGGTGATTTTTTAAAATTTTGGTACCAGTTTCCTGTTTTGTCATCCTAGAGATCTTTAGATATCGATTTTGAACGAAATCAGTACAATAACAAAAATTTCAAAATGGCGTTGACTTTTTTTATTTTAGTAACAGTTTCCTGTTTTGTGATCCTAAGGATCCTCAGATATCGATTTTGAACGATATCGGTACAATAACAAAAAAATCAAAATGTCGTTGACTTTTTTAAATTTCGGTACCATTTTCCTGTTTTGTGATCCCAGGGAGCCTCAGATATCGATTTTGAACGAAATCGGTACAATAACAGAAAATTTCAAAATGGCGCTGACTTTTTAAAATTTTGGTACCAGTTTCCTGTTTTGCGATCCCAGGGAGTCTCAGATATCGATTTTGAGCGAAATCGGTACAATAACAACGAATTTCGAAATGGCGCTGGCTTTTTGAAATTTTGGTACCAGTTACCTGTTTTGCGATCCTAGGGATCCTTAGATATTGATTTTGAACGAAATCGGTACAATAACAGAAAATTTCAAGATGGCGTTGACTTTTTTAAATTTTGGTAACAGTTTCCTGTTTTGTGATCCTAAGGATCCTCAGATATCGATATTGAACGAAATCGGTACAATAACAAAAAAATTCAAAATGGCGTTGACTTTTTTAAATTTTGGTAACAGTTTCCTGTTTTGTGAACCTAAGGATCCTCAGATATCGATATTGAACGAAATCGGTACAATAACAAAAAAAATCATAATGGCGTTAACTTTTTTAAATTTTGGTAACAGTTTCCTGTTTTGTGATCCTAAGGACCCTCAGATATCGATTTTGAACGAAATCGGTCAATTAACAAAGAATTTCAAAATGGCGCCGAATTTGGGTTAAATTTAAAAATGATGCAGGCGAAGCTGCCGGCAAACCTGTAGTATTTTTATAAGTCGACACTATATTATTACATTAATTAATAAAACATATTTTGTAAATGCTAATTGATTTTTATTTGATTGTATTTTCTATTCTATAAAAATCATATTCTAACTCAAGAGACAACTAAACACAATTGAAAGTACAATATTAAACTATTATTTATGATTTTATTAACATGACATAATTTTACAGGTTTTGCCCCATTTTATCGGGATAGATTCATTAGCTGGTAACTCCCTGATACAAATGACGCTGGTGTAAGACATAGCAATCGCTAAGCGTGTGTGCGTGCCTCACTCACACACGCTTGTAAATACTGGCCAGTTTTTGTTGCATCGGTCATTGCGTGAGGCGTTATCTAGGGAGTATATAATCAAAGCTTATAAGGTACGATGTAAGTGTAACTTCATCACACATTTATCAAAACTGTTCAAGATGTAACAAATTTGTTAGGGCATATTACACCATTCATAAACTATAATCCGTACTAATATTATAAATGCGAAAGTAACTCTGTCTGTCTGTCTGTTACTCAATCACGCCTAAACTACTGAACCAATTTGCATGAAATTTGGTATGGAGATATTTTGATACCCGAGAAAGGACATAGGCTACCATTTATTGCGAAATATGTACCACGGGCGAAGCCGGGGCGGACCTCTAGTTATTTATAAAACAGGTACAGGAACTAAATATATACTTTTATATGTTCTGGCATATATATCTTCTTATGAAGCAGCGTTTTATAGCGGTAATTACAAAATTATTAAAATTCCAAATGCGCAGTTTTGAACAATACAATTTGCGAAATGAATAAATTTTCTGCACCATATGCAATCTATATATATACAAATGAAAGTTTGTCTGTAAGTCCTTTATAGAATCGTAAATTATGCATTTGATCATGTGATGATCTTAAGCAATGTACTGTAAACAAGCATACAAAGGTTGGTTCGACCAATCTTCGACAATGTACAGACCAAGCGAAATTATAATTAATCTAAACTTAAAGGCGGACTGGCATCGAATTCCTCTGCAAAAGGATCGATTGTGTTTTCTTGTTTTTCACTTATTTCATCATTATTAAAGTTTAATTTCACTGGATTCACACTAATTATCCTTTTTACAACGTTTCTACCCGTAGACAATACTGGACTACAGTCCAAATTCGAATTTTCTTTATCTGTGCGTAAAGATGTTGAAATATCTTTACTGGCAACATTTAAACTGTCATTTTTTGACGTTAACGGACTTTTGAAGGCATTTGTAACATTTTTCGATAAATTAATTATGTTCATTGGACTCAAGGGAGGTGGTTCACCGTAATATTTTAATTTGGATATCTTTTCATTGATTTTCTTCTTACGTAGTAACTCGCTAGGGGACATTTCGTGTGTATCTGTTTGTTTGAAAGTCGACTCAAAATCTGAGCTGCTTAGGTTCAAAATTGCGTCTCTGGCTATTGGTGAATCAATAAAGTTTTTATTCTTGGCAATATTGTAATCACTGTTATTTAATCTATACGGAGAAATGTCTGGTAAACGATGATTTGTATTTGCATTATTAATCTTTATAGCAACACAATCAAGACAAAATTTTCTCTTGTCCAAACCAGAGAATACTTTTATTAACTCCATACACAATTTTCTTAAGCAATCATATTTTGGTGTTTTTGTAAAATACGAAAATTCAGTAGCACGATACTGCGGTATGTTTTTCATGGTGTTGCCAGATCGTTTTTGTAAATTAACACAAGCAATAACTTGACCGGAATCAAGTATATTTTCGAAACCAAACTTCTTTATTCCACCCCAAAAGTTGATACATATTACATTTTTATTTTCATCAGCTAAATATACATTTTGATATAATTGTTTGGAATTTTCAAAATCTTTATTGGAAGGTTCGATTGATATAATAAAACCGACTGTATCGACTTCATTATTTTCTGTACATAAATTTGAATTTCGAATATCTTTTATCTGGTAACACTGTCGTTTTAGATAATCTGTGCATGAATTAATTTTCTCGGATTGTGTGATTTTTGATTTTTGAAATATAGAGTTTCTGTTTGCTGATAGCTGTATTTCTGAGTTCCTGAAAGAATTAAACTTAGTTAGGGCAAAGTTTTTAAATGACCTATTAAATGCTAATTAGGTTTGAAAGCTTTGCCAATAAAAAAAAACATAAACAATGGAGTACAGTGTTATCGGAATTAGTAAATTGTCTTCTAATAGCTAGCTAAATTCTAATTTTATATCACAAAAAAACTCGAATCGATAGAATAAGTTCTTCGAGAATAATTCTCCTTGCTCTAGTGATTTAAAGTTTCAACTAAGAAGGGTAACTTATCAATTAAAAACACTCTAAAAGAATTATTTGTTGATAATTACTAATTAGCATATTAAAAAAACTAGCAGTGCAGTAAAATTCTTAAATTTAAGGGACCAGAAATAATCATACACTACTCTAGAACTTATGATATCTTTCTCTATGGAAAACACGTCATCTCACTCACACATTAGCTGTCTCGCTCACACTTAATATCTTACCGAATAGCTGTAGGAACAACATTATACACATCTATCCATGTATTTTCAGTGATCACTTCTTGTAAGGCTTCGTTTGGTCGCCATATTGAGAGCATTCCTTAAAAATAAGACATAAAAAATATTTCCGATTGTATTTATAAACGAAAAAAATAAATTTACAAGGAATTTTTTACGTTATTATAAAAAATAAACATAAAAAGGGATAAAACCAAAACATAATATATTCTATACCATTCAACAATCACGTGATTTTTGTAATGCTTAAAGCATTTTCAAAATCGGTTAAGTATTTTTTGAGGTTATCAATTAAAACTTTAAGAATGAGTGTATTAAATCAAGAGAGTTCGATGAGGATTATATTTTATAGCTTTGAAATAGCATAGAATGATTATCATTTACATACCAATAAACAAAAATCAACGAATCAAATTGAAAAAGAGTTAAAAACGCTTCTAAAAAAAGTTTAGATAAAATAAAATACATTAAACACCTACTAAATACAAGAGCTTTAACTAAAACCTCATTTACATGCCTAATTCAAGGGTCATCACTTAAATTAAAACTCACCTTTATAAACCCTACACTCATTTTCCACACTGGCAACCCTGATCTTCAACAATGGCACCACACTCCTGGCAAAACCGAGCGAGCTGTTCTTTATTCTTTCTCTTACTTTCTCTTGCATTATTTCTATTTGTTTATCCTTAAGTTTCACTGTGTATTCTTGTAAGAGATGTAATTGGGATTCTGTTAAGTTTGCCTGTAGAAAAATATTTTTTTTTACTTATTTATATCATAGACAAATATACTCAATATAAATATATTTATATATTTATTAGTATAAATATATTTATTAGTCCATGTTTATATAGAAGTATATAGTTTAAAACAAACAATGGAAATTATTACATAAATACAAAACAGCAAATACTTATAAAAATTATGCAATTTCAGACTTTAAAGGCTCATAAAAAATCAACTTTTTCATAGACTCATAAAATGGAAGAATAATTAGTTTGATTGTTTAAAAAGCAAAGCCAAACCATAAAGCATTTTCCCATCAATAGTCTGGCCGCATCGTGTGTTGCTTAACCTTTATATCATTTATCTACTAGTTTTAAAAGCTATGATTATATTAATATAAGTACTTACCCTAAATTCAGCAGGGTCTCTATGTTTCTTCACGATTTTCGCAATTTGTGAACCGGACCCAAATTTTCCACTATCCATGTAGGTTTCAGAATCTTGAGATTCCTAGAAATAATTTTCAATATAACAATAGTCCAAATATAATTAATTCTTATTAATTCGACAAACATTTATTTATTCAATTAGACTTCTTTTAGAAGCACTGTCGAATCGTCATAACATATTTTTAACATTTACCACCGATTCGGAAAGCAGTATCTATGGAGAAGAACCGGCAAGTAACTCCATAGTTAAATTAGTATAAGGATGTGAAATATATATGTATCTTTTTTTTGGAAACTTCTCGATCGCGCAGTACGTTTGTAGTATATTATATATTATTATTATTATCAATCAGTTATGGGCATTCATTTTTTAAAGACAAACATCCTTCTAAGACTTTATAGAAAAATAAATCAAGGATTTTCGTAAGCACGTCACGCATATAAGTACAATAATTAATTAATTAAATAGACCATTTACCTGATCAAAAAATTCCTTCTCAACATCTTCATAGATTTTCTCCAAAATCAATTGTCGATCATTTTCATATTTCATTTGAAATAAGTTTTCCAATCTTTCTGAACGTGTAACTGTAAAAAAATTAAAAACATGCTAACAAAAAATAGATTTTTCAGGTATTCTTCTGATTTTTACTTGAAATTTTTCCTACATTAATCTTAAATGAGACAATTATAAAAATAAGAATGCATCTATTACACAAGTTTTAAAAATAACGTAAAATTTTCTTACAAACTTTTTCCACATAAAAATACCTACCAGTGCTGCCATCCTCAAACTTCTCTATATACAACATAGGATAAACTCTGGTAACAAAAACGCGCAATTTCGACACTTTCCCGCCTTCCGGTCTGACAGCTGACAGCTGGGACAACATGGCGGTGTTGCCATGGTAACCGAGCCGCGTATCCCAGCGCGCTCTGCGCGTCGAATTACCGGAGATTTTTAAACGTACGGATGATGTGTCCTGAAGAAAAAAAAAACAATTAAATGTTGGATAAATTTGTAAATAATAGTACTGATTAAAATAATAACTCTAACTCAAACATTTATTCATTCAAATACAAAATATGTTATTATACTAATTACTAAAATGCAGGACTTCTAGAATTTGGGTATCTTTGGAAGATTTCCCCACTATAAAAAAAAAAAAAAAAGGACTTCTAGAATTACATTATGCAATAAATGATTTTAACTTTGAATTACAATCTTTTCAAACTCAAACATTTATTTATTCAACGACTTCTTCTAGAAGCACTTTTGAATCGTCATTGCATATTTCAACATTTACCACCGATTCTGAAAGCATTATTTCAGTCACTTTTATAATAAAACATATTTAAATATTATATCTTACCTCCCAAGGTGCTACACCCTGTTCACAATTAACCAACTCAGCCCCATGTATGAAAAGTTTCATTCCCACAGATATTTTCCCGTCGTAAACGAGTTTAGAAATATATTTGTCTATGCTTGCTTTTAGGCAATACCAGCCATCTGTCAATAGTAGCTCTATGGTATCTGTCAAACTGGTAACACTGAAAAAATAGACAAGCAATAAACAACAGTACAAAAAATAGACAACAATAGATATTTGGAAACCTATTCAAATTTTGTGTACCAAATTTTCGAAATTCACATAAATACTAGGAAATTTGTAAGCATCAATACAAAAATGAAAAATTTTAAAAGATGACTTCATGCTTATTAAATTAATTCAGCAGTTTTGTATGTTTCATTAATAAATAATTATATAAGAAGTCATACTATTTTACCTTCACCTACAATTTATGTACCTAATAATGTCGCTTGTACTATTTGAAACTTGACACACACATAGTTTATGAATTACATACATACAGATATTGCATTTTTTATCTTTGGAGAACAGCAAGGACAAAGAGGTTACTTAATAATTTTAATAAAATTTAGTCAAATATATATCTTACCTGCTCACATAGACACCATCTACATAGACTCCAACAACACATAGAACCATAGATTTACTAGCAACATCATCCCTTTCTAGAATCTTCCTTAAAGCTGGTCTTTGCACATTATATAGCTCTCTGTCATATCTATATTTTAACTGTTCAAGCACATTTTTCACAGTACATACTCTTTCGAAGCAATGGGGAAATCTTATTTCATAGGAAATCAACTTCCAAGTTATCAATTTTAAGTGATTTTCTATCCAGCCTGATGGTATTATTTTGTTGTTAACAGACTCTGAGAAGATATCTTTTATTTTATCTGAACACCAAATGTCACCTGTCACTTCATTTCTCTCTGGTTTAAACTTGTAATCTAACATATTTCCATAGTGAAAATTAAGTATATCATCGTCTATTTGTCTAATATTATTTTTGATGTTATCTAAGTCTTTTAATCTAAATTTCTTTGTTTTCTTATAGCCGTCGTCAAATACGTAAATTTTATCACTCTTCGTTTGACAGGTGTCAATTTTCGCGCTCAAAATATTTCTGACAACGCTGGCGGGAGCTTGGAATTTCCGCTTTTTGGCCTTAGGACAAGATACAATAGGACTTCCCGATCTTTTACATTGCACAGGCGTTCTATCTTTTAAGAAGTCTTCTGTGTATAACGTATCTTCGAAGTTATTTACAACTTGTGTGTTGAAAATATCTTTCATGTTGATTTCGTCACAGTCATTGTTAATAGACTTTTTTTCTTCAACATTTAGACTCTTGGGACCAAATTGATTTATCTTTTTGGTTGCTTTAGAATCCGACGTTGTATGTATAGACAAATTATCTTTTGGCATTTGGTCAGGATGTAAGTCTATACCATCATATATTTGTTTAGTTCTTGCTAGAGCTTCTTTTGATACTTTTACTGTTTTATTACTTGCAGTTTGAAATCCTTGTAATTTAGGTATTGTACTATGAATGTTTTCTATATTATCATTCAATAATTTCTGACTTGCAATAATTGCATCTTTAGATATATTAACTGTTTTATGATTGGCTGTTTGAAATTGAAATTTTAATGAAGATACTTTTTGTTCAGGTTTTACTTCACCTGTATTTAAATTACTTTCAGTATCAATATCTATGTCATTAAAAATATTCTTAGTTCTAGCTAGAGCTTCTTTAGATATTTTGACTGGTCTATTGCTGGCTGTTTGAAAGCCTTTAAAATTACTTGAAGATTTTTCTATTGGATCATTCAGTAATACAGGATTAGCTAAGGCATCCTCAGTTACATCAACTTTATTTATATTAACAGTTTCTGTATTAACTTTAAACGATTCTTTATCTTCATTAACCAAGTCATTTTTCAATTCAGTGTCTATAGCATCAAACATTGTTTTATATTTATCCAAAGTTTCATTTGAAATTGCTATACTTTTTTTACTAGCTGTTTGGAATCCTTGGAATTTAGGTATGGAAGTATGAACTTTCTCTATATCATCATGGAACAATTTTTGACTGGCAATAATTGCTTCTTCAGAGATGTGAACAGGTTTATGATTAGCTGTTTGAAATTGAAATTTTATAGATGGTATTTCTTTTACTTGAGATTTAGCTTCCGATGTCTCTATGTTATTGTCAATATCAATATCTATATCATTAAAAATATTCTTAGTTCTAGCTAGAGCTTCTTTTGATATACTGACTGGTCTATTGCTTGCTGTTTTAAAGCCTTTAAAATTACTCGAAGATTTTTCGATCGGATCTAGTAATGCAGAATTAGTATTTCGACATGCTGACGATGTTGGTTCATCATTAGGATTGAATTCTTTTAGAAAATCATTTCCCATATCTGCATCTATGTTATCAAATATTGTTTTATATTTTTCTAAAGTTTGTTTCGAAACTGTTATATTCTTATTACTAGCAGTTTGAAATCCTTTGAAATTCTGCATTTCTGTTTCTTCCTGCGCAAGTTTTTTGGTTTCATATTCGTTTTTCATCTTTTTTATAAGTATTTCTTCATCAACATCCGATTTAATATCAGCAAATATTCTTTTGCTTCTTGCAAGTGTTTCTTTCGATATATTTATTTGCTTATTACTTGCGGTCTGGAAACCCTTAAAAGTAAAGTCACGTACTTTATTACTACTATCCATACCAGATTTATTAAGCAATATTTGGCTAGATATCAACGATTCTTCCGATACCTCAACAATTTTTTCATTTGCTGTTTTGAAGGAGAACTTTGTATTTGTGCTGAGATTATTATTCCAATTTATCATCAAATCTTCATGGTTAGATTCACTTTTTGATATACTTTTATCAGTTTTATCAATTGTTTTTGGTTGTGGGTTGATTTTTGTTTGATGTGAGTCTTCACTTGGTAGATTTTCAGTGCCTTCAATTATATCATGAAAAATATTTTTATATTTTGCCAACGTTTTTGAAGATACTTTTATCGGATTATTGTTTGCAGTTTTGAATCCACCAAACTTGTCATTCATGTCATTATCATTTAATTGTTTTAATGAGATATCAAAATCGTTAGGAATATCACTTTTACTTTCTTTAGCCATAGAAGTTACTTCTCTTTCATTGTGTTCAATATTGTCACTGATCTCTAAACCTTTATTAATATCTTCAAATATAATTTTACTTTTTAATAAGGCTGTTTCAGATATTTTAATTTCTTTATTACTGGCTGTAGAAAATCCTACACAATTAGGTACATTATTTATATCGGACTTATTGCTACTCTTCAGATCGCTTGGAAAATTATTTTCAGTGTAATTTTCAATTGCATCAAATATTTTTCTTGTCTTTAAAAGTGCCTGATCCGTAATTTTTATCGGTTTTAAACTAGCTGTTTTAAATCCTTGAAAATCGTGTTTTAATATAGATTTCTCAGTTGTATTTAAAAATTGCTTATTTAATACAATAGGATCATCTTCATTCATCATACTATTTTCAAATTCTTGTAATATAATGTCATCATTTATTTTATTGGGTTCGTCAATGCTATTATTCTCACTTTCCTTATGAAATGTTTCATGTTGAGTATCATCTGTAACATATTTTTGACTTTTTAAATCGCTTACTTCTATTTTATTTACCACCAATTCACTTTTTACATTGTTGTCATTCAAATTTTTTTGAACATCTTCAAGAAAAAGCTCACTTTTTCGTAAAGCCTGGTCAGATATTTCAATAGATTTGCAATTTGCTGTTTTAAATTGAACTTTATCTGTATTAGTTACAATAGGTTTTTGAATAGTAGTTTGCCCTGCTGCTTCCAGTTCATTTTGTTCATTAATGTTTTTTTCTGCTAATTTAGAAGGTTCAATAAATGTACCATCAAATACATTAACAAGATCCTTTATATCAACATCACTATCCTCTAAAACGTTTTTCGCGTTCACAAAAGAGTCTGTATGTATTTGTATAGACTTGTTGCTTGCTGTTTGAAATCCGACATACATTGTTTTATCAAGAATACCAGTTTGATTATAAAAGGAAGTCTCTAAAGCACAAGTTAGAGGTAAATCGTCTATTTCTCTGGCTGGTTCGTAGTTTTCTTCATCACTACTAAAGAGTATTTCATCTTCTATAATACTTTTATTTTCAATACTTTGTTGATCGTCTTTTGTTACAGATCTTGTATCACTATTTCTTCTTTTGACCCTAAGTTCAAAAACAGGGCTTTTAGATGATTCCCTATGTTGTAGGGTAGGATTTTTATGGCTTTGTATACATAATTCTCCATTAACAAGCTGTGAATTTATTATTTTCTTTGCTATTCGTAAATCAGCATTTTCTTCTATAACTGGTAAAGCAATAACTTCAAACTTTTCAAAAGATTCTAAATTGTAAACTAATGTCTTTGGTGTGTTTCTTATTACTATTGGTTTTACTTTATTTAAAATAGGACTTTTAGTAGTATTATATTCTAATGGTTCGAAAATTGTTAAATTATCTTCAGTATCTGAATTATCAAAGATATCACAGATCTCTTGCTCATAATCATTTATAATATTTTTACTCCGCTTGTGTGGTGTATGTGCTGTATGAATTTCATTGGATTTCTCTTTAATTGGTTCATCTTGCATACATTCTGCTTTGCATTTTACAGTTTCTATAACATTAATACATTGCCCAGTGTCTACTAATTCTTTATTTATATTTACATCAGCTTTACAATGGAATGTAGTATCAAATTCCTGTGTGACACCACTTTGACCTAATGTTTCTGTATTTTCTTCATCTTTAATTAATTCAGTTTCATTTTGAACAGTTTCTTTTTTATCTGTACTTTGCCCTGTATCTATTAATTCTTTAGTAACACTTGCATCAGTTTTATGACAGAAGGTTGTTTCAAATTCTTGTGTGATACCAGTTTGAGCAGCTAAAGTTTCTGCATTATCAACTAAATTTATTAATTGTGTATCTGTAACACATTGTGTTTCGAATTTATTCTGTATCTCTTGTTTTTGTACCTGGAAGTTTAAAAGAAATGAATTAAACACATGAAATTATAATAGATGTGAGAGTATTGGTATTTATTCATTACTCTTTAATAACACTATTGACTATACATGGGAAACTTATTGCTAATTTATACAAAACAAAAAAAACAGTATAGTTTATTAGGCGGCCTTATCACTTAGAAGTGAAGTGAAGCTTACTAAAATTACGATATTGATATAATATAATATAAGCAACATATTTTTATGAAACTTATAACCAGCAGCGAGGCTGCAGCTTTTGCATAGAATGTTAGTTCTTGAAGGAACAGTAAGTACTACTTTTTGATGATACAATTTAAGTTGATTTTAATATATTTAGATATTGCTATTTCATTATAATATTATGAGTGACGTTTAATAATTCCAAAAATCGAAATACTGATTAGATTTGGACAATTAATAAAATTAGGATTTTAGCACTTAGTACAGTGTGTGAAGCGGACGCTTCAAGCAAACAACTCAGGCCCCGGAACCACAGACACAATAGAAAATCTATTGTGTCTGGGACCGATCGGGCCGCTTGGGGCTCAATGGGTTAAGTTGAAATTACATTTCATCTCCAATTACTTAGAATTTTTATTAGCTATCATTCACTCTAAATTTGATAATAACTAATTAAACAGTTATCTATATTATCAGGAAGATCCAAGCTTCCATTTGCCTTCACATTACTAACTCACACTAAATTATGACATATCATCTCCGAGATACTTAAATAAAAAAAAAGACGTGTGGCACTCGGGGACTGCCGTGGTAAAGCTATTGCATGCTATGCCTTCAAGCCACACCCCCGCGCCCGTCGGAGTGGGGAGCGTGAGGTTTTTTCGTTACGGAATTTCTCGATTCGGTCCCCGCGCTCAAGGCCCGCGATAGAAGCTATGCAATAGCTTAAAAACCATATCACAAACATTATAAATCATCTACTATTACATTTAGTCAACATGGAGGAGTATGGTCCAAAAATTAACACTAAAAGAATGTTCTCACAGTGGATATAAAATCGACGAAGGGAGTAATTTGATCTAACCATACCTAACATCAGAAATTGCAAATCATGTATATTTATATTTTATAAATTGAAATAAAGACAATGATATTAACTACTTATGTTTAATGTTAAATTAAATGAGAAACCATTATGATATGATATCTAAAAGATAAATAGGAATATCAAGAAACTTTAACATTGACAAAAGAAATACTTAAATTCATATAGACATAGTTTATGAAACGTAAAGAGTAGATGAATTTCGAATAAAACTAAATAGTAGGGGAGCCCAGGATGCTAAATGTGGATTTACTCGAGCGTCACGGGAACCTATTAGAATTGGTAGATTAGACCATAGCGAGAAAAAAAGGTCCTATAATGTTTTCACTTTTAGCGGTGGGGAAGGGTTTTTTGATTTTTTTTAATTTAAAAAAGAAAATAATTGGCTTGGAAATACTCAAGCGCGTTAGATATTGATATTTTGCATGCTCCAGGACGTCACTGAAAAAAAGTATACGTTAATCTGACGATTTAAGTGGCGATTTAATCGCTATGAAGAAAGGGTAAAAAATTAAAGTAATATTATTCGAGCGCGTCAGATTAATATATGGGGGGGGTTAATTACAATATAAGAAGTCCCCATTTCGCTAATCTGACGATTCGAGCTCAACCTTAGGGAATTATGGATTATTCAAATTTTCCAGCGGGGCCCCTGAGCGCACCCACCAACCATAACTGCTCATATTGACTAGAGGTACTAATGAATAGCTAAGGTACCGTCCCTTATAGTAATCTGACGCGCTCGAGTAAATCCCAAAATCCCCTCTTGGGCTCCCCTACTAAAATGAAGACATTAAAAATTAAGATACAGACATTAATGTAAAGTTATGAAAATTAACCGCGTAAATTTACCTTATCTGACAGTACATTTAGTGGTAAAAATTCCGACTGTCTTATTAAATTTGATTTTTCTAATTGTCTTGGAACCTTTTTCACCAAATCCGCCTTCTGTATTGCTTTTATTTGTTTAGAAACATCCGAAAAAACATCCTCTATTTTACATGTATTTGGTAAGATTCTTGTTTTATCGTATAATAATGTAACCTTATGTCCACTTCTTTTGTTTAACGCTTGTTCAAAGTTTATTAAATCGTTATTGTGTTTATCCATAACTGATTTATCACATTAGAACATATATTAAACAAAAATAAGTTTTATTCTTTCACTTCACTTTTAGTTGTTTACAAAATTGACGTTCGTGATCACAGAATCGTGACAAATGACATAAGGCCTAGTGCTCTGGCCTAATGTCAAATTAAATAGGGTAGATTAAAAAATATTACAGTATTATTTCTCATTTCTCTGTAAAAAAATATACCTTCACGATTCCTTCCATTGAAAAATAAAAGACGAGTTGCACTCCGGGAGTGCCGGCAGAAGTGAAAACTTGATTATTAACGTTCAGCATGTTTGATATTTTGGAATGGTATCCGTCTTACGCATGGAATATAAGGGCTAAAAAAAAAAAAAAAAATCCGTCTTATGCTTTTTCGATCAGGCCACGTGTCCTGACTCCTGACGCGAGTTTAAGATTTTATACCCAACGCCGCTAAAGAAGTTTTCACTTCAAAAAATATGTATAAATAAAAATATTACTTATGAGGTGTTACTACTGGTATCTACCAAGAAGCTTATATCTAATACACTGGAGATTTCAGTATGAACATTAACTTGTAACAAGAAAATATGACCTTGAATGACGCCTGTATGTTTTTTTATCCCTTTCACACCTAACTTGGCAAGTGGGTGTGAAAGGGATAAAAAAACATACAGGCGTCATTCAAGGTCATATTTTCTTGTTACAAGTTAATGTTCATACTGAAATCTCCAGTGTATTAGATATAAGCTTCTTGGTATCTACGCATAAAACTGGAAGTTGAACATTCATCACAAATTGTCATTACAACCTTAAACCTGTCTCGATTGATTTCATGGTGATTTCATGATTCTCGCTCACATTAATGTGGACGTATGGTGGGGATAATAAAAACAGAAATAATAAAAAAGACGTGTGGCACTCGGGGACTGCCGCGGTAAAGCTATTGCATGCTATGCCAGATGCCTTCAAGCCACACCTCCGCGCCCGTCGGAGTGGGGAGCGTGAGGTTTTTTCGTTACGGAATTTCTGGATTCGGTCCCCACGCTCAAGGCCCGCGATAGAAGCTATGCAATATCTTAAAAATATTTATTTTCTATACTATGATAACGTTACTTATCGAATATAAACAATGCAATAAATATTCTTGTAAGAATTTGAAGGAATATTGAAATATATCCGTTTTATCCTTTTTCCACAGTATTACATTTGTTTTACGTTAGCTGTAAAAACAATCTTACATCAATCGATTTAAGTTTTACAGGTACCTACATTGCTAAGAACTCTGGTTCTTTACAAATTATCCATCAATATTCATAAAAATAATACGTTAATATTCCGAAAGAAGGACATGTAGAAAACGGCTTGACCGATTTTTATGAAATTTTGTACGCATATCGAGTAGGTTTGAGAATCGGCCATTATTTAGTTTTCATACACTTATAAGTGTTAGGAGTAAGGCAGAACAACGTTTGTCGGGACAGCTAGTGTAATAATATAAAAAATTCTCGTACATTCATATTTTCTTGACATATTACTTGCTCTGTGTGACTTTGCCACCTCAGATATAAGTGAACCGATTTTGATACTTTTTTATTTGAAAGATGGTGCCTCCCGTGTATTCCCATTTTATTAAAGTTCGGACATGTTGAAGACGTTTAAGCTTTTTGTTAACAATAATTAAGTATTTTAACTCCTCTTTATTGCAATAATATAGTTACCTAACATGTTAATCTACTGTACATCCTATTAAAACGTTAAAAACAGTTTAAAGACTTTTAGAGGCTTATTCCTTAGAGTTTATTCGCCAGTTTAAGGGGCACTAATTTAAAAAAAATTACTCAAAACGGAATATTATTCCCATTTGTCCTTTCACACGGAATGCTTCCACTATGTAACTGAATTATCGTCTTAAGAAATAAAAAAAACATATAATATAATAAAAAAACATAAACTGTATACTAGTTGTTCAGTTTTCCCCGCATTGCTCCGCTCCTGTTGGTCTTAGCGTGATGATATAATATAGCCTATCCTCCTTCCTCAATAAATGGGCTATCTAACATCGAAAGAATTTTTCAAATCGGACCAGTAGTTCCCGAGATTAGCGCGTTCAAACAAACAAACTCTTCAGCTTTATAATATTAGTATAAGTAGATATAGGTACATGTTAAAGCGTGGCTGTATTACGTAATTAAATACTGATATAATACTTTTTAGACATCTTGACTCGACCAAAGTCGGTACAAGAATGACTCGCAACTGCAGACGACCGTTATTTATAGGACGATTATTCGAGTGGCGTGACTGTGTGAGTCAGCGCAGGTGTTATTTGTGTTGTTTTGATCGTTATTTTGAATATGACATGTAATATTATTATTATTTGATAATTAAATGATTATTAATACTTTTATCCATTTGATTATTATTAAAATAATTAATTAAGTTCATCAATTGATTTACTTTTAAAATATAATTTTATCTTTAAATTAACCGCGCTAACATACATATATGCTATTTTTTTATTTGATGTGACACTTTTAGTTGTTATATAAATAAATTTGATAGAGTAATAAATACGATCATACGTTATTTTTTTTAATAAAATAATATACGTAACTATATGTAAATACCCACTTTAATTATTTAAGAATTAAACAGTAAACATTTTTTAATTTGAGATATACGGTTAACTCTTATAAGTTAGTAATATTATCACCTGTATTATTATATTGTATCCTAAATTGATAAAATTCTTCTGATAAGAAAACAAGTATACCTACTATATTATTGTACCCATAATTTTGGTATTTTTCGCAATGATATTATTAGGTATAACTAAACTAGAGGATTTTCTATTTCCGACTACATTACGCAAGTAATATTTTTCTCGTAGTACATCATTATTTTAATGAGATACAATGCTCGACTACTGCTCAGGAAATATTGATCCAAATATAGTCTCCTATTATATTATGATTGACATAAACATCATATCAGTAGGCATGAGTTCACAAAGATCGTACGATAGTTCTATAAAATTCCATTGAAAAAAGCGCTGCAAGCCGCTCTACATATTTTTTGTACGATTGGACGTCCAATCAGTCTCAAGGGCAACCTCGCTTTATTTTTTAAATAAAGAAACATTAACCATGCAGCATGCTGTCAAACGCGACTCGCGAGTCCGCGTGAAAGAAGCATGCTTGTCAGCCTGTTTTCGAACAAATTCATCGTAAAATAAAATGATGCGCACTTGATCATCACTAATTAATAATTACAGTAACGTTTAATCGCAATGTTATGACGTTTGGAATGGATTTTATTAGCGCTCTCTTGACATCGACTACCTGATTAATTCCTAGGGAACACTCGTCGGCTAAATAGTTGGCGGGAAGACGTGCATTTTTGAATTTTTTTTTTCAATGGCTGTGTTGTGTTGTGTTCAGTTTTTTTTTAATTTATGTTAATCATTGCGTTTTTTGTTGGAGTTGTTTTCATTTGTTATGTTATAAAATCACTACATAAGGAGCGTGAGGAATTTATTAAACGTGAGTAATGTTTTATTTTTTTATTTAATTAATTTTAATAAAAATATAGAGTATAATATTACTTACCTATGTATTAATTCGTTTAAAATTTATTTTATTTTGTATTTATTATTATTGTCAATATCAATCGCATACCACTGGAATTTGATTTTTTTAAGTAAGTTGTGTGAAAATTCCAATTTTTATTCAAAATTTACCGCGAATTTTAAAATAAACTTTGAATTAAGTTGACTGTATTAATATTTTTAACCAACAGTAAGGTTACTACGTTTATAAATTATACATAATAGAATATTGAACAGATTTTACCTCTTTATAATAATTTGCATAAAATACCTACCTACATTAACAAAATTTATTCAATCAGATTATGGTTCCTCATTATAATCGGATATTATGTATTATAGGTACATTAAATACCTACGATTAAAGTTTTAAGTTATAAGTAGGTATGTTTTTTTTATTATTTACTAGTGGTCCGCCCCGGCTTCGCCCGTGGTACATATTTACGTTTTCTCTACATAAAAACCATCCTCGTACTTCAAGGAATATAATAAAAAAAGAATTATCGAAATCGGTTCAGCCGTTCTCGAGTTATGCGCTTATCAACACATTTTGCGATTCATTTTTATATATAAGAAAGATGTAAACTTACGCATAAAACAATGTAGGTAAATCATAGTTTCTTATATCTAAGTAGGTACTAACACCTTCCTATAATAAAGTACTATGTAATATTATGTACGTATGACCACAAATTACAAAACAGCTATAATATGACTCCCTTTTGGGGGTATGGGGGAATCATTTCACATCTGTTTCTCTGATCGATTTTTTTACTGGTAAGTAGGTTATTAGGCTTCTGTAACATGAACCCTAGACACCCTGGTTACTCGCGCGTTAACCATTTTGCCAAAAAGACATTGTTTATATAAATTTATAAAGAATAGAAAAAATTCGATCACGAGGCGGGACTCGAACCCGCATCCTTTCGCGCCATTCCGGGGCGGATGCCTCACCAACTCACATTCACTCACCTTCAGACACATAAAACTGAAAGAATAGAATAAATTCGATCGCTCAGGCGGGTCACGAGTGGCTGAGTTGGTGAGGCATCCGCCCCGGAATGGCGCGAAAGGATGCGGGTTCGAGTCCCGCCTCGTGATCGAATTTTTTCTATTCTTTATAAATTTATATTTATAAAAGCATTTGAATGCCATAAAACCAAAAATATAAATTCAAGACATTGTTTGTTAAGATTTTATTGATTTGTTTTGAATTCATGCTTCTATTTGTTTTACAATAGATAAATGATTAATTGATTCGATTAGAAAAAAATTGTTTACACTTTACAGTTATAGATTCGCACGATCATTAAAGATATTTTGACTCATGGATATTATTACACAAGGATCTGGTATAGAGTAGGTATATAACTAAGTAAATAAAATAAAAAATAATTATTTTATTACAAAAAACTGAACTACCTTCAAATTGTCAGTAGTGGACAACCGAAAGACACTAGCATTCAAATAAAGAAAGAATACCTACCTAATCAAAATCGGTTCACCCAGTCGAAAGATCAGACGCAACAAATTACAAATCCACAAAATACAATCTACTTGAATACCTCCTTTTTTGAAGTCGGTTTAAAATAAAATTTGTTGATAATTGGAATAAAGTAAAAAAACTCCAAATTAAAATCAAAACTGTAACAGTAAGTACGTGTTACTTTGAACTGTTGACGACATTGTCACTATATTTACATTGAATGATCCATAAATTAGATTAGGGACTTCGTTTATTATAATAATTCCTACAAAAGTATTATACGTACTTCTATGTACTTATGTACTTATATACTTATACGAAAATAGCAAGTCACGTGTCGTTTCAAAATTTTACTTACCACTTTTTTGTTTTAAAATCTTAGTTTAAAATACAATGCACATACATTTTGCATAGGTAGGTACGCAGTACGCACGCCAGTGCGGTTTCGCGACGAAACCACGGGCGAAATCATGGCGAAATCAAGTATGTACATATTTATATAGCTCATGTGTTATTCTGATGTAAAACCTTTATTACCTACTGTAAATTTGCATCCAAATCTGTCCAGTAGTTTTTCGTAAAAGTAACAAACATACATACCTACGTGCATCCTCACAAACATTCGCACAAATACAAAGTAATTTATATTATCATCAGCTGATAATAAATTCTCACACGTGGTCCACACGCAACGTTAGGTCACTTTTGATTTATTTATAGAAGATTTATTTTTTCTTTTTTATCTCTATCGTTATTTACGGCCAGAATTTGCTAGTGGACACAATAACACAATTTGAAAAGTATTATGTTTTAGAAGACGTGTTTGAACTTTTCTAGACCGACGGTATCGGCTTTATGAATGAAAAGTAAGCAAATTTAAGTAGATCGTAACGAGAATGAAGACGAGTAAGGAAATCACCTATTATAATCAAATCTCTATAATTATTTCTTTTCTTGGTTAAAAATCTCACATTTTATGCCATATAGTCCATTGAATGAGTCCCTCCAAGGGGGGTCTAGAGTGCGCGAGTTAGTAACGTAAGATGTATCTTCGGAAACATGTCAAGAGTCCCTAGGTAATAAACATACTAAAACCCCGGGACACTAGGAGGAGCCCCGGAGTGGGGGGAGGGGGGGAATGGGTCCATTTTTTCATTTTTCGCTTAAATCTCAAAAACGGTACATGTTAGAGAAAAACTTTCAAGGAAAAGTTGAAAGGCCATAAAATTATCTACAAGTTGTACCTAAATCATTTTTTCCTATATCCTACCGTTTCTGAGTTATACGCAGTAAAAAACAATTTAAATATAGGTACGTAAATATTTTTTAAAGCATACTGAGATAAGTTTGTTTTCAATTCGTATTGTCGTGTAGTAAGTAATCGCCGTGAATTTTTTTTTTTTTTTAGCTAGTTTTCTTGTAATAAATATGTTAAAGATTACAAAATCAAAATCCACGAAAGAACACTTGTAATGTACGTTTTATTCATGTTATTAATAAAATATTTGGCCTGTAACTACTATAAAATGTAACAATGTTTTAATATGTAATATAATTGAAGGTCATCAAATGTTATCTCAGTGAGAAGTGTTAGAAGTCATCGTAATTACATCTTTTCTTATATTCCGATAATTGTAATAAAAAATAAACTGTTTTAATGTAATCTCCAAAAAAGAAATTCATCCTGTATAAATCATTAAAAAAGATGTTTTATAATATATGTATACTATGTATAAGGCATTAAGAAAGACAAATTGCATTGTTATTTTGTAAGATTTTTTATTGTATGTGTACAAAAAAGTTTTTAATAAAGTTTAATAAAGTTTTTAATAAAGTTTTTTTAATGATTTTGGCTCAAACAATTTCCCCATACTACACATCAATCGATCAAAAAATATTTCTTGTGACCGGTACTGATAGATTGCTCTTAATTAGGTCTATAATTGGTGAAATAAACACATTCCTCCATGGAAGCCTTTAGGAGGAATCGATTGTCAAAATATTATATTAGGGTAGTTTGAGTTACTGAACTTGATCTTTTTATTTTTTTCTTCCAAAAAACTCAAAAGTGCAACTTGTGACCGGTACAGATAGATTGCTCATAATTAGGTCTATCATTGATAAAAATACCAGATTCCACCACGGAGGCGTTTACGGGGAATTGAATTTTATTAGGGTAGTTACGATACTTGAACTTTTTATTTTTTTTCTTCCAAAAAACTCAAAAGTGCAACTTGTGACCGGTACTGATAGATTGCTCTTAATTAGGTCTATAATTGGTAAAATAAACACATTCCTCCATGGAAGCCTTTAGGAGGAATCGATTGTCAAAATATTATATTAGGGTAGTTTGAGTTACTGAACTTGATCTTTTTATTTTTTTCTTCCAAAAAACTCAAAAGTGCAACTTGTGACCGGTACAGATAGATTGCTCATAATTAGGTCTATCATTGATAAAAATACCAGATTCCACCACGGAGGCGTTTACGGGGAATTGAATTTTATCAGGGTAGTTACGATACTTGAACTTTTTATTTTTTTTCTTCCAAAAAACTCAAAAGTGCAACTTGTGACCGGTACAGATAGATTGCTCATAATTAGGTCTATAATTGGTAAAATAAACACAATCCTCCATGGAAGCCTTTAAAGGCTTTAAAGGCTTCCATGGAGGAATGTGTTTATTTTACCAATTATAGACCTAATTAAGAGCAATCTATCAGTACCGGTCACAAGTTGCACTTTTGAGTTTTTTGGAAGAAAAAAATAAAAAGATCAAGTTCAGTAACTCAAACTACCCTAATATAATATTTTGACAATCGATTCCTCCTAAAGGCTTCCATGGAGGATTGTGTTTATTTTACCAATTATAGACCTAATTAAGAGCAATCTATCAGTACCGGTCACAAGTTGCACTTTTGAGTTTTTTGGAAGAAAAAAAATAAAAAGTTCAAGTATCGTAACTACCCTAATAAAATTCAATTCCCCGTAAACGCCTCCGTGGTGGAATCTGGTATTTTTATCAATGATAGACCTAATTATGAGCAATCTATCTGTACCGGTCACAAGTTGCACTTTTGAGTTTTTTGGAAGAAAAAAATAAAAAGATCAAGTTCAGTAACTCAAACTACCCTAATATAATATTTTGACAATCGATTCCTCCTAAAGGCTTCCATGGAGGAATGTGTTAATTTTACCAATTATAGACCTAATTAAGAGCAATCTATCAGTACCGGTCACAAGTTGCACATTTGAGTTTTTTGGAAGAAAGAAATATTTTTTGATCGATTGATGTGTAGTATGGGGAAATTGTTTGAGCCAAAATCATTTTTTACTGCGTATAACTCAGAAACGGTAGGATATAGGAAAAAATGATTTAGGTACAACTTGTAGATAATTTTATGGCCTTTCAACTTTTCCTTGAAAGTTTTTCGCTAACATGTACCGTTTTTGAGATTTAAGCGAAAAATGAAAAAATGGACCCATTTCCCCCCTCCCCCCACTCCGGGGCTCCTCCTAGTGTCCCGGGGTTTTAGTATGTTTATTACCTAGGAACTCTTGACATGTTTCCGAAGAAACATCTTACGTTACTAACTCACGCACTCTAGAACTTTTTATTCAATGGACTAATAAGCAAGTCCTTGTATCACATACTTAACTTAGTTTTAGCAAAAAAAAAACAGGATACAATAAAAATTTAAATACCTCATATACGAATGAAAATTGTTGTAACCAAAACAGCTGTAGATACAAAAAGTATAAACCTAGAAAGATTTGTGTAAAAGGTTTCTTATAGACCACAGATGACAGATTAATAATTATAGTATGACTATGCGTTGTGATTCTTTTAATAAAATATTTTTTATTCATTTTTAGAATAGTATTCAGAAATTTAGATGTCACTAATGCACACACAAAATGCATGCAAAACATATGTGCTGTATTGGCTATTGACTGATGTTGAATTAAAGAAATAAGGTAGGTATTCAATTTGAAAATTGCTTTGATCTTATCATGGGAAATATTTTCAATTCTGACTTATAATCAAAAGTTAAAAACTCAAATAACTAAACAATTTAAACCTTCAAGCGTAGACTGAACGGCTACCTACCTATTAGAGCTAGCTACTAGTTATTATTCTGTGCTTTACATCAGGCGAGATTGGCTGTTTTCCAATTACAGATGCGACTCAGTGGCGCACAATGCCGAATTATGCTGATGCTTAATTGGAACGTGAAACGCACCAGCAGATTGCGCTAAGTTCAGTGTTGAAAAAAAAATTTTCATAGAGTTAGCAATAACCTCATTAATGTGTAAATAAAGTGGTATACATAACAATTGGTTGAAAAATATTTACGGTTATTTTAAGGGTGCTATTACCGATTTTTAACAAAAAACGCTATTTTACGGTACCATTTTAACTCAAAGCAATTACACGTGAGAACAAAGTAATATCTTAATTTAAAGATAATATTTGTATACGTAGTATATTATTATTAGTCTGTGATAATATATTCAGTTCTACGATCATCTTATAAAAATTGTACGACGTCATACAAAATTGTCGCTGAAATACGATTTTCCCAGCACAATGATCGCATAAAATGCAAAAAAATGGGGTCTAAAACGGTACCATTTTAAGAAAATTAAAAGCCTAATCTATCTTCTTACCTATAAATTATTGAGGGATATATAGTCCTTTATAGATTCTGATAATTTTTTTGTATCTAAATCAAAATTTTATTTCAATTATTAGCTAAATTAAAAATACTTGTCGATTTCTTCATACATTTTGCTCTCGCGGGTCGTCAGACCGCGCTCAGAAGCGCTCTTGGAAGGACGGGTGTATCGCTCCTCGTCCCAAAAATAAAACGAATTAGAAAAAGATTATTGTGCGTGCACTGTCGTTTTCGTGATTTGAAATATTTGATACTTTATAAGAGTAAACTGTATAAGTTTCAAATTCCAATTATTTGTAATTTAAAATTATGTTTTAAAAATTACCTTGCCTGAGATGCTCTTTTTTATGGGTTGTTGAATAGATTGGTGGGGTAAAACAATTCAAGATGGCGTCGACGAAAATTTGACTTTTTTTCGTGATGGGTGTCATTTTCATAGTTTTTGGGGTAGCTATTAACGAATATGAGGTCAAAACTGAAATCCAAGATGGCGCCGACGAAAATTGTACATCTTTTCGTCATGGGTGTCATTTTCATGGTTTTTGGGGTAGCTATTAACCAATATGAGGTCAAAACTAAAATCCAAGATGGCGCCGACGAAAAATTTGACATATTTTCGTCATGGGTGTCATTTTCATGGTTTTTGGGGTAGCTATTAACGAATATGAGGTCAAAACTATAATCCAAGATGGCGCCGACAAAACTTTTACATCTTTTCGTCATGGGTGTCATTTTCATGGTTTTTGGGGTAGCTATTAACGAATATGAGGTCAAAACTATAATCCAAGATGGCGCTGACGAAAATTTGACTTTTTTTCGTGATGGGTGTCATTTTCATGGTTTTTGGGGTAGCTATTAACGAATATGAGGTCAAAACTAAAATCCAATATGGCGCCGACGAAAATTTTACATCTTTTCGTTATGGGTGTCATTTTCATGGTTTTTGGGGTAGCTATTAACGAATATGAGGTCAAAACTATAATCCAAGATAGCGCCGACAAAACTTTTACATCTTTTCGTCATGGGTGTCATTTTCATGGTTTTTGGGGTAGCTATTAACGAATATGAGGTCAAAACTAAAATCCAAGATGGTCGTCGAATTTCAAGATCGCGTCATGGTAATACTGTCGCGTTATGGAGCAAGGCGGCGATTTTGGTATCTATGAATCTCGCCAAAGAAGTTTCACTCCTGACACGTTTTCTCGGCACACACGTTCTTTTTTATTTTATTCTCTTCGTTTAAATGTTTAAGATAAACTTTATTTTAAATAAAGTTTAGCGAATATATTTAAAGTTAATAATATCTGTCAGAATATAAACACAGATGATGATTGCCACAGAGTTGCGTTTTATATTACATTTCTAAATTCTAAATATGCATTTCAATGTTCTTTAAAATTGTTTTTTTTAAGACTTTCTACAAAACTGTAGTTGTTAACGTTTTTGTTATTTTATTTAAGTTTACTTTAAAGGAGTAAGAAAAATATACCTAATTATCGACGGTTACATTGGGGATTTGGTAATACCTACATAGCTGTCTCAAAAACCTTGAAAATGACACCCGTGATGAAAAGATGTAAAATTTTCGTCAGCGCCATCTTCGATTTTAGTTTTGACCTCATATTGGTTAATAGCTACCCCAAAAACCATGAAAATGACACCCGTGTCGAAAAGATGTAAAATTTTCGTCGGCGCCATCTTGGACTTTAGTTTTGACCTCATATTGGTTAATAGCTACCCCAAAAACCATGAAAATGACACCCGTGTCGAAAAGATGTAAAATTTTCGTCGGCGCCATCTTGGATTTTAGTTTTGACCTCATATTGGTTAATAGATACCCCAATAACCATGAAAATGACACCCATGACGAAAATATGTAAAATTTTCGTCCGCGCCATCTTGGATTTTAGTTTTGACCTCATATTGGTTAATAGCTACCCCAAAAACCATGAAAATGACACCCATGACGAAATGATGTCAAATTTTCGTCGGCGCCATTTTGGATTTTAGATTTGGCCTCATATTGATTAATAGCTACTCCAACTCCTTGAAAATGACACCCATGACGAAAAGATTTCAAATTTTCGTCGGCGCCATCTTGGATTTTAGTTTTGACCTCATATTGGTTAATAGCTACCCCAAAAACCACCCACATTTGCAAATGTGTTTGCTACTTAGGAAAAGTTCAGATTTAAAGATATAGGTAATGTGACGAATTTAATTTATTTCATTCCGACTGTTTCTCGGAATAACATACATTTACTAAGAATTGCATACAATGCCGGGTTTAATATATTGCCGGTAACATAATATTATGTTACCAGCAATATACCTTAATAAAGTATTTTATACATTTCTTAAAAAGCTTCGATATTGTATACAATAATACAATTCATATTCAAATTGTTGTAAAATAGTCACACTTTTTTAAGTTGGTTGAATACACTAAAATACTTATAAGGATCGTACCTACTAATAAAAGTAACAAAATGAATTTTTAAAGTTCCCAGTAATCTTCTGGAATCAATTTCAATGAAAATATATAAAAAAAATAATATCAAGTATGAAGATGATCTATAAAATGGATTGCGCTATGTTTACGTGAGCGTGATGTCCCGCGAACCACGTTGCGACGTTAAATACCTAAATTTGAGTAACGCAGATTTGTGACAGCGTCCTTAAGTAATTTGGATTTCTATTATTTCATTAACATTTTTTTCAATGTTTGTACCTTCATCCATACTTATATTTATTTTTTTAACACAATTTGAATTAACTTTGATTATTTCGAAAAAACTACAATGAAACGAAAGCTTTACAATTTTTTCCAACAATTAATAATTACTAACTATAAATCGATTGCACGCATCAATTCACGCGCATTACTTTTAATACCCCAGCCACACTATGCTACTCGTCCTGCTACTCGTCCTGCTCCTCGTCCTGCTCCTCGTCCTGCTCATCGCGCTGCCGCTCGCCTCGATATTGCCGTCTGGCCACACACTGCTCTACTCGCGCGATTAATCGCGACGCTTTTCACTAGGGATGGGTCGTCGACGTATTTTTCATCAACGAGACTAGATCGTTAAATGTCGTTCATCAACTAGTCGTTCAACTAGTTAAAATCTTCGACTAGTCCATGTGTAAAATAAATAACTATTATTAAATAAATTCTTAAAACAATAAATTCTAATCTCAATAAAACAATTAATACATGTTTATGCTTTCTTACAAAAATTATACTCCCTAAAAAAAGTATTACTAAAAAACTTATTATCGTTTGTTTTTATAGTTTAAATTCAAAACATTGGTCTTGTAAACCAAAAATTATTTTTTTTTTAAAACTTCAAAAAAAGAATTTATTCTTATCAATAAGACTGTTTAGCCGTTGAATTCAACTAGTGCATTGGTGAGCGATGGACTAGTCGAATCGTTGAGTGTACATATAGACGGTTAATTTAACTAGTCCGTTGATTCCATGACGCCCATCCCTAATTCGCACTCGTATTGCCGGTCCTTTGACTCGCGCGCAAAAGCCGACAAAATAGGGAGCAGTGAGCAGGACGATGAGCACGACGAGTGGCATGACGAGTAACGTGGCCACACTACGTCCCTGCCTACTTCCCTCGTCACTTCCCAAACCACTCGTCGAGTCGTGTGGCTGGGGTATAGGAGTGCTCGATTGTGCGAAGCGTTGCTGTAGTTGGAACATTCAACGTTAAGCATTATGCCGCATAATGCGCTCTAGTGCTGTAATTGGAAAACGGGGATTGTGGTCAAGCGCCTCCCTATCTTCAGTAAAAAAAAACAAATTTTTATCTTTTCTGCACAATATTGATGTATGAAGATATGGCTAGTGGCCACAGATCTAATTGCTGAAGAAAACGACTTAAATATCGGTCATTATAACCAAAAAGTTAGATAATATTAATTCATATCTAACTGTCTAACAGTTCACATGGTAAGGTTGCTCATTGCTGGATTATGGCTCAAACCCTCAAAGAAGGCCTGTGTCCCTGTAGGAGGCAAAATAGGCTGAAGAATATAACGTAAATAAAAACACCACTTAATGTGTTAAAAAAACATTAACTGTTTTAAATTCCTAATAAAATATACACGTGTTTTAGTTACTACTAAACTTGCAATAAAATTATACCAATGCCGCCGAATCAAGTTTTTAATATCTTTATTTTGATTTTGTATTATCCACCTTTTGTACCAAGGAATAGTGAAGAAA
This sequence comes from Colias behrii, assembly GCA_029959065.1. NCBI lineage: Eukaryota > Metazoa > Arthropoda > Insecta > Lepidoptera > Pieridae > Colias > Colias behrii. The sequence continues at coordinate 3,251,491 of JARWMC010000029.1, read as the reverse complement.
TTCGATCTTCAAGTACCAAACCATAATTAAAAGAATATCGGTAAAGTACGTGTTTGACTCGTGAAAATAAGGTTCCGTACAATTAGGCTGAAGAACAACAGCAAAAAAGTAGCCAACCAATTATTATGACTGTGCTAACCGTTGCGTAAGCTCGATTTTTATTTTTTGTTGTTATAGCAGCAGCAGAAATAAAAAACTTAGGCACAAAATTATCGTATTTGTACGATAATAATTAATAATTATCGTACGGTTCCGAACACTGCTTTATACCTACTCGGCAGCCGACCGTCACGCGACATGCGCTACACAGACCAAAAAGTTTGAGACGATGTAATAAAAGTTTCACTTTAATAATCTTTGAAATTTTCAACTGTATTACGGTTCATGAGATACAGCTTAGAGTATATACTACAATAGTATAGAGCGCGTGTATTGCACAAATTGCTCAGTGCACATCGTAGGCAGATGAGCTATAGATACTATATAGATGTGTGTGTGACAAATAGGGATGGGTAGGTATCAATTGCGTGTTGAACTATCGATAAGTTATGTAAATAAATATGTATCTTATGTAAATTTTATGTTCAATAAGTTATTAAAGGAAAAATATATGAATAAAGTTAAATATGTAATTTTAAATTTGTTTACCAACTGAATAAAGTTTGTTTATTCCATTTGAATATTTCTTGTATTAATTACTAGGTTTCCGCCCGCGGCTTCGCCCGCGCAGTCAAAGAAAAACCCGCATAGTTCCCGTTCTTGTGGGATTTCCAGGATTGCGTCATTTTCCCGGGATAAAAAGTAGCCTATGTCCTTTCTCGGGTATCAAAATATCTCCATACCAAATTTCATGAAAATTGGTTCAGTAGTTTAGGCGTGATTGAGTAACAGACAGACAGACAGAGTTACTTTCGCATTTATAATATTAGTATGGACATGTATGGATAAGTACTTTAAAAAAATAATTTATGTTATGATGATGGATAAACATATTATGTTTAATTGGAATATCAGAAAAACGTGAGTACTTTTTAAATAATAAAGTTAATAAAAATAAAAGATCGGGTTTAGTGCTATTTCTTTAATAATAAATCAAAAAATAATAACAATGTTTTAAAAATGTTAAATAAAAATAAGAAATAATTAATTATTTAAAATGATAATAATATAATAAATAATATTAATAATTTTTTTATTTAATTTTATCCATTCTACTATCAAAATCTTCAAAATCAATTTAGCGGTTCAGAAAATATATCGTAACATTACATACTTTACATTTACACTATAAGTAATACATTCGCATTCATAATATTAGAAAGTGTATCATACAAAACACACTACTAATTTATCTATACTTATAATAAATCTGTAGAGGCCAATTCTGTACATGAAATATATTTTAAAAAAAACTATGAAGGGGTGATAAGGGATCGCTACTGATGCCAAAAATGCAATCAGTAAAATTTTTGTCTGTCTGTCTGTCTGTCTGTCTGTCTGTCTGTCTGTCTGTCTGTCTGTATATTCGTTATAGAAATAAAAACTACACGACGGATTTTAACGAAATTTGGCACAATTATTCTTCATACTCCTGGGCAGGTTATAGTATACTTTTTAATACGCTACGATCAATATGAGCAGAGCAGTGAAGGGAAATATGGGGAAAACGGGAGAAGTTACTCCATTTTTTAAGCTTCCGTCGCGTGTGCAGCCTTAATGGTTAAAGCTACATAGAAATCATGTACGACACAAATGTTCTTAAATTATTATTATTATATAAAAATAAATTCCTAGACAGCATATTATATCTATCTTTTAAAATTGACTCACAATAACACGTGAAACTTCAATAGCTTAGCAATTCGGAGATTTCTGATTATATTTGTCTACTCTTACGTTTACAACACTCTCACTCATCCCTAATTAAAAAAAGTTAACATTATTACCTATGCAATAAAAAAAGAATCATGTAAATCGGTGTAGAAACACCAAAGTTATACATGGAATACGCTGTAAGTCATCGCGCGTGAATACAGAATCATGCCATAAGGATTATTTTTGTGTATCAGTTGCCGCGTTCGACGCGCTTCGCGGCGGGAGCTATAAAAAGGCTGCGGGTCCGCACCCGTTTCGCGTTGTCACGGCATCACGTGTGAACGGCTGAACCGATTTCGATAATTCTTTTTTTATTATATTCCTTGAAGTACGAGGATGGTTCTTATGTAGAGAAAACGTAAATACCACGGGCGAAGCCGGGGCGGACCGCTAGTTTATAATAAATTTTTAAAAGAGTTTTAATTTTAAAGTTAAATAAATAATTTGTTAAAATATAGTTCTTCTAGTAAACTTTATATCGAGTACAGCGTTGGTCAGGTCACATCACTACGATCACGTGGCGGCAGTGAGGCGCGCGAGCGAGCCTGCGCGTGTCCGCCTCCCACCTCCCCTTCACCCCCGCGATGCTAAATTTATTTTCATAAAAATAAGTTTAACAATCGACTTACTGATGAAATGTGATACTGGATTTCAATTTTGTGTATTTTCTAGTATCGTTTTTGCAAGATAGAACTGCACACTTCACCATGTTTATTCGTAAATATGAAAAAAATTCCAGAGCAACGCACTTCGACAGCACTCAACCACGACTACGAGCGCTCGCGGCGGGAACGTCGTGTTGTTCCCACCTGTGCCTACTGTTCCCACTTGGTTATTCGCACTCTATAGATAGTATATATACTCTAAGAGATACAGCCTGTTGACAGGTGGACACTGGTCATATAGAGAGACAGACGGCGAAGCGTCAGTCGGTCCCATTTTTACCCTTTGGATACGGAACCCTACAAACATCACCAGAACATTATTATTGAGAGGCAATAGGCTCATTTTATTCATTATGATAATTTCTCGGTCGATCAAACTTGCAAATACTTCCTCGTTAGTAAAATCCGGCCTATTCAATATATTATTTAAAATAAATAATTTGTGTAAACAAAAATATATTGACTTAGCCCTCGAACTCTGGTCTCAAGGAAGAGCGGATGTTTCTGACTTAGGGCATGTTTTCTAAGTACGTATAGCTTTCCCCTCGCGGCTTCGCTCGCTTCTTCATAAAGAACTTTGCTATATGTATTTAAAAAAATCGTATAAAAATCCGTTGCGTACCTCGTTTAAAGATTTACATACATATGGACAGAGAGACAGCGACAGTGGCTTATTATTCTATACTATCTAGTGATACCTATGCTTACCTGCTATAATATACTGATATATTTTTTCTGAAAACTTCGTTTCAAAACCTACCTATTTATCTCAAGACCTAATTAAATTGAAGAATACCTTCATGATAATAAGATAGTAAGTATTGCAAGTAAAAACTTAATGTCAGTCATTATGTTTTTACCCGCAATATTATGTTAATTTGTATTATAGTTCGCAAAATTTGTCTTTTTTACACTTGATACGAAATAAGTAATATTATCTTGGATCTCAGGAACAACTGTTTTTCATTGCAAATCTACATCCTATAAATTGAATTTCTTCTGCTCCTTCGCTTTTGAGTACTTGTAGGAAATACACTATCTACAAAATGATTTTTAAAATATTTAGTCATCCCAATTTCACGGAAACATTTCTTGTCAGAAAAAAATATAAGTATTGTTAGACGTAACTTTTGATTTAATATTTTTGTGGATGAATAGTTGTCAATATAGCTGTCACTGTCACCTGTCAGAACATGCTTAGCTGTCGAATACTATAAATTGCCGCTTTCCTTTGACTCGTGGCGCAATCGTACGGATCGTGCCTAGGGGCTCGGACGTTGTTTATACGACGTTTGACCCAACTACCTTCACTTTGCTAATAGTCGTTGACTTGCTGCGATTTGTTAATCAATTAGGTAGCTGTGTAGAATCGCAGTACATTCTTAATACATTTCAAACTAATATTTGTGCCCGGCCTCGCGTGTTATTTCTTATATCAGAAGTGGGATAGAATTCAAGCCCACTATTTTTAAATGTGTTTATATTTACGTAGTTTTGTAACTGGCATTTGTGTTTTTCTTTTTCGTGCGTTGTGTAAAGTAAAAGTTTGTTACGTGGATTATTGTAACGGGAATGTAGTCCATCGAAGAAATTGTGTGTGCTATCTGGGCTGCGGTCCAGTGTTTGTAATAAAAACCTCTCAGTTCACAGGTAAATTAGATTCAGGGATGCGAGGGCCCTACGAAGTAGTGAACATCCTGCCTAGTGGTCGATACGAGTTGAAACTCGTTGTGGTGACTACGGAAAGAAGACTCAAGCCGCGGCACAGCATAATATGGTGCCCTGGCGTGGCGAGTGGTGTCCCGAAGCATGTGCCGAATTTTTTTGACGATGATTGTTATTGGCTCGTAGTGATTCAAATCGCTAGTCGAACCCTGGCGTTGAGGTATTGTCTAGTCGCTGACGTATCGTAGTGATGTATTTCACTAGTCGTACGAGCGTAGATATACCGTCAAGTCGCCGTCTGTATGTCCGTAGTGAGTTGTCTCGCTAGTCGGATTTGAGCGTTGAGGTATTGTCTAGTCGCTGACGTATCGTAGTGATGTATTTCACTAGTCGTACGAGCGTAGATATACCGTCAAGTCGCCGTCTGTATGTCCGTAGTGAGTTGACTCGCTAGTCGGATTTGAGCGTTGAGGTATTGTCTAGTCGCTGTTTTACTAACGAGTGCGTAGAAAAGTATGATCAGTGTGGCCGAGGCAGTGTGTTTTTGAAATCCCGAGATGAACTACCGTTGTATTGTAATACGAGAAAAGGCGTACGAGGACGTACGTTTGTCAGTATGGCCGTGTTAGACGTAACTTTTGATTTAATATTTTTGTGGATGAATAGTTGTCAATATAGCTGTCACTGTCACCTGTCAGAACATGCTTAGCTGTCGAATACTATAAATTGCCGCTTTCCTTTGACTCGTGGCGCAATCGTACGGATCGTGCCTAGGGGCTCGGACGTTGTTTATACGACGTTTGACCCAACTACCTTCACTTTGCTAATAGTCGTTGACTTGCTGCGATTTGTTAATCAATTAGGTAGCTGTGTAGAATCGCAGTACATTCTTAATACATTTCAAACTAATATTTGTGCCCGGCCTCGCGTGTTATTTCTTATAGTATCTTAAATATTATACATTGGAACAGATAACCTCTTTGTTTGAAGTCGGTATAACTCTACGACTTTCTTAAACCATTCAAGTGCATACAACAGCTATAAACAAGTACTTATGTTATTATCTCCATGAGATCGTTATGAACGACCTTTATGTAGATTACTTATACGTGTAGATGCACCATTATTATCTTAATGTTTCTAGTAGTAACATTGATTTATTATAACTACTTCTAGTTGGTTCTTCCGGGATACTAAACTAAACTACAGTAAGATTTAAAAACTCTTTCTTAGTTTTTATTTTTAACGTTTTTCTGTCCGCCCTTTTATGGGGGTGTAAATTTATGTCAATAGACAAACAGGAGTGTTATGAGAAATGAGGGAATAAAATATGCCATTTTTAATATATATTTTTTATATAACACGATCATGAAGGCCTCTTTAATGTAAAATTCATGTAGTTTATTTGCAGATAATTTATACACTCTCGCTATAACACAATTTAGACTTTAGAGTACAGTTAGATTTAATTCACAACTATATTTTTATTATAATACTAATAAGCTAGCATCAGTTCAAAATTGGTATAAGAAATATAAGTCACTTCTCGTAACCAATTTAAGATTAGTAAAAAACGGTAAAAACCTTAACTGTCACCACTCATATGGAAAAACGTTCTGTTAACCACAATTTTAAGTACATATGGATTTTAAAACTGTGGTTGAGAACATGCTATAATATAATATTATGTAAATTTTCTCTACGCGTCAAGATATATACAGGTTATATATCAGTGTTTAGATGTACTTCGGAATTAATAACATTAAAAAAATCAATAACGTGAACAAAATATACCTATTATATTACCCGACTGCGTAGTTTTCTATTTGGCAGTTCCTTAAAGGTTCTATAATCAGTTGAATTTGGTCGTTTTCTGAAATGTATGATTACGAGTAAGAACTTAAATTAATTTTATTTAACTTATTAATATTGCCGTATAAAATATATGCAGGTAAGCGTAAATGCTAGCAAAATGGTAACGCTATTAAAGTGATTAATATGAGATTATTTTTGTGTTAATTTATGTACAATTATAACAGTTATTGCTCGTAATTCATATTATACAGGCTAAAGGCGGTATAAACGATAGGCCATAGAAAAGTGCTTCTTCTTGCATGCCAGTAAGCGAAGATATTATGGATAAGATGGAGAAATACAAATAAATTGATCTACATAAATCTAAAATGTAATAAAATAAATCTCTTGTAAAATCAAACTCCACCTGATTGACCGATTTCATTATGATTTTTAACCGACTTCATTGTACTTATATGTATGTATATTTGCCTGTCGTAAATCTGAGAAAAGGTTGTAAATTATTTTTACATCCATAAGTCTAAGTGAATTGCTGTGGAAAAAAGACAGCGATATATAGGTCATCTAGCGCCATCACTTTCCCACACAGGATATAATACTGCTATAAACATCATGGTAACCCTTTGGTAACCCTAAATTGCTGGTTTATTTTTTTCAAATGACGTCTCAAATGAAAACGGAGTATCGTAACGTATTTCCTATATAAATTACACGAATAACAGGTTACTATTACGTCAATAACTATAGTTCCTTATTTATTTTGTTTTCACTCAAGGTTAAATTAATTTGTGGCAGTTTATATGCAAAATGCTTAGCATCAAAGTATAACGATTGTATAATGGATACCGATGATCGCGCAGCGTAAGATTTTTGTTGTCTATTTTCTAAGTGTAAATTCTTAAATTTACTGGGTCATGGAATATCAAATGTAAAAGGATTATTAAATGTAAACGTCAACATTTACTTATTCATTCAATTAGACTTCTTCTAGAAGTACTTTTGAATCGTCATACCATAGAATAGTATTTACCATTACATCAATTATTCATGTTAGTAGTAGTTCTAATATTATAGGTACATTTTTTATCCATAAACTCAACACTTATATTTTACACATCAGAATTTGGCGCAATCTAAACTTTCGTCAGTCACAACCTTGCTTATAATTCAAAATTATTTAAAAAACCGGTTATGTATACTCTTCGGGCTTCTTAAGGGTCCAACAAACCCTGATCGATAGAAATACAAATATTTTTCAACTCGAAAATATGCACAATTGTTTAAATAGTACTGAAGTGTTATTTGTAATATAACACAGATAAATTCTTCTAGTTGAAGGGTTTAGAAATTATGCTTGAAGTACGTACTGTTTTATCTAGCAATAGTATCTATTAATTTGAAAGACAATGATTTCCACTACAGATGATTGTGTTAAACAATCTACTCGAAATCAAAAAGGACTTCAAGCCTTCCTGCCCAGACATTAATTTTCGACATTAAATCCGAAACTTTTATGAATTTCTAAAATTAATACACAGGCTACTTACCATAAAACTTAACAAATGAAAAAGTGGAAATAGGGACTCCAAATTGGTAGCCTGTACGGAATCTATCCGACGATATTCAAGCACACGAATTAAATTGTCTTCGTAAAACAAATTATGGATAAGGGATCAATTAAGGCATAACTTGCTCGTGGGACTTTTAACATGTTGCAATGGAAAAATACACAAGGAAAAATACTTTCGTCATAGATCAATTTCTACTTGTAAAGAGCAGATTTTTTATTTTGAATATGCAACGAATAAACTGAAACATTAGGACCAATTTCAAAAATTCCTTCACAAGCAGAAAGTTCGATTTCTCAGTGACGTGGCCCATATTTTCAACCGACGTTTCTAAAAAAGAAGAATCCCAATTAAACTGTATTTTTTTGTTTCTCGATAACACCGTGGATATTCAACTGTTTGTCGTGATTCTTTTTGTGTTTAATAGGAAATTGTTGTTATTTGGTCCCATTAAATAGTTCGGAGTAGGACCTCTCTCTCCAGGAACATCGACCTTTTATGCAGAAAATAATTATTTTATTTTTCCGGGACGTGGTAATAAGTTTCCATAGCATGCATATGGTTATATGCGGTTACATGCGTAACTTATCTGGGTTCAGATGTCAATGCGGTGATGCGTGAAGGTGAAATAGGACAAACTTTATCTTACCAAGGAAGTGTAGGGGTCAATTGAAGTGTATGCTCAAGTAAAATGTTACTAGCGTTCCTATCTTGATATCTGTATTCATAATAGTCTATTTCTCTAACATAAGGTCATAAGTTTAAGATCAGTTGCTGATTTCAATGACCTTTTGATAAGTAGGTATTCTAATGCTTTGTAAAAATGTTAAAAGAAAATAATCCTACTAATATGACAAGCGTGAAAGTTTGTAATAATGTATGGATGTTTGTTACTCTTTGACGATAAACCTACTGGACGGATTTGGATAAAACTTTACAGTAATATAGGTTGTACATCAGAATAACATATGAGTTATAGAAATACTTGATTTTGCATGCGGGTTTGTCTGGCAGCTAGTAATAAATAAATGTACTGGAGAATTGGAAAAATTCAGAACTTTCCGATTGTAAACACGTGCGCGTTTGACGGGTTAAATAGTTTTAGAAAATAACTAGTTTATAAAAAATACTTTTGTCCACCGTAAAACCGCTGACCACTACATATTTTCATACATTTGTTTTTATTTTTCCATTTTATAATATTTTCTTGACTCGAATATTCATTGTCGAATGTTTTGGTCATTAGTCATTGTCATTACTTAGTATATTTTTAAAGTGGAGTCTTCCTACTTTAGACAAACTTAAAAGTTAAGCACCTTTGCATATTTTCATTCAACATTTAATTACAATTCATTCAACTGTATTCATGTCTTATATTGATTACTGACACAAAGCAAGCAAGCAATTGTAAAAAGCATTTATAATCTAACTAAATTACACCTTCTACCTGTGCTTATACGTTATATAACAAATACCAAGAAAATACCTCAATTCAATAAGAAAGGAATCCTAAACCTTCATTTCTATCGCCCGTTATAATCAATTGCATTCCTTACCTCGATGAAATGTATTGGAAATAATAGAGTTATCCAAGTAATTGAATTCCTTTAAAATCTAAACGCCTAACGCAATTTAAAAGCAATTTATTTAAGAGCGCCTGATGTATTTATCATAGCAAGTTTGTATCTAACAAAATAATACTGCAAGATTGAAAAGGAGAAACGTTTAGTTTTTTTTAGATCTAATCTGCATTTAAAATTAACTAGCTAATTTTATTATAAATTACATTTTTCGCTATACATATGTAACACAATATACGTCGAAATCGCAATGAGATATTTAAATTACAATTTTATAAACTTTTGATAAATATGTTCAGAAACAAGTTTTTGTTGGAATTGAACGCTATTTTTTTTCGGCGTTTATATTTTAGTTACTGTTACGATGTCTTTGGCTGATGTTTTTGGTTTGTTGCGTGGAGGAGAATTGAAGAAATTAAGTGTACCAAGATGTTTAAATTTGCTTGCAGGGAATATGGCGGACCAGGATAAGGAGCAGGTTCGATGCTCGTCGAGTGAAAGTGATAATTTTGAAAAGATCGACTCGGAAGAGGCTAGAGGCGATGTAAGTACCTACTTTCTATAAAATTATGAAACTAACATTTACGTAGAGCATTTCTAAGGCATGATTTTTGGTGTTTGAAGAGATAGATTTAGTTAAGGGATATCGAGAATTTTTATTTACTTATGTAAGGCGATCTTCACACTGCCCCGCATCATGCTGCATATTGCGTGTCGATGCACCTACGCGCGTTCCTGCGGAAGTGCAGATCTGCATCATCGTGCGGGTTTTTAGCGCACTCACGCGCGTAAGTGCGTTTGTAGATTCACGCACGACGGCTCTCATTTATTCGCCGTTCTCTGTGGTGGTCGTGCAATACTGAGCATCACGACGCGCGGCACTGCGGGATTCGGTGTGCCATACCTTGCGTCTCGCCCCGCACCTACGCGCGGGGATGCATGTTTCTCCGCGTGTATGCGCGTGATCCGCATGAACGCGCGTGGTTGCATTTTCAGTGTGTTGGACTGTGCGTGTTTTCTATACAAACGGAGATACTTACAAGTAACGTTAAACACGCAGTCACGCAACATGCAGCGTGGTGCGGGGCAGTGTGAAGATCGCCTTAGAGAAATGAAATATATGGTTGAGTAAACTTTTTTGCAATTTCGGCGACGGCTTTTTTTAGTTCGAGTTTTTAATAATTTCACCTCAACTGAAAGTAACAGTAAGGTTACAGTGACCATGTACTTAGTATTTTTTTACCGGATCGCTTTTTTACTTTTGAATTTTTTATCCCTTTTTATCGAATTAACATATATGACACTAGAGTGAGATGCATTTTTTCCCCTTGAATGTAATGGGTATTTTTTTTTAAACCTTGGCTTAACTTATTTTAAAGGAAAGACTTATTTAATGTAATACATATAAAGTATGTATAGTATAGTATAGTCTGTGCGGCTCAGTGATTTTAAGATAATTAAAAAAAACATTAGGAGCATAATTAATTGATTACGATGATGAATGCTATGTTTGCCATGCTAGGTTTTCACATTTTTTGCATTAATTTTTTAATCAGTAGGTACATATTCATAGTATAATATTATCTATAGTATATGTAAGTATGTAAGCATATATACGCTTTCACCATATAAAAATTAAAAACTTTATACAGAATAATGCTAAATTCAAAGACTTCGATCTTAACGTTTTATTTTTATTCTTTCTTCTTAAATTTGCTTGGCTCATTAAAAGTTCATTTATTTGCCTTCACAACTTAAAACTATTACAAAGGAAATAAATATGTAAACGTGTAGCATTTTCGTTGTGAAGGACTAGTGTCTGAAATAGGTCTGTGAAAGACCTGTAGTGCAGATAAATTTAAATCAATAAAATCAAATTGGTAGGTCATAAAAGACTAAAATGCTATATTAATTACAAACATCGTATTACAGGGGGAAACGCACTTCCGAGTGGGTGACGAGTCCCCAGAAGACGACGACGGTCCAGCCCACGAAGGGGGGGATTTCTTCCCCAATGCACCTCCACCGAACATTAGGAGAATGCTCACCCCTGCTCAGCAATTGGCGTTGGCTGAGAAGAGAAGCACGCTGAGGTATGTTTTAAATTAGGGCTTTTTTGACTTGGTTTTGGAAGTTTTTCAAAGTTATCTACGTAACCATTTATGGGAATATAATAGTAAATATTTTTGGGAAAATAAATGATTTATTTATTTATTTACTAGCTGTCCCGGCGAACTTTGTACCGCCCTGTCAATGAATGTTGTGTTACCTTTTAGCTGAACTAATTTAGGCTTTGATTAAGTAATACAATGATCCATACTAATATTATAAATGCGAAAGAACCTCTGTCTGTCTGTCTGTTACTCAATCACGCCTTAACTACTGAACCAATTTGCATGAAAGGTATAGAGATATTTTGATACCCGAGAAAGGACATAGGCTACTTTTTACCCCGGGAAATAGGATAGGTTTTATCCCGGAAATCCCACGGGAACGGGAACTATGCGGGTTTTTCTTTGACTGCGCGGGCGAAGCTGCGGGTGGAAAGCTAGTACAAAATAAATATTTATATGGATTGATATGTAATAGTATTTTAATTTATTACTTCAAACACGTCTCAGAGAAAAATGATTGAATTTTAATAAGTTGTGCAGCATGCATTAACTCTTTTCATTTTTTAACTGTTATCGACCACGCCATCGTTTCGTTTCACTTTAGTTGTGATAATAATTCTACCATTATCATTGGGCGATCGACGCTGATACAGTGGGTAACCATCGTTGCCTGTGATGGTCTCTGCCATCAATTTTCGTGGATACCTTTTGGTACACTCGCTATCAACCATGCATGGTGTTTGTTGGTTGATGATTTCACACGGTCCATGAATCATATTCGTGATAACAACGACATGTCGGTCTGGATCGGTTTCAGGATTAGCAATCCCCGCACACTCATATATTTTATTCTTTTGACTAACCAAATTAAAATGTGTACATGCTGCAAGCCAGATTTTCGTCATTCGATTGAATACATCCATCATTGTATAATCCCAAAGATGTCTTCCTTTAATGTAACTCATCAGTGATCGGATTTTTTGGTTGAAAACACGTGTGGTGATGTCGTGCCGATCACTTAATCCGTCCGTCCAGGAAGCAACAGTTGAATAATTTCCATCCATTTCGGATTACATATAAATGTAATGAATACATCTGGCCGACCATAATGACGAACAAATTATTATGTCATTGCATTTTGCACATATTCACTTGGGCTACCTGTGTATGTCGCCGGTAAAATAATCAATAGCCCAAAATTTTCTGCATCTTCTTCTCTGTGCTAATTGCATCGCGTAAATGGATGTAATCTTCAAAACGCAACTTAGCTTGGTTCAACCGAATGATTCAGGGCCTCCGTTTCAATTTTAACGTTATAATATTATTTCAACGCAATATTGTTGAAGCAGTCGACGAAATCGCGACAAATAATTATTGTCAGAATTTTTACATTTTTATAGATTTTTTTTAAAATAATTAATCGAACTATCCTTCTTGGTTAGTTTCCTCACCGAAAATACCTTATCAATTTCTGAAAGCACATGTAAACACAAATATTTGAGGAATTTTTATGTATCTTTGTATAATTGCACTTTTCAATAATTGATTTAAAAAAAATACAGACAATAGTTTATTCACCCTTTTTACTTTTTAATTATTTTACACAAAATACATTTTTGAACGCATGAATGTCAAACAATATTTTCCGTATTTGACAGGATTGACAACTAATGATTGACATGTACGAAAATCAAAATTATTTATTTTTATATTTTGAAATCTAAATACACGATGTTATGAGCAAATTTGATATTATGTTGTCGATTCAAAAGTCTTGTTTTAATGCGTTCTTCAATTCGAGTGGAACTGAGAGTACAAATACCGTCAAATGTTTGACAGAAAGTATGTGGTCAACTTATAAAAGTTGACCACATACTTTCTGTCAAACATTTGACAGAATTCCGTTCATCGTTCCGTCAGAGGATAATTGCATTTTCCCATATAAATGGGAAAATGGAATTATCCTCTTACTATATCTTACTCGCAATTATTCGAATTTTTCTCACCTTTTAAACCTTCCCTAGACCTTCACGAATAATTCAAGACCAAGATAAGATAAATCCGTTCAGCCGTTCTCGAGTTTTAGCGAGACTAACGAACAGCAATTCATTTATATATATATATATATATATATATATATATATATATATATAGATTTGGCATATGATTTATTTATACTGAGTGGCATTTTATATTAATCGAGGTATTTCGAATAGAAAAATCACTTTGAAAAATACTATAATGGACTGGTCTAAGATCCGAATATAGGTCGACCTTTACCGGCGTGATAATAGAATGAGACCAGTTTTATAATAAATGTAGTCTATTAAAAAATCTATTAAAGATGGGTTGACTGAAAAAATCCTGGACAGGATATTTTTAGTTAATTATTAAAAAAATCTTTTAATTTTTTTAATTATGCAGTGTTGAGGCAATAAACAATTTTGTTATAAAACAGCGCTCATGCTGATATATATTTTTTTTCTATCATCCCATCAAGTGAAAGTAACTGGTACGGACATGCCTGTTTATACCTGCCAACCTAGCAGTTTGTCCAGGTAAATATTAGAAAACCCTATGACTGCACATTCTGTAGGTTTCATACTTCAAGTCTATTATAATTTTTTTTATTATCTTGATAAGTACTGCAATTAATTAAAAAAAATATTTTTTTTTTAAATAATTAAAATGTCCTGTCCAGGATTTTTTCAGTCAACCCATCTTTAATAGATTTTTTAATAGACTACATTTATTATAAAACTGGTCTCATTCTATTATCACGCCGGTAAAGGTCGACCTATATTCGGATCTTAGACCAGACAGAGTAGGTACTATCAGTTCAATTTGTTTTTGAAAGTTTTATCAAATAACTATTTGAACAATTTATTGTAGTGTTCTTAGTCGCTCACTTAGTAATCTATTCGCTCAACTAGTAATTTAGTCGCTCAAATAGTAATGTAATCACACAGTTAGAATTCTAATATATCAAATGGATTAATCACAATCCTCCTTTACTTTGAAAGCTCCTTTAGTACGCTCAATCTGTATTTTATTATCAACTAATATTCGTTGCTTGTTTAGTTTATTTGTCGATTACTCAAATTCATACAGCTCAAGTTATTAAATCAGTATCTCATAATCAGTCGCTCACTTTATTTTCAGTCGCTCGTTTTATTATTCCCCATATAGAAATAAGATCTAAATAAATGTGGCCTATGAATATATTGTTCGTGAACGGTGAAATGAAATCAGATCGATGTCCATTTCTTTCTAGAGTTTCTTACCGAGTGACGTAAATGCGTTACTCTACTAATAAAACAAAAATTTACGTGTTTTAGTAACTCTACGAAAACTGGTAGAGTACTGAAAACTGATAAGAGTACCTAGTATGATAATTCACTCTATCGTTTATTCTACACGTATACAGCAGCCATAAACACTATCTTTCTCTATAGAATAGAACAATTATTATTGTTCAACTAATTTTTGTTAGTCCTGTAAACTTTTACAAGTGTATGTAAATAATAAATATGAATATTCATTTTTTTAAACTATTACCGATTCGGAAGGTCTCTTCGAGACGAATCGGCAAGAAAATTAGAATCTTTGAATCAATGTATTTCCGTAATATTCACATTATTGAAACGAATAATTTTCTAACCATATTTTAGGTAACTACACAATAAATTAATATAAATAAGAAATTAATATCTTACGAGATTTAACTACGTATAATATTGTCTTAACTACGGAAGTATATTAGCTTCATATTACGGCAAAATTAAATTCTGTTTGCACTACCATAGTGAGATTGAAATTTATACCACAGGGCTTGATGATATAATAGTAATTTTAATAATTACTATTATATCACCAAGCCCACTTTATGACATGTATTTAAAAAAAATATTTTACTTGATCTATGAATTGTGCTAAATAATATAATTTTTAATAATTTTTAGGGTTCCGTACCTCAAAAGGAAAAAACGGAACCTTTATAGGATCACTTTGTTGTCCGTCTGTCCGTCCGTCCGTCCGTCCGTCCGTCTGTCAAGACCCTTTTTCTCAGGAACGCGTGGAGGTATGAAGCTGAAATTTATATCAATTACTCAGGTCTACTGTCCCTTGAAGCTGTGAAAAAATCAAACTTCTAAGCCAACGCAATCAAAAGATACAGCCGTTTATGCCGCAAATTTTCGACACTTGCAAGGGAATCAAAACCTACAGGGTGCTTCCCGTGAACTCAGAATCTTGAAATTTGGTACGAAGCAACGTCTTATAGCATAGATAAAGGAAAAATTACGAAAACCATAAATTTTTAGTTACATCACATAATATATTTTTTTTTAATAATTTTAAACTTACTACCCATTTCCTCATAAACGCGTAGAGGTATTAAATTGAAATTCATACCAAATACTCAGGTCTATAATACCTTTAAGCTGTAACAAAATCAAACTTCTATGTCAACGCAATCAAAAGAAACAGCAATGTACGGAACCCTCGGTGCGCGAGTCCGACTCGCACTTGGCCGGTTTTTTTTTAACCTCAACTGTGCTGTGTACATACAATTTGGCTGGCATTTTACCGCAACAAGTGATTAAATCTGTGTATAATTAGTCAAAATTGTCAGCTGTGATATGTACCTTTTAAAATAAATACTAATTACTTTAGATGAAACAGTAGATAAAATTTAAAAACGTACAAATATGATATTTTAACGCGCCTTTCAAAAGTATTCGAAGATCGCGTCGCTGCAGCTGTAATAAAAGAGTTAAGTTAAATGAAGAAGGCGCTAAAACTTTTCATGCTTTTTTTGAATTTTTACCTAGTTATTGAATAGAATCTATACTTAATATTATAAAGTTGAAGAGTTTGTTTGTTTGAACGCGCTTATCTCAGGAATTACTGGTCCGATTTGAAAAAATCTTTCTGTGTTAGATAGCCCATTTATCGAGGAAGGCTATAGGCTATAGGTATCATCACGCAAGACCAACAGGAGCGGAGCAATGCGGGTGAAACCGCGGAGCACAGCTAGTTACTTATAAAAGTCAATCGCTTACGTCTCGCGTATTTCATAGTAGTACTACAGAATACAAATTATTGTACTATGAATTTTTTATTAGGTATACATAATATGTAATTACAAATTTGATATAATATGATAGTAATAGTACCTTCTCGTATTATTTTATTGTTTTACTAGCTTACCGCCCGCGGCTTCGCCCGCTTTGTCTAAAACCTAATAAATTATATACTAAAACCTTCCTCTTGAATCACTCTATCTATTAAAAAAAACCGCATCAAAATCCGTTGCGTAGTTTTAAAGATTTAAGCATACAAAGGGACATAGGGACAGAGAAAGCGACTTTGTTTTATACTATTTAGTGATTTTTTGCATTCTTTGATAATAAGTATGCAAAATACTTGCCACTTTTGCACGGCATAAAACGGCTGCTTCCATCTATTTGTTTCTTTAAACACATTACACACTATAAACGTATTAACATTATCAATAGCATTTTGTCCTTCCACAAACCGTAACCTTATCACAGAACATATATACTCAGAACCATAGAAATCTAAATAACAAGACACATAGAAGTGCTATAATGTCATAATTCGTATGAAAACCGCTGTCGCCAAAATCAACACATTTAAACCGATAGCTAAACAATACACACAAGTAAACTATGCCTTTTATTGGACAACTTGATTTTAGTGAAAACTAACTTAAATATTAAATTAAGCTTTTTAATATGTATCCTAACGCACGAATTTACGGTTTATTTTAGAATAACATCCCTAAGTATATGAGACATTTTGTTTCTTTTTGCTCCAATAAGGTTGAAACTGTGTCATTCATTGTTATTTCGATTACTATGGTGACACTCGTAATACTTGTAAATATTCTATAATTTTAAGGAAAAACGGCATTATTTCTAAAAAAAAATACCTATTTACCGATGAAATATTATTCCTTTATTAGTATAATTACAACTTGTGGAAGAATTTCCGCAATGGGAAATGCTGAAACACACCATGTTTACACACATACGTCTCCATAGCAACTGAACTGTGACGAACACACTGGTGATGTGAAAGTCACCTGAGTGGCGACAAGGTCACGCGCGCTTACGACTTCTAGTGTCTTGTTATTTAGATTTCTATGCTCAGAACCTTATGGACTTGTATTTCCATAAACAATTTTCCACAAAATGCGGGAAAAACTGAAAAAATTCTAGAACTTCTCAAACTTATTTAAATCATCACTGTCTAGTCTTCCAATGCGTTTCACGGCAAACGCACGCGTTCGAAATCGGCGGGAAATTTTGAGCGCGAAACGAAAGTTTGACATTTACTTACGTATCTAAATACGTTTTGGTATGCCACAATGCCAGTGTTCTTATAATTTCAAATAGTGATGTTCCAATTAATAGAAAGTTTCGATAATTTTTAGTAATATTATTGCGATTAATTTTTCTTATTTTTGCGTTATATTTTTCAGTCAGTAAATTGTAAATACCTATTTAGTATAAGGGTAATTACCAGATAGCATATTTTTAAAATTAAATTATATTAAGCGAGTTTTGTACATTTCCACAGTATTTTATATTTTAAATACATAATTACACGTTAAGTAGGAATCAAATCGAGTTGTTAACCTAGACCTAAAGAGCGACAACTTGCTTACCGGGTAATATGTTATCATTTCGCAAACGAAGTAAATGTACCATTTCTTTTTGAAATAAAAAATATATATATTTAAGTATTAGTAACTTTTTAATCATGATTCATTGATATAATATTTACTTTAATGCAAATATTTTAGCTTATTATTATTTAGAAGTTAGTTGCCCCCACAGTGATCTTTAATTATATTTTATATCATATTACCTTATAGAAAAAAAAACCATGACGCCGCTTAACCCATTATTTGATTGCATTGCATATGATCAACAAGCCTTGATGTTGGATTGTCGAGGTTAATTTAAACCAAATATTAAAAGTAATACATATTAATTGTACTTGTTAAGTAAAAACGTGCTGTTATAACAATTTTATAATGAAATAATTTATCGACATAGTTTTTGCCACGGTAATACGTGATTTGATTTATCTATACTCTATACTAATATTATAAAGAGGAAAGGTTTGTATGTATGTATGTATGGTTTTCACGCATAAACTACTGGACCGATTTTGATGAAATTTGGCATAGATAATCTTTAGACCCTGAGAAAGAACATAGGCTACCTTTTATTGCGAAATATGTACCACGGGCGAAGCCGGGGCGGACCGCTAGTAACTTATACTCATTGGCTTTAGTTATAATTGGGTATTATTAATAAGTATTTTGCCCGTATAGTATTTTGTTGAAAAGTGAACTTCCTTGTAAGTAAGCATTTGTGAACTCGCATCTTGTCACTAAAATAATCCTATTCATGTTGTGTTCGTTTGTTCATAATTGAAGCTCACTTGTGAAATCCAAATAAAGCATTGAGACATACATCAATATTAGACACTAGCAGCTATTCAGTCATACAGACTTACCTTGACTTGACTTGCCATAGTACATTTGTGTTGTCAAAAAAAACAACATGAAAAATTAACTAACATAGAAAATATAATTAAAAAACTTATATGGTGCGTTAGTAGCAAATTTCGTTCAATTTAATTGAATTTATTAAATTATTTATGGGGAAAATACGTAAAAATAGAAATAGTTTATACATTCCAAACATTAAGAGCAATTTTATTTTGTGCGTATGTTACGTACATGCTAATAGCCACTTGAGTCTAAGTTATTATTACAAGCAGCAAGTCACTTGCATGCATTGAATATTAACACTTACATAATTATTGCTAGGTAGCATAAAATATAAATTTCTAAGCCATAGAATTCATATCGATAAGTGTACATACAAAGTAAAAAGATTGTAGTTTACGTAAAAAATGTTGTTTGAGAGTTTACTATACATATGTAATTTGTACTTCATCGAGTTGCAACGAGTCATCAGCTGATACAAATATTATTTGAGAAAATTAAAAAATTGAAATTAACTCAAAATTGAACGCATTTTAAAAAAGAAATGTGAATCTTAGGATCTACCAATAATGGTACCTAATAGGTAAATGATATAAATTTTGTATTTAAATGCACTGTTACATGTTCAGGATTCAGAATATTAACTGATTTATCCTACTTAAAACATTTATCTGTAGTTACGTAAATTTAGAAGGAAGAATAATAATTCAAGTTTCCTTGTTTGTTCAAGTCTTAGTTCAAGTTTATTAAATCCCGGTAAACCTTAAATGAGGACAAATTCTTGTTTACAAAGATGGAGCAAGAATATATTGGCAATTAATTTTAATTTTAAGCGATTGACAGAATCTATGTTGCTTTAGAACTATTTGTTACACATTATTACGTCTGTATCAGAAGTAAAATATTTAAGTACGTTTGACAACAATGATTAACATATAAAGAACCGGACCGATTCCGTCCGTTTAAATCCGTCCACCATCGAACCCTGAGTGACGGGCTTATTTTTTTATGTGATCCGAAGAACTAGTTTGGAAGAAATTTAATGACTTCTAGGTAACTTCTAAGCGTACTAATTTGATAATTAGTTTTTATATCCTTCAAATGATAATATATAATGTTTGTCTACTCTTCAAAAATGAATAGCATAATGATGTTGTTCGCATCTTCTTGTACCTAATAATAGTTTTTTAATCACACGAAAATTTTAGTTCAGTGCCTACATATTCACAAATATTTGTACCTATTTGATTCAAAACACACACCAAAAAATCAATGTAACTTAAAATTTAGGTAAAAAATTCCAATTACGCAATTATCGATATATCGAGTTTTTTACGTATGTAATACAACACTGAAGGTCGGTTATTAAATATTTACTTTTCACAGTATTCCATATTATGAGGGTTTTTAAAGATTTCTGACGTAAATATGCAATGCGTATAAATAATTTTTGTTTTTGTCAGCAATTTTAAATGATGAGAATATTTTATATCATGTAAAAACGTATACATTGTGTGACCTCATAGACTACAAGCCAGCATAGGAAAAAAATATGGGTCAATTGAACCACCAGGGGACATATCTAGTCGAATAAGTCGGAATTTTTATTTAATTTGCGAGAGTTACCGGGGGTAAATTTGGTCATTTGACCATGTACGGCATCTGTGTCATACTATTTCTATACTGCTTTTAATCCATTATTCCGCAACGCCGTACAAAAATCATGGGGACAAGGGGAAAAAATCGAGAGTTGCAATCCCCTCTCTTTCACCACTCCAGGGGGTCATTTGACACAACACGAAATAAATTTATTTTTAAAGTATTTTATGCATAGATAATATTTTTTCATGTGCCGTACATTTTCGTTGGTTCAAAGGGGAAAAATCTGAAAAAGAAAAAAATCCATATAACGAAATGTTTGCTTTATATTTTGATAATAAAATATAAATATACATTAATATTAAGAAGCTCGAGGTGGTTAATTATCACCTTGGAAAGTCGGAGTCAGGTGGAATGGACTCCGTTAAATTGATGAACTAATAAAGAAGCTATGAACGAAAAGATGTGAATTATATGCAATCAGCCCATGAATACAGGTAAAGTCACAAGCAAATGCTAGTAATGTATACATATTCAAAATGTACAAGTAAAGCGCTTTCAAATGATACCAAACACGGCATATTTATCTTAACTTAATTTTTTTACTCTGTATGTTTTGTCCGCTAGAGGGCGCCACATTAGATTTTGTGAAACCCCTTATAGCCTTTAGCTAGCTGGTCGCTGGTTATCCAGTGAACAATTCAGACACTTCTAATGATATGTCATTTGTCGAATTCTGATAAGTAGTTTAGAAGTTACGAGGGAATAGATGAACATACATACATGACCTGTCAAAATCATAACCCTCCTTTTGCTTTGCCGTAGTCGGGTAAAAATATGTTAATGCCGTACTGTATCAGATGGCCATAAAGCACCCTTAAAATTGTAGCTTTCGTCGCTTTCATCAGCCTAAAAAATGTGGTCTGCACAAAAATGTACGGCATCGTTTTTTCCTAATTTATCTATGTTTATACTATTTAAAACAACGAATAAAGTGTAGAAAACTATTATATTTCATTAATCTACGATGTTTAAACTTTTACAAAATTTCAGTTTTTGCATTTCTCTATAACTTTTTTTAGAACGGTTTCTTTTGAACGGCAATACTATACAACAATTGAATTTTACAATATCATGTTAAAAAAAAAGTTCCTGTACAGGGTCAAATGACCTTACAGCTCTTTATATCAAGAATTCGATGAAATTAAGATGATAATTGGTATACATTTAAAAGAACAATTATTTTTTGACGGCATTGCTTTTAATAGTACTTTTGAGTGCTAGATAATGTTTTGGAACCGAAGCCGTACTTAGTCAAATGACCCCCTGGAGTGGGGAAAGAGAGGGGATTGCAACTCTCGATTTTTTCCCCTTGTCCCCATGATTTTTGTACGGCGTTGCGGAATAATGGATTAAAAGCAGTATTGAAATAGTATGACACAGATGCCGTACATGGTCAAATGACCAAATTTACCCCCGGTAACTCTCGGAAATTAAATAAAAATTCCGACTTTGTGGACCACCATTTTTGTACGGCACTGAGCGGTTTCTTATTATTTTTAATGGATCTTTCGATGGTTAAGAATGCCGTACAAAAATATATGACCAAAATTTACCGAGTCTACCTGTACTTTTGAATTCTCATCTGCACTCAGTTGGACAGCTTACAAGTGACGGCATAGTGATGAATCTTATTATTTTATGCTCTTCTATCGTTCTAGATATGTCCCCTGGTGGTTCAATTGACCCATATTTTTTTCCTATGCCGGCTTGTAGTCTATCATAATGAACTACCTAAATCAGATTAATCCGGTACAAAATAATATTATTAAACAATTATCTATCTCTGAAGATATCTCTGTACGAAATTTCATTTAGATCCGATCTATTTTGCGTGAAAACGTAAAGAATTTACTAACAATGATGATTTTAATATACATACTATAATTCATATAGGGATGCAACATAGTTTCGTAATAGTATCGATATTATATTCTATCGTGCACCATTTGAAAATGAATGTGAAATTAAAATACAATAGGTACTGAAACTAAATAGTTTCATGTTGTCTTAAAGCCATTACAATAGTTCTCAATCATGGTTCAATTGAAGTCGATTAGCAACTAGAGGTAGGCGTTATGAATATGTATATGTATTGAAATTTAAATTAACTAAAACTGGCTTTTAATCTTCATAATACGTCATACATGCCCAAATAATGCTGCATGAAATTCATTTTTGAATCGGACTATTAGTTTGTAATTTTTAAACGATTAATCGCCCTAATGTTGAATGTAGGATGAGTAATAGTTAGTAATGATTAAACAGTTTCAATCAGATAAAATTAATTAAGTACTATAGCAATTATTTATTCATTTTATTTACTTCTTGATGCTAAACAACAAAAGTTCATAATTAATACATCAGAAGTTGTTTTCAGAAAAAAAGACGGGTTGCACTCCGGGAGTGCCGGCAGAAGTGAAAACTTGATTATTAACGTTCAGCATGTTTGATATTTTGGAATGGTATCCGTCTTAAGCTGGGTATCGACTTCGCGCTCCTGGCGCGCGCGCCATGAATGACCGCGCCGAGAGTGCGTTCCGCGGAGCGCGTTCCAAATAATTGAAGTATATCAACTAAGCGCGCCTGGCGCGCGTGGCAACCGTTCCAGTGTTTGACCGTTCATCATGGAAGCTAGTCGTGTACGAACAGCAGCAGCTTTTGTAATTATACACAGCATAATAAGAAAGAAAAAACAGAAACGAAAAGTGCGTTGGTGGATAAAAGAGCTGTATTAAAATAGCTGAATTAATTTACGGCAACTTTGGTTATCCATAATTAATAATTATTACTCGGAGCGCAACAAACACAAAAACTACGACAAACCCGTCTCCATTGGCGCGCGCGCCACGATTGATGCGCGGCAAAAAACCGACACCCGACGGAACGGACCGCTCCGCGTTCGACCGCTCCAACGAACATTTTGGCGCGCGTTCCAAACTGGTATCCATTTCACGCGGCTGGAGCGCGCGCCAATGTTCGACCTCTTGGAGCGCGAAGTCGATACACGAGTTACGCATGGAATATAAGTGCTAAAAAAAAAAAAAAAATCCGTCTTACGCTTTTTCGATCAGGCCACGTGTCCTGACGCGAGTTTAAGATTTTATACCCAACGCCGCTAAAGAAGTTTTCACTTCAAAAAGATTGAGAATTGAGGCTACACTTAAGTACTTACAAAATAAGGAAATGCTAAAAAAATGTTGAAAAACAAAATATCTTTCTGTATCGTAACAAACGTAGTTTCTGTATTTAAAATCTGTAAATTTTTAAATCCTTCACATCAATTACACCTTTTCAATGTCAGGTAATTAACCAACTGCTGAATTATGTTTTTTTCTTTCATCTAATAAGAAATTGCAATTTGTTTATGCGAAAAACTTTGGAAAAACAGCAATAAAGTTTTTCCAAAGCTTTTTTTTTGCTCAATAATCAAAGTCTTAAGATAACATCACTGTTATTTATTAGATATCTTATGAATAAAAATCATTCGCCGTTGATAATATGATTGTAGATTTTAAAGTAAAAGCATAAAATATATAAATAAATATCATATTTAAATTTGGTTTTTAATTTGTATGAACTAGACATTAACACATGCAGCTTTATTTTGATCACCACTAGATAAAAATAAACGTATTCGCACGTGCGTTTTATCTATAAATAGGATTTGTTTACTTCGCAATATTTATGTTTTTGATTTGTAACATTGTATTACCCGACAGGTATCACATAATGGTTTAGTAGTTAACCTAGCTTAAAACAAGGAAGTCTCTTTGACTTTGTTAATGAAAAACGTTATTTTAATTAAAAATGAATTAGATTCAACTCGCCTATTTATTTTCGTACTTGCATACGACAATGGGTGTACTTCCTTTTGGACTGTGCTATTAAAACAATATTATGTTCATGAGAAAAATACCATTTAATGAGGAAATTCAATAAATCAAATAAATTACCTAAGGCCTAACGAATAATTCTTCTTTAGTTTTCCGCTGCCCTCCAGCGGAAACTGTCGTGTGAATTGTGGAAGACAGTGGAAATAATAGTGATGGTGCAGTGATACGATACCTTGCATGGACTATAGAATTTTGGTGGCATCGTTTGTGAACATAGCAAATTTTTTGAGTAACTTATTCACGATGCTTAAGCGAAGGACTTCAAAGCGTTTTGTGCTCGGTGATACGTCTGCTGATGATACAAATTACGATGGCGAGGCAACGGACGTGATGCCTAGTGAACTATTGCAAAAATTTCAAATGACCCTGCAAAATACGGAGCCTGAAATCAAGAGCGATGAAAGCGATGAACAACCAAAACAACAGGATAATAGATTGCTACGTTTGCCTAGAGGCACGTTAAAGTGAGTATTTTATTAATTATTATGGACTATTATTGTGAGGAATTATCTCTATTAAAATAATCATACACGAGATAAATACACGTCACTTACACTATAATCGAAAAAAATATTTACACAATTCTGTGATAATAGTCTGTGTTTGGGAAATTATATGTGCCTTATTAATTTGCAAATCTGATGATGCGTCAATAAATCTTCTATTTAAGGTATTAAGCTTTACCTTGAAATTGCCTTTAGTGGTCAATTGGTAGATTATTTACGTTGTAATCTGCTTTATTGACTGTAACATAATAATATTCACGTCGAATGAAACAACCGGTTTGTGATGGAAATCCATTGTGTACACATTCGTTTTTAATCTCAAGGTACCTTGTCGAGAAATAATTTTTTGTTTATATTCGTGAATGGACTCTCTTCGTACATATTCGAGTTATGTTTTATACATCTAGCCATTATGGACTATTGTCACAAAAATTAAGGAAAACCAAAAATATGTCATTGAAGTTTGTTTATTTATTATATACAACTTTTATTATTCAATCTTGCCATTTATCGTCACTTTTCTCTATCATCTTTATATTATAGTCATTTTAAAACAAGTACTACATAAAGATTATTTAAGCGAAACTTAAATTTAGCATACAATTTTCTTTACACAATTTACCAAGTGGATAAGTAATGTACAATATCCTCAAAATCTAGAGCATTTTATTAATTACCGGTATCAACATTCGAAAATTCACTCTACTACGGCCACACTACCGTGATATGCCAATAATTATTGCCACAACTTTAACAACACCTAGGTGTAACCACGACTTATGGCCATAATTCTACAATGCCAATCAATATGACAAATGGCGGTAGGCAATAGCTCCGGCGGCGGTATTCTTTCGCACATCAAAGAAGATTACCGTCGTAATTATTGCGTATGCGGCCACACTACCGTTTGTCCAGTGTGCATTATGAGCTCACCGGCGACGCACGTATCGACCGACATGGAGTGGTCAAATGAAAAAGCGCTCGATGGCGCAAATTTTTGGAATTCTTGGAATTCTTCTCTTTGGGATCTTGGGGATACCCAACAGAAGAACTATAAACATCGCAGTGTACACAATGATGCGTGGCGTCGGATCAAACAAAATTTATCATTTCCAAGTACAATAGATGATTTGAAAAAGAAAAAATCCTTTTTAAAAAGAAAGAATCCTTGATGAATTATTACAGAAACCATATTATATATTAATTATTAACTAATATTTTTTTTGCTGCGGTAAATGCCAATAATTACCGACATATCTAGGTAAACTGTAGTGTAACCACACCAGTTCATGCAGTAATTTAGACGGTAATTTAATGCCATAATTATTGCGGTAACAGCCCGGTAGACGGTAAGGTAGTGTGGCCCTGAGAACATGTAGTTAAGACCTTTTCATTCTATGCATTAAAATTTCGCAAAAAAATAATGCAATTATGACGTTGAACATAAACTGTATTAACCGCCTGTATTACTTGCTCTGTGTTAACCGCTATTATTAACACTTATTTAATTGACAGGTCTAACCAGGATCAAAAACAGGAAATTAGCAATTGGTAATATACCTACGTATTATTATGCTTCTATGTGTTTAATAGATTGCGTCATATTGGTTATTTGGTTAAACAAACGTAGTTAATTGATTTGGTTTTATATTTTGTAATGTGTAAGCTACGTTCCCTTTCTTATGTAGTAGAAATTAACCTGTATTATAAAATTATAATTATATTTTTAAATACCTACTCTTAACAATGAATTATTGTTTATTTTGCGAGTTATAAGACGAGCAATAATTAAAATAATTTTCAGATCATTCATTATACGCGCGCAAAATACGGTTCCTTATTTACATTGCTTTTAGTTGCATGAAGTTGCAATTGATAATCTTGTAGTGCGGTATTTTTTATATAAATAATAAATAAATATATTTTATTGCATATTAATCCTTTAATTTACGACACGCGTTAATTCTTACACTTGTTTTTGTTTTTGTTGCATTAGAAATTATCGATATGCTATTATAAACAACGTCCGGAAAACAGATTTTCAAGAAGCCTACAATATTTGCAGTTATTTTACGGCAGATCTAATTAAATTCGCACGTCCTTGTTACTCTTAACCGATTTGTTAAGAGAGAGCGAGAGAAGCATATCGTATGATCCGTCATACGAACTTCATTGGCGTTGCAAACGTCAAACTATATTCTTTGCGTCAAACGTAGTGATAAAAACAAAACTGTATCAGTCGATCGGCGAAGAAATGTTGAATTTTTGTTGTTTTTACACCTTATTAAATAATATTAGCACGTGTTAATAATACTATAGTGTTTACAAAATAAGTGATAAGTGAAGAATGTATCCTGCGATGAATGGATTGTATTCTGAAGGCCCTTACAGGTTAGATTTCTTATTGGGAATATGTTTTTTAATTTAAAAACTTTGTATGTTATTTACTATTTATTGTATACGCAAGCAAAAATTAATAAAATGAATAATTCTCAATAACCAATAATTGAATTGCAATTTTCTTATTGGAATTTATATATTATTTGCGATAACTTTCCTTTTTTCTTTACACTTTTACAAGTTGTAATAATGTTTTAAATAAAATAATATACAAATAATTTTTTTACCGTCACGATATAAGCAATACGATATTATTTACCCTTATTTCCAAAAATTGTGATTACATTAGAAAAAATAAATATTTTTTAAATGACATGGTAGGTACATATAATTTTATTTGCAAGTTATGTCGTTTAATAATTTGGTAGGACTTTTTGCTTCAATTTATTATCTTAATATATTTCTCTCTCTATATGGACTTGAAAGGTTAAATATGTATGAATTTCAAATTTATACTGTACCTATCATATATTTATTTCTTACCTAAGAAAAATTTAAATAAAAAACAATATACACAGATGATTCAGGTACACAGTACACAGTTTTTATTAAATTCTGTTCTTACATTTTTGAATGAGAATTTTTAAATTATTATAACATAAACTTCAAATAATATTTTCTAAGATTTTATTTAGCGAAACCACACAGGCAAAGCCTGTCCTAAGAAGCAAGTTTTACAAATAAATAGAAGGAGTGTGAAGTTCACATATGTACTTACTTCTTATTAATAAACTAGCTTTCCCCCGCGGCTTCGTCCGCGTTTTCAGAGAAAACCCCGCATAGTTCCCTATCCCGTGGGATTATCCCGTTGGATCGAACTGCACATGGTGTGCGAATTTTATTTAATCAGTTAAGTGGTTTAGGAGTCCATTGAGGACAAACATTGTGACACGAGATTTATATATATATTAAGATTACCTACTATAGTAGTATAAAAAATTTGATTTAAATCTATAGATTTAAATCAAATTTTTTCCTATGTGAAAATTTAATTCAAAGAGATTTTTTGTAGGACATCATAACCCTGAAGATAATTAGTTTTATTGTTTCTATAGGACTATATTTTATAAAATTATTATTGTATTTCCTTTATATTATAAAGTATTATTTATTTATTCTTATGTCCCTTTTTTACAATCATTATATGACCTCCGCTATGAATGGTATAATGATTATTCTTTCTCTCTTTTTGTGTTTAAATTAAAATTAAAGATTTTTCAGAAAATAACTTATAAAATTATTAGCTAAGTATATTGCTATTTTTCTTACTGTTGTGCAAATGCAGTTAGATTAATTTAAGATATGGGATCCGGGAAAAAGATTCTGGTTAAATAAAAGAATATGTAACTCAATTTAACTTAAAAACTAATCTACTGTACAATAGTAAAGTAGTTTTTAAGTTAAATAAAAAAAAAAAAAAACTATAAGTGAACATTTATTTTTAAATAATAAACACATTTTCTCCTTCATCTATAATATAAAAATGAATCGCAAAATGTGTTGGTAAGCACATAACTTGGGAACAGCTGAACCAATTAAGGTAATTATTTTTTTATAATATTCGTTAAAGTACGAGTATGGTTCTTACGGAGAGAAAACGTAAACATGTACCACGGAGAAGCCGGGGTGGACTGCAAGTTAGTCATAATTATTTGTAAAAAGATAAGATTTGGTTATGTGTCATAATATGAGTCTTTTAAAGAAGTTTAAGTTTAAGTATAATGAAGGGTACAAATTAAATAAATAATAAAAATAACAATAACAATAAAGTAGAATTGTTGTTGATTATTTAGATTTGTCCAAAACTAACATTTTTATCTCAATAGTTTATGAAATGTTTACGAGTATGATGAAAATAAAGTATTTTTTCTAAATGTTACTTTCTATCACAATATTATATTATACAATGTCCTAGATTATGAGTTTATGAAGAATATTAAGGATTTTAACATTTTTTTTAAGATAATGACGTCAAATGGATTTTACAGTATATTTTATACAGCTTATCAGTTATGAAAACTGATAAGGTACAGTTTAGCAGTTTTATTTACTTTTAATTGACATAATCTCCATCATTTATCCGTCATTTCAAGATGAAAATGCAATTTATTTCTCTTCTGTTATACACAATTATTTTGTTATATGTATATGTGTCCTATATATACTAGCTTAAATAAGCTTGCATGTTGTGTTTTATATTTAAACAGAACTAGTTGTTATATTATGATAATCCTTTTTGTTTTTGATAGCTCAAATCTTGAGGAAAATATACTATTTAACATTACTTTGTTTGTGCAGTTAATGGGCTTCATAGTTGTATAGTTTATGATTTAAACATTGTATTTATTTTCTTTAGCATTATTATTATTTGTGTTTATCCTTAATTAGTTTTATGACTTATGAGTTGTTGTCTGACGCAGGTTAAAATAGGGTTTTTTTACTGTTAGAGGTAAATATAATAAATATTTGTGTGATACCAAAATACGTAAATTAAACGCATGCATATGAAATAGAGTTACTATAAATAATACAGGGTGTCCCACTATTGGTATACTAAGCACGAAGGGACTTGGAGTTTTGCATACACTGATTACGTAAAAAATACTTAAACAACAAAATTACGTCAAAAATTTTTTGCTAATTTTTTCCTGAAAATCCATGTTTTCTTCTCTAGCTTCGCGCAGCCGACATATACCTACCGCTTCTCTAATGTGAGCATTTTGTCTATGAAAACATAATCTTAAACGATAGCTCACGTGCTGGTGGCAAAGTTGGGCGGGTTGCTTGTTTTGGATGTACACATAGAGTTTCAAGAATTCATCCATTTGAAAAAAAATGGGTCTGGAATTTTATAAGTATTTTTTACGTAGGTACTCAGCGTATGCAAAACTATAACCTCCTTGGAGCTTAGTATACCAACAGTGGGACACCCTGTATATTTCAGAAGGTACTAAAAGTTATTGAACTCTGACATAGGCTAGCTAATCTAAATATGTTTAAATATCATATCTTCTACATAAAGTTGTGTTTGTTACATCACTTATAACTGCGGGGAAGCTGAACGGATTTGGATGATTTTTAAAATGAAATTTAAAATGTTTTAAACGTCTTAGGCGAAGCCAGGGCAAGAAGCTAGTTACTTATAAACTAACTGTTTGGTTGAATGTGGTGACAAATTATTCTCTTTTATTAAAAGGGATGTCCCTTGTAGTACTCCCAATATACTTTAAATTCAAGCCTTTGTTGGTTATAGCTCCGATTACTAAATAGTTTTACAGGCCCAATTGTAAAACCATTTGTATCACAATGTATCTCTCGATGTAAGAAGCATTCATAAAATTCAAAAGGTATTGGCTCTTCAATGAAATTATCAATAAATAGAGGTTCTTTATGTATCCAGCCAATTTAAATAGGTTTAACTATTCCTAATTACTAATGGACTATGATACTATTCAGAATACCATCTGTAGTAATGTAGCGTCATATTATTTCGCAAGTGAAGATTTTATTACACTTTGGATTCAGTTTTTTTGACATAATCTGAACTTTTAAATTTTAAATCTTATGATTTATTTAATTACTCTTTTATTTATTATTCCTAAGGTCGAATAATGTAGTCGAAGGTCGAAAAATTAATAAATGTCTTATTATTTTGATATTGGACAAAAAATAAGCTACCCATGAATTGATAGCAAGCTAAACTGCAAATTAATTACAAGATATTAAAATAATGATCATCCCATTTCAGGCCATCTATGTCCCAAGGTACCGTGATACACAGTCAACGCTTTCAAGAGAAAGATTTCACGGTTGCCACCCCGGAGGAGTTCGTTCGCAAGTTTCAGGGCACAAAGGCTATTAATAAGGTTAGATTTTTAATATTTATTAGTATTTAAATGCTTCGTAAATTAGAAATAAAAATAAAAAAATGTTGTGTGGTTTTATGAAACCACGGTAAAAGTGAAACTGTTCGAACGGTTCCGAACACTGCTTTGTGTAGCGCATGTCGCGTGTCGGTCGGCTGCCGAGTAGGTATACCTACTCGGCAGCCGCGATACACGCGACATGCGCTACACAGACCAAAAAGTTTGAGACGATGTAATAAAAGTTTCACTTTAAAAAAAACGATCACAAGTGGGATTCGAACATGCGTCTTTTTGCCATACCGGGGCGACGCCTAGCCTCTCGGCCACCCGTGATATCAAATTAAACTAAAAGGCTGCGTTCCATCGTAACAACTTTGTAATGATTAAAACAATGTTTCATATTGGTTGAAATGGTTGACCGAGAGGTCAGCCGTCGCCCCGGAATGGCGAAAAACGCGGGTTCGAATCCCGCTTCGAGATTGAACCTTTTCCATTCTTTAAAAAAAATTATGTAACCGACACTGTATTAATTATTTATTGATAAACTTTTACAGGTGTTGATCGCGAATAACGGTATAGGTGCTGTAAAATGTATGAGATCTATACGAAGATGGTCCTACGAGATGTTCAAGAACGAGCGGGCTGTGCGGTTTGTTGTTATGGTATGTTATTCTATACTTAAATATAGATAATTGTATAGGTTAACTTCATTATCTTTCATATAATAATCTCATAGCACAGAATACATAATAGTAGCTAAACGCTACAGAACGGACACTCTCCGCCTCCCGCCAAAATTAAACTTACCTCACCCCGCGCGATCAGACATAAAATGGGCCATATTTTTCTGCAAGGACGATACGCAACGAAGATTGACAACATTAATCAAATTGACTTAAAGTAATTTTATTATTTTGGATTTGTGATTATCGTTTTTCGTAGAAAATGGTTAGATATTGTGCTGTTTACGGATGTATTTCATCAGAAAAACGCGAATTTTTTTTTACGCTAGTCACAAATGTGCCAACCATAAAGCGTTAACACACACATTTGCAGTCTCTACAGTGTGACTGTCAAAACGATCATTTTGTATGGAGTGTCCGGGGTGTGCTCATAGTTTACTTAAGGTATACATGATTTTTATTACATAATAATATAATTCTGTTTCAATGGTGGAAATTAATTAACAATGCAAATAGATGCTTTCTATGCAGATGAGAGAATTTTCATAGGATATAAGCTGGTATTCCTTAGTTTTGTATTAATGTTGAAACAAAGTATAAGGAAAAGATAATTATTTTGAGTTTATGTTACATTTTATAACTCTACTTTTGAAATGTTTTTTGTAGTTCTTTCCTTGAATTAACAAGGAATTGTATGAATTCTCTTTTAAACATAGCTTTTTTTTTACATAAAATATTCTATATAATTTCAATTTATTGCATTAAAGCATAATATCTGGTATCAGAAGTGGGATCAAAAATTTATCCAAAACCTAGGTACTACAATACATTAAAAATACTTCTAAAACCAGTCTACATATAAAAATTTGACTTCAAAAATCTTTTTCCCCATTCCAGGTGACACCAGAAGATCTAAAGGCAAACGCGGAATATATAAAAATGGCGGACCACTACGTACCCGTGCCGGGCGGTTCGAATAATAATAATTACGCTAATGTGGAGCTGATTGTGGATATTGCTACGCGTACGCAAGTGCAGGTGAGATTTTATGTATTTTAAATTGATTATAAATACCTACATAGTAAAAAAGAGCGTGTGTGCCGAGCACACGTGTCAGAAGTGAAACTTCTTTGGCAAAATTCAAAGATAACTAAATCGTCGCCTTATGCCATGACGTGACGGTATTGCCATGACGTGACCTTGAAATTTTACTCTCAACGTGCCTAAAGAAGTTTCACTTCAATAAGACTTGAATAAAAATCCTCAGTCTATGATGGATGGACTATTGTGATTCATAATGTTGAATATCGCATATATGTAGATACGTGTATTTTGTCACAATTTCAAAATTTATACATTAAATTTTTTAATTTAAAATTGAATTTATGTTAAAAATACCATCTTTTGTAGGTGAAATCGAGAGAAAATTATTTTCACAATAAGTAATAACTTTCTTCATCACTCGTGTGAAAAAAAACAACGTTTTTTTACATTTTGCTCTCTCTTTTCTCTACATTTTGAAGTTTTTCTTTCTCTGTCTCTTTTTCTCTAAACCCAGGGTGATATTTATTGAAAAAATTGAAGAAATAATATGTTTTTATCCACTTTTTACAATTTCAGGCGGTCTGGGCAGGTTGGGGCCACGCGTCCGAGAACCCAAAACTGCCAGAACTATTGCACAGGGCCGGCGTTGTGTTCATAGGGCCCCCGGAGAAGGCCATGTGGGCCCTGGGGGATAAAATAGCATCGTCTATAGTGGCTCAAACTGCTGATATACCGACTTTGCCGTGGAGTGGAAGCGGTTAGTACTAAATGTTTTGATTTTTTCGATTTTTTTGTTAATTTTGTCAAAATAGCGACATTTTTGATGAAATATTATATGGTTAGTACTATTTGAATGAAATTTTTTCGATACTCTTGTTAATTTTGACAAAATATCGCATATTTAGTTGTTAAAAGCAACATAAGATCTAAAATTCTTTATGTAGGTAAATTTGTGTATTTGTAATTGCTTAATATTGTAAAATAAATGTGAATGATGAAAATCAACAAAGAAAAAATAGTTGTGCACCGATATGTTATGTCTTTATTCTATTGTGTAAGTTTTAACACCGAAAATTAAAAAAAGTAATTTCATATCGTTAACTTTTCCTATCAATTATTTCAGATCTAAAAGCAGAATACAACAGCAAGAAAATAAAGATATCATCGGAACTGTTTTCAAGAGGTTGCGTATCGTCTCCAGAGCAGGGATTGCAAGCTGCTACAAAAATTGGTAAGAAATATATGTTTTAATGTATTTTGACTGTTTTTGACGGTATTAAAACATGAATTAAGATTTTTGGGTCACTTTTTCGATTTCTACGCTACTTACAAATTAGTACTACAAAAAAGAGAAAAAAATGTTCATTTTCGTTCTTTATTTCTAAAATTCATTTGAATGTAATAATACTTAATATTAAAAAAATACTACTTTGAATGCATGTTGTTAGATATTCTTTAATGTAACTTTCCAATTTATTAAGTTCGCTATGATAATTAGGGCATTTTCGTAAATATACGTTATGCAATTATTTAAACACCTAGATTAATAATTAAAAATGAAATTTCACTAAATTATTATAGAAGAAATTTTTATGACATAGTTTATTATTTTAATCAGGTTTCCCGGTCATGATTAAGGCATCAGAAGGTGGCGGTGGTAAAGGTATCCGTAAAGTGGAAAACCCAGACGATTTCAACAACATGTTCCGACAGGTTAGTTGCCTTTTTTGTATGTTTTTAGTACAAAATGTTACTGGGGTGTCACAGGGTTCACATTTTGGTCCATTGTTCTTCCTTACTTATGTTAATGGCGTTTGTCGCGTAATGTTAAACTGATGCGTGGAGATTGTACTTATAGCTATGTTGTTTGATAAAATTGTGTATTATTAATACTACTGGAAGATTAATTGGAATTAAAATCAATTTTATAAAATTTCACGTTTAATATGGGAATACAAGTTTTTACTAAATATGATGTTATTATTTCATAAATAAATATTTGTTATAATATTATAATTTTAGGTACAAGCGGAAGTGCCCGGTTCACCTATATTCGTGATGAAGCTCGCAAAATCAGCAAGGCATTTGGAAGTGCAACTACTTGCTGATCAATATGGTAATTTCTTTCTTTTAATTTAAAACTTTTTTTTAACATTTTGTTATCAAGAACATGTTCGTTTGAATTTATATTGATATTATTTATTCCGCTACAATTATTGTACTACCATAGGTTCGGACTGCTAAAAATATAGTTTAGCATATGTTTTAAACGTCTGTAAATATCTAAAATTGCTATATATATTTGAAAAACTGTTATTCTTAATTTCACTTTTACTTTTAACACATTGCTTAATTTTTTCCCTCATTTTTACTTCAAACAAACCAGAAAATTCTATACTTTTTACTCTAAAACTATAAAAAACTCGTATTTATTACAGGTAACGCAATATCCCTATTCGGCCGCGATTGTTCTATCCAACGTCGTCATCAGAAGATCATAGAAGAAGCACCCGCTGCTATAGCGAAACCGGACGTTTTTATTGAGATGGAAAAGGTAATTTTTTTTGTGATAAATGTATGATTTTTTGTGTAAAATATTCATTTTTTAGGGTTTTTTTTGGAATAGAATAATTTTTAAATTTGTTAAAATGGAGATGTTGGATTAAATTGACTAAAAACTATGTTTTTTTCATATTACATTATGGTACGGGAGCTAGTAACGTTTTAAAAAAAGTCATTTTAGTATAGTTGGGTTTTTGATATACTGTTTCTCTTGCTATTTCGGTTAGAGTCCGGGCTGTCTGGCTGGCGGTAGTGGTTGCGTTTATTAGTGCGCACAGGAAAATATACTTAACTTTAAAGTCATTTATTAACGCGTAATTTTTAATCTTTTGCCTTTAGATAGATCCATCAGACATAAATTTGATGACTGGTGTGGCATAACCTGTCAGAAAATTTCGGCTTGACGTCGACTTCTGGGACACCCTGTATAGTATAAGTAACATAGTGATTACTTATCCTTCACGGGGACTCATGTTGATGGAATTTCACTTATTTCGACGACATTTTAATGATTTTGAAATAAAAAATTGCGTTTGGCACCTATTTAACAACGAAAAAAACGTCTTGCAATAAAACATTTAATCAAATCAAATCAAATAATTTATTGCATACTAATACATTTTACATATTAGAAACCTTATGCAGGTATTGCAATACAATATTATATTTAAATTACATTAATATTGTCACATACATTTCAATTTATGTCTGATGGATCTATCTAAAGGCAAATGATTAAAAATTACGCGTTAATAAATGACTTTAAATTACGGATATTTTCCTGTGCAGATAAGATGCGCACTAATAAACGCAACCACTGCGGCCAGCCAGACTGCCCGGACTCTAACCGAAATAGGAAGAGAAACAGTATATCAAAGAACCACCTATACTAAAATTCTCTCTT
This sequence comes from Colias behrii, assembly GCA_029959065.1. Lineage (NCBI taxonomy): Eukaryota > Metazoa > Arthropoda > Insecta > Lepidoptera > Pieridae > Colias > Colias behrii. The sequence goes on along the minus strand of JARWMC010000029.1, from coordinate 3,215,140 downwards.
GTCAACGTTGCTAGCTCCTATACGATTATGTTTTATCGAGCGGGGCAAATTTTTTAATAGCTTTTACAACGGCTTTTATTTCCGTTAAAATTTTTTCAAATTATTTAGTATTAACTGTGCTCCGTGGTTTTACCCGCATTGGTTTTAGCGAGATGATATATAGCCTTCCTCGAAAAATGGGCTATCTAACACCGAAATAATTTTTCAAATCGGACCAGCAGTTCCTGAGATTGAAACGTTCAAACGAAGAAACAAACTCTTCAGCTTTATAATATAAGTATTAATTTTTTTCCTTACAATAAAAAATACTTCCAGGCGGCCGTACGTCTAGCTAAAATGGTCGGCTATGTCAGTGCCGGCACGGTGGAGTATCTCTACGACCCGGCCACTGGACAATACTACTTCCTGGAATTGAACCCGAGACTGCAAGTCGAACATCCTTGTACGGAGATGGTGGCTGATGTTAATCTGCCGGCTGCGCAGTTACAGGTGAGTTTTGGGGAAAGGAGTGATTTTTAAAGATTCAAATGCTTTACAGCGTTAAAAATTAATTACAAATTAAATACTTTTAAGCTATTGCATAGCTTCTATCGCGGGCCTTGAGCGCGGGGACCGAATCGAGAAATTCCGTAACGAAAAAACCTCACGCTCCCCACTCCGACAGACACGGAGGTGTGGCTTGAAGGCATAGCATGCAATAGCTTTACCGCGGCAGTCCCCGAGTGACACACGTCTTTTTTAAAGGTGGTGGTGGACGATGGTCAAAATATTCAGATTCAGAATTATTGTAAAATGTAACAAGTTATTTATTTGCACATCGGCAAAATAACAAATGAAAATTAAAAAAAGAGCGTGTGTGCCGAGCACACGTGTCAGAAGTGAAACTTCTTTGGCAAGATTCAAAGATACCGAAATCGTCGCCAAACTCCATGACGTGACGCTATTGCCATGACTCGACCTTGAAATTTTAATCTCAACGCACCTAAAGAAGGTTCAATTTAAAAATAATGAAAGATAAATGCTGGTAAATGACAAATCTTTTCTATATTTCCAGATTGCAATGGGTCTGCCCCTATACCACATCAAAGACATTCGTTTGCTCTACGGGGAATCCCCATGGGGCAGTTCTCCATTGGACTTCGACGAACCGGCGCAAAGACCTTCCCCCTGGGGGCACGTTATAGCCGCGAGAATCACTTCGGAGAACCCGGATGAAGGTATGTGCCCCTAAAATTGCCCCTAGATGTGTTGGCAAGTTGGAAAAATAGTTGGAAACGGCATAAGATGACAGAAAAACTCGGAATAATCGAAAGATTGGTATAATTTGACTATGTTTTATATGGAACCAAGTGTGGAAAAATCTTGTTAGGGGCAGTAGATATTTCTGCCCCTATACTACATAAATTTTCATATCATTTACAGGTAAATTAGCTTGGAGAAATTTTTGCATATGTAGTGGTGTGTATATTACTCAGATCTTAGAGCGCGTTTCCACTATATCGTTCTGGCCTATACAAAAATGTTTCGATATCCTAACATTACTATTTAATTTTATACTTATTCCTAGCAACACTTTTGTTTTCAATAAAAACAAGTTTTTATTTGAAAGAAAATGGTTTTGACTTTATAAAAAAAAATATATCATTCAATTTTACGTCCTTGAGCAAACGACAAGGCGACTACCGTGAAACAATAAAATATCGTGTCCATAATAATTTGTTTCATAATTAATATTTGACCATAATAATTACGAAACAAAACAAATAAATAAATCGTCACTTGATAGTGGAAAGTGGAAACACGCACAAAACCAGAATAAACCAGTTTACGCTGTCCGCAGGTGCCACGTGCAGTCGTTTGGTACCGTTAGAACATAAAGCACATTTCATTCAAAAATTATAATTATTATGTACGTAGTTTAATTGATAAATTTTGTATTTGTTGATTGTTGTTATTATTTGTTATTATTGTTATAATATTTGTTGAAGTGAATTACATGTCCCGCAGCCGGAGGCCCCAAATGAAAACTCAGATGTACTTAAAAACTACATTTAATAGCTAAAATGAGACTTTTACACCCATGTCTGCACGATGCAGACCGGAGTTAAAGAATGAATTTATACAGTTTAATAATTATAAAGACGTAAGCTTGGATGCTAACTAAGGGAAATCGCATCCACATTCTATTCCCGTGCGAACGGCGTATTCAGCAGTTTTGTATGAAGGCAGGGCCATAACTAGTGTTTAATTTGTGTGTAAGTGTTGTAACTTTATATTGTTAATTCAATATGGCTCCAGTGTTAAAACATGGTCGAGGCAAGCCTTTGACTTCTCAAACTAAAGAATTAAACTTTAAATGTCGTTTCTTTTTCAGGTTAGTAAATTTTTCATTTTAGTAACATTGTTAATGTAAAAGTTATATGTATGTTAAATGTGCAAATATTAAAATAAAGTCTCATCTTTTTCAGAGGAGAAACACATATAGTTTAATTTAAAATCCCTTTTATATACAGGGTTACTTGTAAAACACCGGCAACCTCGCAGGACAAGATAGCTAACATCATAAGTAACAACATTTGTTCTACGACTTTTGATAATTTGTTAGATTTTATTTTCATACAAAAATAAATATTCATTTAATTTTCCGTCTGAATATTATAAACTCTACGCCTCCCAAAAATTACGTAAACAAAAAGCGAACGAGAGGGGGAAGGGGGCGTCGCGTCGTCCATCCGATAATTAATAGAACATAGACTTACAAATGTAAGGAGAGTACAATAAAAGTTTAAAAAATCATTTAAAAATAATTTATTGCGTTATGCCAAAAGTCGTAGAACAAATGTTGTTACTTATGATGTTAGCTATCTTGTCCTGCGAGGTTGCTGGTGTTTTACAAGTAACCCTGTATAAAATAAAAACTAAAAATAAAATGTTGTTTTATTTTATTTGCTGACCATACACTACTACAAACGCAAAAATTTCTCCAAGCTAATTTACCTGTAATACCTTTAATACTATTATAGTTGAAATTACTCGTATCGGTCATTATTACAATAAACATGTAGTCATTATTGAAAAAGTTAAGAAATTATGCAGATCTAACAAAAATAAAAAATATATTATTTTATGGCCGCCGATACAAGGTTACGTTGTTGAATTTTTATGAAGTGTCAAATGTTACCTGTTAAAATGACTACTATAACTATGTTTTAATTCAAACAAATAATAATAAATAATAAAATAAATAAATATTCCAGGACAATTTTCACACACGGCACGATCTGATCCCATACTAAGCTTTCGCTTGTTATTTATAATAAATACTTATATTATAGAAAATTAACACCCAGACACAGAGCAAATATCTATGTTCATCACACAAATATTTGCCCTGGGTGGGAATCGAACCCACGACCTCTGGCTTGGAAGGCTCACTACCAACAAAGCCAACCGGTCAGTCAGAGATTCTATTCTTATAAAAATAAAACTATAAATTAACCATTTACCACGCAGGTTTCAAACCCTCCTCCGGGACGGTGCAAGAGCTAAACTTCCGTTCGTCCAAGAACGTATGGGGCTACTTCAGTGTGGCCGCGTCTGGTGGTCTACATGAGTTCGCCGATTCCCAGTTTGGGCACTGCTTCTCATGGGGGGAGACCAGGGAACAGGCTAGAGAGTGAGTTGAACTATGTTTTATTTGTGTTTAAAAAACTTTAAGGTACAGGCTAGAGAGTGAGATAAACTATGTTTTATAACTAGCTTTCCGCCCGCGGCTTCGCCCGCTTTAACTAAAACCATTTAAAATATATACAAAAACCTTCCTCTTGAATCACTCTACCTATTTAAAAATTAAAATCTGTTGCGTAGTTTTAAAGATTTAAGCATACAAAGGGACATAGGGACAGAGAAAGCAACTTTGTTTCATACTATGTAGTGATTAAAATCAATTGAACGATGTTAAATTAATTGGTGCATTTTATAGCAAAATAGAATTATCTTTTTATACAAACTTAGCGATGCGACTGCCATTTTGAAATAATTGAAAATATTTGATAATTTTAATGTTTTGTTCTAGCAAGTAGAATTATAAACATATTTCTTTTTACAGGAATCTTGTAATAGCTCTAAAAGAGCTCAGCATTCGCGGTGATTTCCGCACTACAGTGGAGTATCTCATCACCTTATTAGAGACACCGTCGTTCCAAGACAATAATATAGATACCTCGTGGTTGGACGCGTTGATCGCTGAACGGGTGCGTTTGATTTGATTTGATTTGAATTGATTTGATTTGATTTGTACCTATTTGATTTGATTTAGGTTTTGCTAGCAAGATACTGTGCTATCATGAGTTATCACAAGTTGATTAAACAACATTCTAATATGTTATAATGTTCTAGTGATCTAACTTATTACAATCGTGGATACAGGTAAATTAGCTTGGAGAAATTTTTGCGTTTGTAGTAGTGTATGGTCAGCAAATAAAATAAAACAACATTTTATTTTTAGTTTTTATTTTATACAGGGTTACTTGTAAAACACCAGCAACCTCGCAGGACAAGATAGCTAACATCATAAGTAACAACATTTGTTCTACGACTTTTGGCATAACGCAATAAATTATTTTTAAATGATTTTTTAAACTTTTATTGTACTCTCCTTACATTTGTAAGTCTATGTTCTATTAATTATCGGATGGACGACGCGACGCCCCCTTCCCCCTCTCGTTCGCTTTTTGTTTACGTAATTTTTGGGAGGCGTAGAGTTTATAATATTCAGACGGAAAATTAAATGAATATTTATTTTTGTATGAAAATAAAATCTAACAAATTATCAAAAGTCGAAATGTTGTTACTTATGATGTTAGCTATCTTGTCCTGCGAGGTTGCCGGTGTTTTACAAGTAACCCTGTATATATAAGGGATTTTAAATTAAACTATATGTGTTTCTCCTCTGAAAAAGATGAGACTTTATTTTAATATTTGCACATTTAACATACATATAACTTTTACATTAACAATGTTACTAAAATGAAAAATTTACTAACCTGAAAAAGAAACGACATTTAAAGTTTAATTCTTTAGTTTGAGAAGTCAAAGGCTTGCCTCGACCATGTTTTAACACTGGAGCCATATTGAATTAACAATATAAAGTTACAACACTTACACACAAATTAAACACTAGTTATGGCCCTGCCTTCATACAAAACTGCTGAATACGCCGTTCGCACGGGAATAGAATGTGGATGCGATTTCCCTTAGTTAGCATCCAAGCTTACGTCTTTATAATTATTAAACTGTATAAATTCATTCTTTAACTCCGGTCTGCATCGTGCAGACATGGGTGTAAAAGTCTCATTTTAGCTATTAAATGTAGTTTTTAAGTACATCTGAGTTTTCATTTGGGGCCTCCGGCTGCGGGACATGTAATTCACTTCAACAAATATTATAACAATAATAACAAATAATAACAACAATCAACAAATACAAAATTTATCAATTAAACTACGTACATAATAATTATAATTTTTGAATGAAATGTGCTTTATGTTCTAACGGTACCAAACGACTGCACGTGGCACCTGCGGACAGCGTAAACTGGTTTATTCTGGTTTTGTGCGTGTTTCCACTTTCCACTATCAAGTGACGATTTATTTATTTGTTTTGTTTCGTAATTATTATGGTCAAATATTAATTATGAAACAAATTATTATGGACACGATATTTTATTGTTTCACGGTAGTCGCCTTGTCGTTTGCTCAAGGACGTAAAATTGAATGATATATTTTTTTTTATAAAGTCAAAACCATTTTCTTTCAAATAAAAACTTGTTTTTATTGAAAACAAAAGTGTTGCTAGGAATAAGTATAAAATTAAATAGTAATGTTAGGATATCGAAACATTTTTGTATAGGCCAGAACGATATAGTGGAAACGCGCTCTAAGATCTGAGTAATATACACACCACTACATATGCAAAAATTTCTCCAAACTAATTTACCTGTACCTTTTTGTATTAGTAGATAGTTTGTAGATTACTGATTTTTAAACAATCATTAATCACTTTGAATGCAACTATTTTTGTTATTAAAGTGCTTATAAATCCTTTTCAAATTGGTAATGTTACAATTTATACCTTTTAATCTTTTTTTTTTTATTTTTTTTTTTTTATGCTGCAATAGGGAAGCGCTTGGCCACGATCTCGCCTGATGGTAAGCTGAGATGTGGCCTAAGATGGAGCGCGCTTCCCTAGAATGTACCTGTTCACTCTCCTTTTGAAGACCCCCATATTGTACTCATCGGGGAACACAGATTCAGGAAGCATGTTCCAGTCCCTAGCGGTTCGAATAAAGAATGACGATCCGAACCGCTTAGTCCGGGTACATGGAACGTCAACCATGTGACGGTGCCTAGAATCTGTGCGCCTCGACGAACGATGGAAAAATGGGGATGGCGGAATTAGGTCGTGCAATTCCGCAGCGCACTCTCCAAAGTGTATCCGGTAAAACACCGATAGACTTGCCACTCTGCGGCGATGGGCGAGGCTCTGGAGTTTTTTGCCTACTAGCACATCGTCGTTTATGAGCCTCTTGGCACGCCTCTCTATCGCCTCAAGTGTCTCCAGCTGGTACTTGGCAGATCCATCCCAGAGGTGAGAGCAGTATTCCATGCACGAACGGACTTGTGCTTGATAGAGATTGAGCAACTGTCCCGGGCTGAAATACTGCCTCACCTTCGCCAGTATACCAAGCTTTTTCGAGGCTACTTGGGCTTTTGATTCAATGTATGAACCAAAATTAAGAGTAGGCGTTAAGGTGATTCCAAGAAGCTCAAGGTGGTCAGTTATCGGCACGGGTACACCTTGGAAGGACGGAGTCAGGTTGAATGGACTCCGTTTTGCGGAGAATAGACACGCCTGGGTCTTGGTCGCATTGAACTTGACCAGATTGGCCTCGCCCCACTCGGAGACTGCCTGTAAGGACAAGTTCATGCGTTCGACCATCGCTTCCCGTAGCGACTGGATTTGTGCCGCACTGGCTCGCGCGCTGGATGCGTATCTCTCCACAACAGTGCTATCGTCTGCGTACCCATAGATACCGGGTTTCAGCAGATCGTTAATGTGTAGCAGGAAAAGTGTTGCGGAGAGAACTGATCCCTGAGGGACCCCAGCATTAATAGCCAATTGGTCGGACGAGCAACCGTCGACGACTACTCGAATCGACCGGTCTCTCAGGAAATCTGAGATCCATGCGCAGAGACCAGCAGGCAGACCGTAGGATGGAAGCTTGCCAATAAGACTATCATGCCAGACCCTATCGAAGGCCTTCGAGATATCAAGGGAGACAGCAAGTGCTTCACCATGATTCTCGATGGCCTCGCTCCAGATGTGGGTGGCGTACGCTAGAAGATCCCCAGTGGACCGGTTTCGGCGGAACCCGTATTGACGGTCACTGAGGAGGTCGTTCGCTTCTAGGTGTGCCAGAAGCCGGCTGTTCAGTACACGCTCCATAGTCTTACAGAGTATGGACGTGGCTGAAATTGGCCTGTAGTTGGAGGGATCGGCACGACTGCCTTTTTTGGGCACAGGCTGCACGTTGGCAAGTTTCCATGATTTCGGTACTATTCCAGTCGTCATTGAAAGGCGAAAGAGGCGTGTCAGGACAGGAGCAAGTTCAGGCGCACAGGTTTTAAGAACTATGGCTGGAATTCCATCAGGGCCACTGGCTTTATTCACATCCAGATTCCGCAGCGTTTTAAGAACCTCCGTCTGACGGATGCGGATTTCCGGCATATTCGCCTCGCATCCAGGTAGACTGGGAGGATTTGCGCTTGCGGGATCTAGACGAGAATTTTCCGCAAATAGAGTAGCAAATAGGTTCGCTTTCTCTACGGCGGTGTGAGCCAGTGTCCCATCCGGTTTCAGCAGTGGAGGAAGTGAGGGGCGGCAGAAATTCGATTCAACCGACTTTGCCAGGGACCAAAACGCTTTGCTACCAGAGGGGTAAGAAGCCAGTTTGTTCCCTATACGGCTAACGTGGTCAAATCGAGCTTTCCGTAGAGCCTTTTTGCAGGACTTGGCGGCCCGGTTGAAGGCTTTCTTCTTCTCGGATACGTCCTTAGCCTTGCGGTGTCGAGCATCAGCCCAGGCCAGATATGCTTCATGTTTAAGCGCTTCAGCGCGCCTACATTCGGCTCTGAACCAGGGTTGAGCTTTGCTGGACGTGGCTACATCGGAGAATGGAATAAAGTACTCCATTCCCTGCCGCAGCACATCAGTCACCGCATCCGCACAGGTCGAAGGGTCTTCAGAATAAAAGCAGACAGGCCGCCAGGGAAAAGATGCAAAGAAAGAACGCATCTCGTCCCAATCTGCCGACTTGTATCGCCACACGCGCCGAGAGCCCCTGGGACTGGGATCGGGCGGCGAGTAGACGGATACAGATTTCACCAGACAGTGATCGGAGCTGCCAAGCGGCGATGAAATTGCCACCGAGTAACGGTCTGGATCTGTTGTCAGCAGAAGGTCCAAGCAATTGGCTGTATGGCTCTCAACATCAGGAACCCGCGTCGCTCCTTGAACCAGCTGGGTGAGATTTAACGCTATAGCGAGTTTACGCGTCTCTCTCCCAGCTAGGTCAGTGCACTGGTATGGGTATAGCCACTCCTGGTGGTGGGCATTAAAATCCCCCAGAAGCACTAGCTGAGCGGAAGGGTATTTGTGTTGAGCAGCGTCCGCCGCCTCACTTAGGTACTCTGTGAGCCTGATCGTCTCCTGGTCTCCGCTGTGCGCTCGGTAGACACAAGCATAGATGAGTTTCTCTAAGCCTGTGTCCACCAGCATCCATAGTACAGAGAGATGGGGGTCTTCAAGGTAACGGAGACGCCGACAGCAGATGTCGTCTCGTACGTACGCGCACACACCAGACCGAGCTTTAAAGTTATGCTCCAGGGTGTAGCCGGGGTAAGTTAGGTACGCCTGATCAGACGGACATCTTATCTGCGTCTCCGTGAGGAACAAGATACAAGGAGTTTGAGTCTCGAGGTGGTAATGGACTGCAGCGAGATTGGAGTGTAGACCTCTGATGTTAGTGAAGTCTACTTTCAGCGAGAGGGAGTGCTGCCGCTGTACAACTTTATTCCTGTACCTTGCTTTTTTCATGTTCAAATTAGAGAGTGAAGTAGGTGTGAAGACGGCAGTGAATCGAGGCGCTATACTTCTAGACCTGAGACACACACTCAGAAGCTACACTAATGGGGACTAGTCTGGAGACTGCGGGGACGCCCGAGCCCCCCCAAGGATGTCCATAGGGCCCTCTCATCCGGTCGCCAACCGGCACTATGGCGCATCTTGGGATTTTTCGCTAGTTGGCGGGGCAGCCTTTCACATGTGGCTAGCACGCTACTTGGGCCCCCTACTGACTAGCGGTCGGCCAGCGGTTAACCGTGCCTCGGATCCCGCTACCCTCCATGACTAGTCTCCAAGTGCAACAGCGTAAGTGTGCATCAAATCGTCCAGGCTGTATAGGCGCAGCTGATTCGACCCGTCTTCACCAAGGCTACATCAGCTTCATCATGTCGGAACACGGACGCTTGGCGACACGTCTTCAGCTGATGGGTGGTCATTATAGCCGCGACGACTGTCTCCCACCATGTCACCTGTTTAGCACCACCCAGGGGCCACGTGTAGGGAATCCATACTCCGGGTATACTCCTACGGACGAAGGTGACTCGGCCCCCAAATCTCAATCTACAGTCATTAAAACCTATATTTCCTTGTTTTTTAACTCTCATAATGATTTTCAAATTTGTACCTTATTCCATACCTATTAAGGTCTATATTTCATTGTTTTTCATAGGTACAATCGGAGAAACCGGATATAATGCTAGGCGTGTTGTGCGGTTCGATTCTCATCGCAGACAGCATTATAACTACGCACTTCCAGGAGTTTAAGAGCGCTTTGGAAAAGTAAGTTTTTACCATTTATGTTAATAAATGCTTATAAAATTTTACATGAATAAAAAAGTTTTTGAGTTGATTTTAATATACGACAAGAATCGGAGTTTAGATTTTTGAGAAAGGTAAGATATTATTATTATTGATTGTTCGGTTTCACATTTAAACTGGTAAAATAATTTGCGGCCTCGCCCGCGTTTTCAAAGAAAAACCCGCAATTTTCCCGTTCCCGTGGGATTTCCGGGATAAAACCTACCCTATGTCTTAATCCAAGTTACCTTCTATATGTGTGCTAAATTTCATTGTAATCGGTTCAGTAGTATTTGCGTGAAAGAGTAACAAACACACACACACACACACATCCTCACAAACTTTCGCATTTATAATATTAGTAGGATTAAAACTGCTTTTTACATTATCTCTCTGATTATATTTTTTAATTTATCTATCAAATTAAATACTTAATTAAATAAATAATAATATTACCTTCACTATCGCCTAACAACGGTTTAGAGCAATCTTCCGTATCCTCTTCCATCTCACGGAACCGTTGTATTAAGTTCTCTTCTGAATTATTTCTGAGAAACACGAAATATTAGGTTATTTATTATGCATACCATGTTTAAATATAAATTTATAGTTGAATCGTTTCTATCGCCTTAAATACGTATTTAATTATAATAATTTATCTTTAATATTATTTTTTATTGACTTATCGAAATTTTCCTGACGTATAGAAATTCTCCTGTCTAATCGAAATTTTCCCGACTTATGGATTTTTCCTGACTTATAGAAATTTTTGCGGCAAAGAGAAACTTTCCTCACGTATAGAAATTTTCCTGGCTTATAGAATTTTTCCTGACGTAAAGAAATTTTTCTGGCGTATATAATTTTTCCTGACTTATACAAATTTTCCTGACGTATAGAAATTTTCCTGGCTTATAAAATTTTTCCCGGCTTATAAAAATTTTCCCGACGCATAGAAATTTTCCTGGCTTATATAAATTTTCCTGGCTTATATAATTTTTCCTGACGTATAGAAATTTTCCGGACTTATGGAAATTTTCCCGACTTATGGATTTTTCCTGGCGTATAGAAATTTTCCCGATGCATAGAAATTTTCCTGACGTATAGAATTTTTCCTGACGGATAGAAATTTTCCTGGCTTATAGCAATTTTCCTCACGTATGGAATTTTTTCTTGTTAATAGAAATTTTCCTTTCTTATGGAAATTTTCCAGCAAATTTTCGTGACGTATAGAAATTTTCCTTGTTTATAGAAATTTTCCTGGCGTATAGAAATTTTCCTGGCTTATAAACATTTTCATGACTTATACAAATTTTCCTTATCTATATAAATTTTCCTGGCGTATAGACATTTTCCTGACGTATAGAAATTTTCCTGACTTATAGAAATTTTCCTGACGTATAGAAATTTTCCGGATTTATGGATTTTTTCCTGACGTATAGAAATTTTCCGGACTTATGGAAATTTTTCCTGACATCGTAATTTTCCCGACTTATGGATTTTTCCTGGCGTATAGAGATTTTCCAGACGCATAGAAATTTTCCTGACGTATAGAATTTTTCCTGACGGATAGAAATTTTCCTGGCTTATAGCAATTTTCCTCACATATGGAAATTTTTCTTGTTAATAGAAATTTTCCTTTCTTATGGAAATTTTCCAGCAAATTTTCCTGACGTATAGAAATTTTCCTTTTTTATAGAAATTTTCCTGGCTTATAAACATTTTCCTGACTTATACAAATTTTCCTTATCTATATTAATTTTCCTGGCGTATAGAAATTTTCCTGGCTTATAAACATTTTCCTGACTTATACAAATTTTCCTTATCTATATAAATTTTCCTGGCGTACAGAAATTTTCCTGACTTATAGAAATTTTCCTGACATATAGAAATTTTCCTTTTTTATAGAAATTTTCTTGACTTATCGTAATTTTTCTGTCAATCGAAATTTCCCTAACTATTGTTAAAATCATTTTTCTAATCTTCCTAAAATTGGAAATTTTTACGACTGATTAAAGTACTACCAACCACCCACCTATTCCCACCCACATCCCGTACGCTATGCTCTCTATCCACAGGCCGCGCGTGCGCAGAATGGCTCAGTATCTGCATAGTTAGCGAACGTATAAACTCGCCCGGTCGCTGGGCGCTTTCACCAGGGCCCTGGAATTATGGAATTATTATTAATTTCATGAACAATATCATCATCATCATTTTTATTGAAAACAATATTCATATATTTTTCTTTGCCCGCGGATTCCCCTGATGTTAAATTCGCATTAGTATGAGTCGTTTCACCGCTGTCAAAAGTTACCCATGGCCATGTCACGTTAAAACGAATAAACACACTTTCGCATTTATAATATTACTAGAGGTCCGCCCCGGCTTCGCCCGTGGTACATATTTCGCAATATAAGGTAGCCTATGTCCTTTCTCGGATATCAAAATATCTCCATACCAAATTTCATGCAAATTGGTTCAGTAGTTTAGGCGTGATTGAGTAACAGACAGACAGAGTTACTTTCGCATTTATAATATTAGTATGGATGTATATTGTATATATTACTTTATAAAAATAATTAATTTCTTACCATCTTTCAAGGGGACAGATCCAAAGCTCCAGCCAGCTTTCCAATTCAGTCGAAGTTGAGTTAATACACAGCGGACTCAAATATAAAGTGCAAGTGACCAGATCTGGACCAACTAGTTACTTTATCGCTATGAACGGCAGCTTTAAAGAGCTGGACGTGCATAAATTGGCTGATGGAGGTGGGTTTTTGTTTTAGAATTTAATATTAGTAACAAATAAGTTTTTGACAACGGGGAAAAAAATCATGTTTTTACACCAAAAGTTATGCTATTAAAACCAAAAATAGCTGCAGGATATTGGTATTTTTATATCAATAAAGGACGTATCTCTATTTTTGTTTTAACTATTAAATAAGCTCTTATAATAGTTGAGTAGGTAGTTTCTACAGTCATAGTATAATGGTGTAAAATGTTTCTAAAATCTGTATTTTTTTGTTTAGTAATTTTTTGATGTAGCCTGGCCAAAAGAGTTCTTTACATACTAAAATAAGGATGATTCTCGCATGACATAGACAAAGTCGCGAATAATTAGTCATTTAAGAGTATATTCTACTTCTACGTTTCTCAATTAAACCCCCTTTTCACTCCTATCTCAACCAATTTCCAAAAAACAACAAAAAATTCTCAATCCATAATTTTTTTTTCAGGTACACTACTATCCGTTGAAGGAGCGTCCTATACAACGTATCTAAAGGACGAAGTGGACAAATATCGCATAGTTATAGGAAATCAAACGGTTGTCTTTGATAAGGAAAAGGACCCTTCTAAATTACGGGCTCCATCGGCTGGGAAATTAATTAACTGCCTGGTGGAGGATGGCGGCCATGTTGATAAGGGACAGCCGTACGCTGAGATTGAGGTTTGTGTGTTTGTTTTTTATGGACAAAATATACACATATTTATTCTGTATATTCCGTAGTAAATGTATCTTGTTATATACAGCGTGTTTAGTTTTAAGTTGTATAGGATAAATTGAATTTTTTTGAAGAGTTCAAAAATTTGATGGTGAGGCGATAGTATCGTTATATACAATAACATGAATTAAAAAATTAAAATTTGAGTTGAAATGCCTTAAAAGTTTTAATGACATTTTCTACGCGTAAAATGCGTTTTTGCGCGCAAACTTAAATAAAAAAAGCACAAAAAATTTGATTAATATTATTCTGATGACACTTTCTTTGTAATAAAATACACTATAATTATTTGCTACAGGTGATGAAAATGGTCATAACACGTTTGCGCCTTAAGTCACTTTAAAAATACACTTTAAATTCTTCATTATTCGTTTCTTATGTATGATGACGTCAGTTTCTATGTAAGTCAAAATACACTAAAAACTTTTTTTCGTCTACGTGATGAAAATGGTGATGACAATTTCTACTTGAAACATGTATAACTTAGATATTTGTTTCCTACATTAATGTTACACTACAAATGTGTTTTTTCGTACAGGTGATGAAAATGGTGATGACACTAGCCGCGCCTGAGGCGGGTGTTGTGACTTGGTGTATACGACCTGGTGCCGTTTTAGATATGGGATCACTTATGGGGACACTTGGTAAGTTTATTATTATCTAAATTATATATTTTTGGAATGTACTGTCTTCTTTACATTGACGTATAATATACAAAACCACAAACATGCCTGGAAGAGATCACTCTTAAGTGATAAGGCCACACTTTGTGCTAGTCTACTATAAGTTTTATTATTTTATATACTAGCACGGTAAAGTGTATACAATAAATAAATAATAATAAAAAAAACAAGATTCACAATCCCACTCAAAAACTGTCCAAAGCAAAACTCTGCCTACGCGTGTATTGGGCAGAGTTTTCGAATAAGAGATACCTACAATTGACTTTGAAGATTACTGCCACGAAGTACCGTTTTTGGATTAAAAAATTGTGAATTTCTCTAAATAAATTAAATAAACATAATCTACAGTAAAAGAGAGTATTTTTTAAGCATATATTTACTTTTATTTTTTGTTTAAATTAAGAAAGGATTTTTAGGACAAATAACTTACTGCAGTACTTCTTAAAAAAATACATAAGTACGACTTGTTTGTTCAGAAACCGTTTCGGTTAACATTTTTTTACCCCCACACTAAAAAAATCTAACCACCATTTTACAATTTCACAGAACTAGACGACCCGTCGCTAGTCACAACGGCTCAACCGTACAAGGGTCAGTTTCCACTCGGTGATAGTGCATCATCTGTGTCTGATAAACTGAATCATGCGCACAATAAATATAGGGCCATATTGGAGAATACGCTGGCTGGTGAGTTATTTTTTTTAATGAGGGTAGATTTAAAAAAATAGGTGGGTAGTTTAATATAATCATAATGTGTATGGATTTTTAGGCCATTCTAATATGTGTTTAGTTTATTTGTTGCAAAGACACGTTTTTATAAGTAACTATGCGATTTTTCTTCTGATTCATTTGAATATTTTTCCATAAAATTGTGAGATGTTTGTGTTGCAAGTGTTTTAAAATAACTACATACATTGGATGTAAGAGCTTCACAATTTCTAAATAAACATCTTGTATCTATATTCAACAAAAATATGTTTATTTCTATAGTCGAGCCAATTTAATAGGCAACATTTGACGCCTTTCAATTTTATCTTCGAAGAGAGATTACCTGCTTAAAAACATCGATTAAAGTGAATTAATCGATACGGACTTGAAACATTTGTCAATCGAACTTGAAACACAGGTCAATTGGCAAATCCCTGTCCCAGTAATATACTTTCTTTCGTAAATTTAAGGAGCAAAATAGGACAAGTATCTACATAATAAAAAAAAATTGGTTGTCTGTAAAGTCGGTTTACTGACGATAGTTGAACGTGACAACGTCCGATTGTGCTTCTTTGTCGCTCGTTCCGCGCTCTCGCTTGCACTTCAAGCCTTACATGGAACGCCTCAGAGCGAGGTAACGCCGCATGAGTCATGTTTTTTCGTGCGTGCAGCCGGCTTTATCGAATTATAAGACGTTGTCACGTCAAAAATCACAACGCATTTATTAATTTATGATGATTTTTATTCATAAGTAATCAATGAATTCGATTCTAGACGTCAGACTTCGATTTTTACAGTAACGTCTGTCGTGGGACTAGGTCGATTTGAGTAATAATGTCCTATAATATTTATTTATTTATTTATTTATTTATTATGTTGAGAATGGTTTATCAGTAAAATGAAATCTTAAAATTACTTGTATCGGTCATTATTTTTATTAATATGTAATCGTAATTGTAAAAAGTTAAGCAAATGTGCAGTTATAACAAAACGAATTAATATATTATTCTATGTCGTCGTTACTAGGTTACGTTGTTGAATTTTGTTGAACTGTCAAATGTTGCCTATTAAAATGGCTCTACTATAATGCAGGATATATTATTTAAAAAGTTAAAATTCATTTTTGGTACATTTCCTTATAGCATATAATATTATACATTTTTTTTATATATTTTCTTATAGCATAAAATACAAAGTAAAAGTTGAAAACGCCGTCTCAAAACACGCATTTTTACATTTTTAACTATTTATTCCATTATCTATATTATTATTATTATTTATTTTCCATTGCAGGTTACTGCCTCCCGGATCCATACAACACGCCTCGTCTTCGAGAAGTGGTTGAGAAATTCATGCAAAGTCTACGGGACCCTTCGTTGCCTTTATTGGAATTGCAAGAGGTAATATATCCATATATTTATTAACTAGCTGTTTCCCGCGGTTTCACCCGCATTGCTCCGCTTCTGTTGGTCTAAGCGTGATGATATGTATAGCCTATAGCCTTCCTCGATAAATGGGCTATCTGACACCGAAAGAATTTTTCAAATCAGACCAGTAGTTCCTGAGATTAGCGCGTTCAAACAAACAAACAAACTTTTCAGCTTTATAATATTAAGTATAGATTTGTGTAAAGTTTTAAAGGTTTTTTTTTACGTTTTGTCGTAAACAAGGAATTAGGTTTACGTTTTCTGTCACTAGAGGCGCTGATGCGCTCTGGAATGAAAAAACGTAATTATTTGTGCATATTAAAGTAACGTTAACCACGCTTTGATACTTCATTATTGTACTAATAATTCTTTCAAGAATTTCTTTGAAATAAAACCAAATATCAATACAGAATATTTGATGATAATTGCTTTCTGCCTTGAATATAATTTAATTCAATGAAAATTACTATATTTTACTTTTAAATAAAAATGTAGGAATACGCAAATATACACAAAAAAAAAATTATTAAGTAGTCAGTTATTTACGAACTTTTTCATATATTTAAAAAAGACGTGTGTCATTCGGGGACTGCCGCGGTAAAGCTATTGCATGCTATGCCTTCAAGCCACACCTCCGCGCCCGGTGGAGTGGGGAGCGTGAGGTTTTTTCGTTACGGAATTTCTGGATTCGGTCCCCGCGCTCAAGGCCCGCGATAGAAGCTATGCAATAGCTTAACAAGCATAATATTAATATTTTTACCTATTTCCCAGGTATTATCATCAACATCAGGCAGAATACCGCTCTCAGTCGAGAAGAAAGTCCGCAAATTGATGGCGCTGTACGAGAGAAATATAACAAGTGTGCTTGCGCAATTCCCGAGCCAGCAAATAGCTAGTGTTATTGATCAGTATGTGTTTATATTAATATTTATTATCTTAATACTATTATAAAGGCGAAAGTTTGTAAGTATGGATGTATGGATGTATGGATGTTTGTTACTCTTTCACGTAAAAACTACGGAACCGATTACAATGAAATTTAGCACACATATAGAGGGTAACTTGGATTAACACATAGGATAGGTTTTATCCCGGAAATCCCACGGGAACGGGAACTATGCGGGTTTTCCTTTGAAAACGCGGGTGAAGCCGCGGGCGGAAATCTAGTAGCTAATAAATTACAAAAATAACATTAGAGGTGTTAAGGGACACCCGGATGGAACGAAGTTCCTAAAATAACTGGCTTGTTTTGAGAGGGAGAGAAATTGCGAGGGACTTTTGAGGCTTACAATTATAGCGAAAAGTGTCGTTACAACTTTTGGTCTTAATTCCGTCTAGGCCCCGAATCGCATCGCGTGATAATTAACTTTGTCCTAAAAAAATTGAAGTATAGAAAATTTCGCTCATATGCCAACTCTGCCTAGTACATGCGTAGGCTGAGTTTTGCTTCGGACAATTTTGTGTCAAATGTATATTATGTTTTGATAATTGAATGTATGTAATAAGCTACACAATTATTAAAAAAAAATATCATTGATAAAATAAACAACATTACAAAATTGATAAAAATAATTATATACACTCACACTTCATACATACACATTACATACATACACTTAAGGATCAAATTCACATGAGTTGATTTGCTTTCATTGTATTTTTATTTTATTTTATAAGGTATAACTTTTCTTACTGCTGTTAATTAACTGTAGTATAGCAGTAGGCTATACAATCCATAGTGTAATTTTATTTATTTAGTCTTTTATCACTAAGATCCATCATTTATGATCGTTTGCACCATCACCTAATAGTTATTATTCTTGTAGTTTGTTATTGGTACGCGGGAGGGGCTGGTGACTTGTACTCCAGGTTCCTCGAAACCTATTTCAGGCACCAGTCTCTCACAACACTAGTTGATAAGCTCACTCACTATGTATTTGCAAGCAATGTATTATTACCTAATGTTGTGATGAGACAAATAAAGTTATATTTTATTTATTTATTTATTTATAATTTTATAGCATTCAAATGCTTTATAAACGAGATTTTTTTGAATTTTGAATTTTGAATGAATAGAAAAAAGTCGTGGATTGGCAGAAAGACGAATGCGGGTTCGATTTTTTTCTATTCCTTATAATTTTCTCAACATAGGTAATTTCTAAATAGTCTTTTAATTACTTTTTTCTTTACATTTCTGTATATTTAAATGTATTTTTTTTGCAGCCACGCAGCCTCTCTATCGAAACGTGCTGACAGAGATGTATTCTTTATGAGTACACAAGCTCTTGTTGTTTTAGTACAGAGATATAGGTAAGTCATTTATATTATAACAAACATACACACAAAAATTATATGTATTATATGCTATTTTGGTATACGTATATCCATGCATTTAGTAATAAAAATAACTGCGTTAAAAACAACCGACTTCAAAAACGGAAAAGTAAAAAATAAAAAAGATTTGATACCATTATTTACTACATATTATTTAGATGTGCTATTTACTAAAAAAGGTTTGATGTCGGTGCACGGGCTTAATACTAAGTGCTTAGTTGACACCGGCCGAATTGATAACCTCCTTCTTTTTTTTGAAGTCGGTTAAAAATCGGTTGTTTCAATATTATAAACAGATACTTCAATGTTATTTTTGGTATAGATAAATAAAAATAACGTTTTTCTTACAGAAACGGCATACGAGGCAGAATGAAGGCGGCCGTACACGATTTGCTCAAACAATACTTCCAAGTAGAGAGTAACTTCCAACTAGGTGAGTTAATTTAACGGGTTTAAAACGTGCTTTATTTTTGAAATAATTTAGCAACGAGTTTAGATGTGTTTAATTTCTGAATTAGTGTAAAACAAAAAGAGCATGTGTAGCGAGTACAAGTGACAGAAGTGAAACTTTTGCAAGATTCAAAGATACCAAAATCGTCGCATTACTCCATGACGTGACGGTATTGCCATGACGCGATCTTGAAATTTTACTCTCAACGCTCCCAGAGACGCGTTCAAATCGTTTATTTTTTAGAAAAGATGTTTCAACGTACATACACATTAAAATCTTTCTTTATATGTTACAAAGTTTTATAAAAAATATATATTTAGAAATTAATGTCTATTTTAATCGCGATTTATTCCGTGAAACAGTTGTAAATTTCCAGATATGTTTCGAACAACATTAAACAATCATATTTTTTATCTTTTTATTAAGTTTTTCATACAAAAAATACTTAATTTATTTAAATTTACAGGTTCATACGACAAATGCGTGATGGCTTTGCGCGACCGTTACAAGGAAGACATGCAATCTGTGGCCAATATTATATTCTCACATAATCAAGTGGCTAAGAAGAATCTTTTGGTGAGCAAAAGTTTATTTATTACTAGCTGCGCCCCGCGGTTTCACCCGCGTGTCTCCGCTCCTGTTGGTCTTAGCGTGATGATATATATCCTATAGCCTTCCTCGATAAATGGGCTATCTAACACCGAAAGAATTTTTCAAATCGGACCAGTAGTTCTTGAGATTAAAACTCATCAGCTTTATAATATTAGTATAGATATAGATGTATTTGTAGTGTTAAAAGTGAATATATTAATTAACAGCAGTTTTAAAACTATATGAAATTGATAAATTAAAGATTTTATATGTACTGAGTATTATAAATAACTAGACTCATAATCGACTAATCAAAATGTCTACAAAAAATATCGCCAAAAATATCGGAGCGACGTTGTGTAAAACATTCATTGAAAATAACACCTTATTTCGTGGCAGTAATGTTCAAAGTCTCTTGTATCGCTCATTACAAAACTCTGTCTTTAGAAGTGTCCGAGTTTTGCCACAGTAGATATAACGAACAGTATGAAAACTGCATACAAAACGTTCGAAGCTAGTGCCGAATTATAGTGATTGATGTTAGTGCATTTTTCTCAATTTCAATTAATACAAATAAATTATCTGGGCTTAATTTAATACAGCTATAAATTATTTTATGATAATGATGTTGTTTTTGATGATGATCATTATGATGACCTTGTTATTAATGATGATGATGATGACTTGCAGGTGACGATGCGAATCGATTACCTGATTTTAACGTCTTTTTTATCATATATTATTTTATGATGATGATTACTTGCAGGTGACGATGCGAATCGATCACCTGGATTTAACGTTTTTTTAACACTGATTAATTATTTAATGTTCTTGTTAATGATGATGATTCTTTAATATTGTTTGAAATTCTACGTTTTTTTATTTATCGTATATTATTTTATGTTGTTAATTATAACAATAATAATGACTTACAGGTAACAATGCTAATAGACCACTTATGGTCTAACGAGCCGGGTCTAACCGACGAACTAGCGGCCATACTCAACGAGCTCACATCTCTGCATCGAGCTGAGCACAGCCGCGTGGCCTTGCGGGCTAGGCAGGTGATTAAATGACGAACATATGGTGAAAAATAGTAATAAGTTGGCATTAATCAGTGGGAGGGTTGTGTACAGCGGTTTTTGCTAAGAGCTAGACAGGTGATGTGTGGTGATGTTGATGATGATGTTTTGATGATGATGAAAAAATAACGGTATGTTCGTTATTTTTTTGTAAAAAAAAGTATTATCGAGCTAACTTAATTATCAATTGTATAAAAAAAATAATGACTTGAAATTCATTATAAAAATAATAATGAATTTCAAGCATTTCCATCCTTGTGAAACAGAAAAAAAAAACGACTGAATCAATTTGATATTTTTATTTTTATTTCTCTCCAAACCTACGAAATTCAACAAATTTAATTTAATTTTTTTGTCATTTTTCCCCCCAAATACAAAAAAAAAACCTTTACCAAACCTCTCAATAATGCGTGACAGGTGTGTTACAATGTGTTTTACTCTGTCCATTATATTATTTGCTTTTTGACAGCTTCACGCCTATATGAAGGATTGTATTGTTTAGGTTAAAATGTCATACAAGTAATACATATTGTACTTCATGGACAGGCCCCGCCCACTTAGTGATGTCTACACAGAATTATTCAATGATGGTTCGATAGATTATAATAATCGATAGAAATACTCTGTAAAATATATCCGATACAGAAAAACTCTTCTATTATGTTATGTAATTTAAACATAAAGACAACCAAATTGTAAGATAGAAACCAATAAATAATAAAATATTAGTTTAGTTTAGTTTTAACGTAAAATGCATCGATATGTGGTCTTATTATTACATATCTTATTAGTACGTTTACGTTGTAATTATTATTTACGTACCTGATTCGATTTATGATAATATTTTGAATTTATAATCGGAATGGTATCACAATCGATAATCTTTTGGACATCACTTCTGGTATCACCCGTCGAGCTGTCAAAAGGCAATTCTTATAGTGGACAGACTATAATTTATTTTATTTATTTAACCATATATTACAGGTGTTGATAGCAGCTCACCAACCAGCCTACGAATTGCGTCACAACCAAATGGAGTCGATATTCCTCTCAGCAGTCGATATGTACGGACACGACTTTCACCCGGAGAATCTGCAGAAACTCATCCTTTCTGAGACATCCATTTTCGATATATTGCACGACTTCTTCTATCACACTAATGCGGCGGTGAGTTTTTTGGATATCATTATTTTTTATGGAAAATGAAATATGTAACATAAATAAATAGACCAACCATTTATTTAAACACACACTTTATTACAAAGTTCTTCATGGTAAATTATAAAAAAAAATATTGATAAAAAATGGGAGATTCTCAACGATCAAAACAAAGTCAAATAGAATTGTTATATTTTTTATTTTCACAACAATTATTGCAAGAAACACACATTTTAAGCTCAATTTTGATTTGTTGATTTTTGTTGTAATTGATATTTTGGTTTTATGGCATTCAAATGCTTTATAAATATAAATTTTATAAAGAATAGAAAAAATTGTCGCGATGTGTCCCTTAGACACATAAAACTGAAAGAATAGAATAAATTCGATTGCTCTGGCGGGTCACGAGTGGCTGAGTTGGTGAGGCATCCGCCCCGGAATGGCGTGAAGGATGCGGGTTCGAGTCCCGCCTCGTGATCGAATTTTTTCTATTCTTTATAAAATTTATATTTGTTGATTTTTTTTTTCATATTTTTTAGCATTCACTGGTCAGAAACATAGCTAAAAACAGCGTAAAAAAACCTTAATTTGAATTAGAATTCTTGATATTTATGAACGTAATAAAGTGTACATTGAATATGATGTTTGCAGAATCTGAAACAAAATAATATTGGTAAAAAATCTAAACTTAAATTGACTGAAAGTATTTTTATTACATACTAGCGGTCCGCCCCGGCTTCGCCCGTGGTACATATTTCGCAATAAAAGGTAGCCTATGTTCTTTCTCAGGGTCTAAAGATTATCTGTGCCAAATTTCATCAAAATCGGTCCAGTAGTTTATGCGTGAAAACCATACATACATACATACATACATACATACATACATACATACATACATACATACATACATACATACATACATACATACATACATACAAACCTTTCCTCTTTATAATATTAGTATAGTATAGACTAGCGGTCCGCCCCGGCTTCGCCCGTGGTACATATTTACGTTGTCTCTACATAAGAACCATCCTCGTCCTTCAAGGAATATAATAATTTTTTTTTATCGAAATCGGTCTACCCGTTCACGCGTGATGCCGTGACCAAGGAAAACGGGTTTCATTTTTATAAGTATACCAGCTTACCGCCCGCGGCTTCGCCCGCTTTGTCTAAAACCTAATAAATTATATACTAAAACCTTCCTCTTGAAGCACTCTATCTATTAAAAAAACCGGATCAAAATCCGTTGCGTAGTTATAAAGATTTAAGCATACAAAGGGACATAGGGATAGAAAAAGCGACTTTGTTTTATACTATGCAGTGATATAAATTTTATGACAAAAACTTACCGATACAAAGAGATCCATATCGAATATTAATTTGTTGAACGCTGTTATTTCGAGTGGTATCTAAAAAGGAAATAAATATTATTCAATACTCAATTTATTTATACAGTTTTAACAAAATATATTGTAGATAAAAGAGCTTAATTCGATGGAATTGGCTACTTTTGCTTAGCAGACTAATACAGATTAAAAAACAACGATTTTATACGAGTTTTTAAGCAAAATCCAATAAAATTTTGAATCGAACTCATTGCAAATATTTATCCTCACAAAAACCTGCAGTCAAATTATTTAAATCACGATTTAAATCCGTTAAAAGTTACCAAAAATAGACATGAAGTAATTATACATTACCTGCGCTCGGGCTATCATGAAAAGTACCATTTTTCGAATCGATATAATGTTGACTCGCTCCCAGTTTGCGCAGTATATCAGTGTAGCTGTTTCTAATGACTGTAATAAATAGATATTTTAATAAGTAATAAATATTTTTGAAGTGAAACTTCTTTAGGCACGTTGAGAGTAAAATTTCAAGGTCGCGTCATGACAATACCGTCACGCCATGGGGTAAGGTGACGATTTTGGTATCTTTGAATCTTGTCAAAGAAGTTTCACTTCTGACACGTGTGGTCGGCACATACGCTCTTTTTACATTCTTTCAGCAGTTCACAATTGAGAAATACAGTGTCCCTTTAATTTAATTAATCGATTGTACTGTTCTTTGCACAAAATCGGAATACTGATAGTATAGACAATATAATATTATGATTTTAAAGTTTCTTAAAAGATTCAATAATAAAAATATACATACCATGTGCTGTAGCTTAGCTGAATAACGACAAGGCAGATAGATGTGCACTATGGTGCCAATTATGAATATAATGTACCGTAGATCAAGCTCGTATCCCTGAAAAATAACTTGTTTTACATACATAATATATGATAGATATGAGTAGGTTGAGAAAATTAATTATTTTGCTGTCTCTTTTCGTCTCTTGATTCTTTTCCTTTTTATCTCTTTAAAGAAAAGTCGACACGTTTTTTATAAAAATTCTTATCTTAATATATTATATAAATCTCGTGTCACAATGTTTGTCCTCAATGGACTCCTAAACCACTTAACCGATTATAATAAAATTCGCACACCATGTGCAGTTCGATCCAACTTGAGGATAGTTTAAACATGTAGGTACCACGGGCGAAGCCGGGGCGGACCGCTAGTGAATATTATAAATGGGAAATTGTGTTTTTTTGTTTGTCGTTCTTTTACGTCGCAATGGAACAATTTTGTGATAATATTTAATGTCTGGATATAGTTAGGAGGCTGGAGGGAGTGGCATAGGCTTTTTACCGGAATAAAATATCTGTTTAATATTGGAATTTCTTTGACTACGCGGGCGAGCTAGCAATTCATAATAATTTAATAGAACCCGTCTTTGTATACCCCCTTCTCTTTCTCACACTCTATCTCTTTCTTTCTCTATCTTTCTCTTCTATATTAATATCTTTACAGAATACGTACCTCAGTAATATGATACATACAGTTGCATATTTGTATCATGGTTGCAATGAGAATTATACCCAACCAAATGTTGAAGGTCTCTTGTATTAGTTCGACATATCTGTAACACGTTATCATTTATCAATATTAATATATTTAATTATTAAATATTATATACTAACTTTCTAGTTATTTGTGTTATTTATCATTGGATAAGGTAAGATGGGATTGACATTCTATTTTATTGAAAAATTTCTAAATAAATAATGAAAATGAAAAAAAAAAAACTTAACAGGTCGTCCCAATTCGACAGTAATACATTTTAATTAAAATTTTTACAATGGATAAACATATTTCAAAGCCATTCTTATACAATGTACTATATTGTAATTTCTCATCTTAATATTGGAGTACATACCACATATTTGTCATATTTATGTTAAGTTCCTAAAGACTTGTGACACTTCAAATTAACAAACAAACATTCAACCAATTTCCCGAAAATTAGCACACAAATAAAACTACACTCACTTGAAAAGTCGATTCTGCTCCATAATAACACCAACAATTTTTTCATGCATCTCCTCCACACTACTCGCTTTTAACGCATCCTCAAAAGCCTTGCAGTACAACTCCATTTTCAAACAAGCATGATTTATACTCAAGCCAAAGAAACCGTCGTACCCAGTAAAATTAATAACATATAGAATAGCACAGTAGAACATGTACACAAACATGATTTCGAAGTACGGAGAGTTGAACCTATCTTCTGGGTCACCATACGGTTTCTGTAAATCGTGTATCATATACTTTGTAGGCTCGGATTTAAAAGTAAAATTGTATATGTTTAAAGTGATCGCCATTATTGGAAACGTCATAACGCAAGATACGACGGTGATGGCCCAGCATTTTTCGCTGTATTTTAAGTTGTTTTTGATGCTAGCGTTTATGATGGTCTGGTAGTGGTCAGGCATGAAGTTGTAGGTACGGTAGTCGCGGTTTATTTCATCGATTATTTGCATGCCAGTTATCTGTTTCATGTGCATTATTATTTGCTAGAAAGAGAATATGTTTATTAATATAAGAGACATCCTAATCCTACTTATGATATTATAAATGCGAAAGTTTGTGAGGATGTGTGTGTGTGTGTGTGTGTGTGTGTTTGTTACTCTTTCACGCAAATTCTACTGAACCGATTACAATTAAATTTAGCACACATATAGAGGGTAACTTGGATTAACACATAGATCAGGTTTTATCCCGGAAATCTAGTATATTCATAAATTAATAATAATGATCATATTCTTTTAATTCCGGCCTGTTTTATTTAGTTCAGCAACCTCGGACCTCTTCCACGATGCAGGGGGACGACCTTTTCTTCTACGACCATTCCAACAATACATTAATTTATTACTAATATACCTTCAAAAAAGTCCCCAGAAAAGGTCCAACGACAGTACTATGGCGTATAATGTTCACAAAATCACGTCGCATAAAACATTTATACATGTCGAAAAATATTAGCAATGATACAGGGGCTATTGATAGTAGGAGTGCGACTGTAATAGAAAATTGAGTTAAAAAGTTTAAATAGAGGATGGAATATGTTTATAAGATGAAAAATTATTTCAGTCTCATGTTGTCTTCAAAATTTTAGTCTATGTGAAAAAAATACAATTTTCGGTTGGCCTTAGTTATTGAAAGACATGGTTAGGTGCTATATTATAATCTAAAAAGTATTTATTTTTATACTATTAATTTTTTATATCAGTTAGAATATAGTTGCTTAAAAACCTATACACACGACTACTATTTTTTACGATTTTGTAATTCCCTGTGAAGTTTTAAGTAATTTAATTAAATTATACTTAACTAGCTTACCGCCCGCGGCTTCGCCCTCTTTGTCTAAAACCCAATAAATTACATATACTAAAAACTTCCTCTTGAATCACTCTATCTATTAAAAAAAATGTGTGCGTGTACTAGTGTACAGACGTAAGAAGTGAAACTTCTTTATGACCTTATTTTTCAAAAAATAATTTTCTACATGCAACTTTACAGAAATACGTCGAATCACGCGTGGTAGGGATAAGAAAAAGATGGCGCGTAACGGAAAAATGTCACGCGTAACGAAAAAATGTTACACAAAATTTTTTTCCAACCCCGATAAAGAAGTTTCACTTCAAAAATCGCATCAAAGTCCGTTGCGTGGTTTTAAAGATTTAAGCATACAAAGGGATATAGAGACAGAGAAAGTGACTTTGTTTTATACTATGTGGCGACAAGATATCGATATACTTACAAACAGCTACAACACGAATATTACTCAACTTAGGGTTGGGATACACGAACCCAACGACCATCATGAATGATATTATCCTGTA
Organism: Colias behrii; assembly: GCA_029959065.1. NCBI lineage: Eukaryota > Metazoa > Arthropoda > Insecta > Lepidoptera > Pieridae > Colias > Colias behrii. The sequence goes on along the minus strand of JARWMC010000029.1, from coordinate 3,187,991 downwards.
CGTTGAGGAAAATGGTTTGTATTTATACCCATCGTTTGCTGAAACAAGACACAAATGTATGATAATTTATAACGTATTATGAGTACACTTAAATATTTTAATCATTTTTTTTTTAATTTTCATTTGAAAAAATATCCTTGAAAACAAACGCGTACGCGACTTCAAAAGTAAACTTTTTTAAATGTATTATTGTGCATACAGTAAGGTTAATACGCTTTTTTATAATATTACTAGTAATCCGCCCCGGCTTAGCCCGTGGTACATATTTACTATTTAGTATCCTATGTCCTTCTCCTGGCTCTAAACTACCTCCCTGCCAATTTTCAGCTAAATCGGTTCAGCCGTTCTTGAGTTATAAGTGGAGTAACTAACTCGACGTTCTTTTATATATATATATATAGATAATTCTACTTTGTTTCGTTATAGTACTCACATGGGATATAATCTTTTATTTCTGACATTTTATTTAAAAAAGAGCGGGCAGCCTTCATGTGTAAAAAGAAAAAGTTTAACCATGAAAGTATCTTTATATATTCGCAGACATATTAGGAAAATATGAAAAAAATATATAGAACAAGGAATAATTACATAATGACCAAATTAATTCAATGACTGTTAATCATTGAACTTAATTTTATAGCATTAATGTTCAGGTTCACTTATGCTTCTTTTTTAATATCGTTTTTTTCTTCCATGTGTAGTGGTTTTCAAATATTTTTATTTGTGTTGCTATTTCGATTAATAACAATTCATAAAGTAATTTTAATAAAATGTTAGTGCACTAAATATTTCAATATCATATAACTTCATTTAGAGACCGCCTCCTTGGTACAGTGGTTGACGCGTGAGAGTAACACTGAGGGGTCCTGGGTTCGATTCCCGGTGGAGACGAAGAAAAAAAAATGTCTCGGTCTGGCAGGACACAGAAGGCTGATCACCTACTTGTCCCTAAAGGACATCGATCAGTGAAACAGATGTATAATGCATCTGCCCCTTACCCCACCAGGGGACATGGGACTTCACAATATAACTTCATTTGAATCCGACGAATCCGTCTACAGACAATTAATATGATTTAACTTGAAACTTATAATAATTGGACATCTCTTATCTTAGCGTTTCATCTTATAAATATTGATTTATTTTTCTTTTTTTATTTCACTTTGTTGTGCTAGTATACATATACGTCTCTAAAACTAAAACTTATAGCATATCAATATTGCCTATATTTTTTAAAGGAATAAAAAAAGCAATTATAATATTATTTTTTTTATTCGATTATAAATCACGGTGGTATTTAATACCTTGCGCAAAATTATGCAACGCAATTGCACACATGATTGTATATAATTATTAAAGAAAAAAGTGCCTTGGTCGACCAATTTTCAACTTCTCATAATTAATTTGAATTGTTCTTAAATTACTGCATTAATACTACTAGTTAATGCTTGTGACTTCTTGCATATGAATTTAAATGTCCTGCTAAACTGAATTCGTATAAAATATCTATAAATTACTGCAATAGACTTTTGTACATTTTTTTTTAAACCTCTGATTTATAAATTTCCTATAGTAAAAACTGTATCTCTTTAATTTTGTGTGAATGATAATTAAAGGAATTTTAATTGCTACTTTGTGGAATGAAAGTACCTACTGTATTTATAAAACAACTAGCTTTCCGCCCGCGGCTTCGCCCGCTTTGTCTAAAGCCTAATATTAAATTATATACTAAAACCTTCCTCTTGAATCACTCTATTACAAAAACTGCATCAAAATCCGTTGCGTAGTTTTAAAAATTTAAGCATACATAGGGACATAGGGACAGAAAAAGCGACTTTGTTTTATACTATGTAGTGATATAGTGATGATGTAATAAATGGAATCCTTATAGCAATTTATTCATTCTTCTTCATTACACAATTCATTTGTCACAATACGATCTACTGACTTTTAGAAATAACTTAACCCATTGAGCCCCGAACGGCCCGATCGGTGATTCCGGGGCCTGAGTTATTAAACTTCATACCTTACGAATAATAATTTCCCATACACAATTACATGATCATCAAACATTTGATATTCTCGTACAGGTATGCAACGCATCGCTAGAAGTGTACGTGTTTCGTGCGTACACGTCGTACGACATCACTTACTAGCAGCATTTATTTATATTATAGGTTATTTGACATTCATATTAAATTGACATAGTGAAAACGTCCAAAATAACTTATTTATACACATCCGAAATATAAATCAAACTCAATTTCGTACAGGTATGCAACGCATCGCTAGAAGTGTACGTGCGTCGTGCGTACACGTCGTACGACATCACGTGCTTGCAGCATTTGGCTTTGTCCGGCGAATTGGGAGTCGTACATTTCCAATTTATACTGCCCACTGGACATCCTAATAGGTGAGTGTGGTAGTATAAGTGTATAATGTATAGAACATTGTTATGTATGTTATGTAGGATAGTTAGTATGTAAGACAATAATCATATTTATTATTATTTTGAATTTTGTATAATGTGTCATTCTAAAATGCACAGTATCAATCAGCCAATCAGAGATCACTTCGTGTATCTTAAGCACTTCATTCTAAAATTAAATGCATTTTTTTCTATAATAGAATCTACATCATCAATCGAATGTTCATTCTACAATTAAACGTTCCCCGATACAGGGTGTAATCGTTAAGTGTGCACAGTTTCTCGTTTTATTTTTTAAAATTTATTATGGCCATTTTACTCATTAGGTTAAGTACTTTCGATATCAGTTTAAAGTTTTTTGATATCTGCAATAGTTACGGAATAATCGCTTGTGCACACTTAACGATTACACCCTGTATATATCGATCGTTTATTTAAAAACTACACCTGTTCTTAAATAGGATACCAATCAGCCAATCAGAGATCGAACTAGCCTCCGCTGCGGACGCGGAAGGCGTTCCCGCGGAACTATCAACGGCCGCACAACGCAAGTGCCACCATCGCACCGGTGCTCTAGCGGCGTTCGATTCGTTCGAACACTTCGTAGAGTACGCGGACGAGCTGTTCGACCTGGTGCACGACTTCGCCAGCACGGCTAGTGTGAGGCGCGAGGTTAGTGTTGTACACACACACACGCACACACGCCCGCCCACTGCCACATACAGGGTTAGTTTTCAATGACCGGCCAAATTTTCAGAAATGGTTCAGAATCGATAACATTTTCGATCTAAAGAAAAATGCGCGCACGCACACAAGTGCATTGATTCTCAATAAGCTTATCGCGTGTTTACGATTTAGGAAATTTTTAAGACATTTTCAAATGAATGCTATTATTATTTTTTTTATTCGACAATAATATTTCAAATGTACCTTTGGTTTAATATCTAGATCTAAATTTTAAATTTTGGCTGGTCATTGAAAACTAACCCTGTATACGCAAGCAAATACACGCACACACGCACGCACAAACACTTGCACGCACTCGCAATATAAACATGTATAGGCCCATTAAGAAGAGCTGGAACGTCAACACATTTACACATTGCACATGTTAGGCCGGGAGATACTGACACAAAATTTCGGGTCATTTGTAACAGGATGGCGGTCTAGAGGGGTCTTAGTACGCAATGACAAAAAGAAAAATGATGGTCAGAACGCTGGTACCGGCGGACTAGTCGCGTGGGCGTTAGTCACACTCGTCGGATAAATAGCGAAAGTCCAACGATTTGTAACACAAAAATTTTAGAATTTACCGATAGCCCTTAAAAAAGATGTAGGCGGTATTGTCATGCCATACTTTTACGATGTGACTTACAGTCCGCCATACCGACGTGAATGCGTTGATTTAAAAAAAAAACAATTCAACCATTTGTACCGGGCTAACTTTTGCACAGGTAACCATCGTCGTGCAGCCATTTACTAAAATCGCCATGCCATACTTTTCGGACGATTCCAAACCGCTTCCAAATTCCAATTCCGATTCCGATTCCAAACCGCACTACCGCCTACATCTTTTTTATGGGCTATCGGTAAATTCTAAAATTTTTGTGTTACAAATCGTTTGACTTTCGCTATTTATCCGACGAGTTCGACTAACGCCCACGCGACTAGTCCGCCGGTACCAGCGTTCTGACCATCATTTTTCTTTTAGTCATTGCGTAATAAGACCTCTGTAGAACCGCCATTCTGTTACAAATGACCCGAAATTTTGTGTCAGTATCTCCCGGCCTATGTATGTGTCATATTTTGCAATTGTTTATAAATACAGGGTGATGTAATTGGTGTAGTACGAATATCTAAAAATCTATGAAGAATTTTGTGATACAGTAAATGGAAGAATTATAGACTATTTTACAGTATTTAATAAAATCATTTAATTTTTTATTCATTTTCATTAGAAATGTCAATTTTTCTCACCAAGGTGGAAATTTGGATGATAAGGATCTTGTTATAAAAATATAAATTTTGACTAAAATCGGCATTTTTTTTTTCAAAAATCAAATTACTAATTAATAATCAGAGTTATCACATTATTAAAAAAATAAGCCAAACTATACACAATTTTTACTTGATGCAATCCTCAAAGATCATGGACATAGTGTATTGCGCCTTCCACCATACCATCCAGAACTCAACCCAATAGAGTTACTATGGGGCATAATTAAAGGGAAAGTAGCATCACAAAATGTGAACTTTAACTTGAAAACTGTGGAAGAATTATTTAGAAAGGAAGCAAATGCTATTAGTCTGGATATGTTTAGTGACGTTTGGAGAAAGACGCGAGAACATGAGGAAAAATATATTCAATTAGAACCAAAAGTAGATAATTACACTGACTCATTTATAATAACATTAAGAAATTCCGACGGCGAGTTCTTCGAGCGATGAAAGTTTCAGTGAAGTAGAAGATTACGATTATGATTAAATAGATTCTTCTTCTTCTCTATAGATACTGCTTTCTGAATTGGTGGTAAATGTTAAAACTGTTAAACTGTTATGACGATTCAAAAGTGCTTCTAGAAGAAGTCTAATTGTATAAATGTTTGAGTTTGAGTTTAATACCAATAATGTGAAAATTATATGTACAATAAACATGTAACACATATTTGTTAGCGCGTATTGGTAGGTATTACGTACTTACTACAAATATAATATTTCTTAGATATCTTTACTCGACCAAAGTCAGGACAAGACTGCTCCGCAACTGCAGAAGACGTCCGTTATTTAAATCATTATCAAAACAACCATCCGTGTGTTGGGAGTGAGCGCACGTGTTATTTGTATTGTTTTTATGACCTGAAATTTAATTATTATTTGATAATTGAATGATTATTAATACTTTTATCCAATTGATTATTATTAGAATAAATAATTAACTTCATCAATTGATTTACTTTTAAATTATAATTTTACAGGTAAATTATGAGAGCTTTCATAATTATATTTGCATATATTTATCTACAACGCACCCATTTTACAATTCAAGTCTAAAATGAAACTAGAGTCGCATTTATTTTTGAACATACTGTAAGTGAAATTGCATAAGTGTGAGTACTGTGAACATGCCAGCTTTCCTTAATTGACCGATACACGCCCACATAAATGTAAATGTAGTTTACGTGTATGTACAAACATATATACATACGAATAAATATACAAAACGTATACAAATTTAATCTATACTAGGTAATATTATAAAGAGGAAAGGTTTGTAATTATGTAAGTATGTATGTATGGTTTTCACGCATAAACTACTGGACCGATTTCAAAAATTCTTTCACTATTAGAAAGCTGCATCTTCACTGAGCAACATAGGCTATATTGCATTTTTTTTTTAAATAGAGATCCTTACCAAAAATACAATAATGTAACCCAAGGTGTAAAAAATTCCTTAATAAAAATTCTGTCATCGCGTGCGCTGCGGAATCTATTGAAGATAGAACAAAAAAATGTTCTACGGTATTATAGAATGGATCAATATCTACAAGAAAGTCCGCGGTACCATATTATGTCCATCTTCAGTAGTTATGTTACTGCAACAACTTTTTTACGTTTTCAAAGTAAATAGAAGTGCCGACACTCGACAGTAATCAAACCATAATATTATCCATACACATATATTAATCCTTATCCCATTAAATGATGTTTTATTATAGACTGTTTCAATACCAGCAAAATACTTTTTAAATTAAAAAAATTGGATATTCCATTCAAAAGATATAACGAATTTTCAAAAGTGTCAATCTACAGAAATTAGTAGGTATACTGTTCAATACAATGAGCAGACCGTAGTGCGGGACGGGGTGAAGGTGATTTTCATGTGATTAAAAATTAAACCTATAGTCCGACCTATAGTAGACTTTTCACTGTCACGATATCGCTATCTATGAAATTCATTACTAAAACATCGATATGACAATCTTTAAAAAGATATTATACATTTTTTATTGCATATACCCACATTTCCTGAAAAAAATATAAAAATAACCCTTTTTCAGGACTTACAAGCGCTCCAAGAAGGCAGTGAAAGTCGAGACAGTACTAGCATCAATGTGGGCACTGATTATAATAAAATCGTCGAAGATGATGTGGTAAGTAATTTTTATTTAAATATATCTGTATGAAATATAAATGTATGGAAAAAAAAAACAAGATTCAAATTTAAAATTTCTATATTAGGTGAAATACAGTTGAACTACTGGAGGTATGTTTTAATACTTGTAAAGTTTCTGAAGTTAAAATCTAACGGCCTTACTAATAAACAATGGATAAATTTCTACCATTTTCTACCATAGCTTTGTCCTGCTCTTGATCACATGAAACGTCAATCATAAAAACAAGACAGGTTATTGCAATAACTAATCCATTGCATAGCGAATGGGTAACATTTTATTAGTAAGACCGTAATTGTTTGATAGCACTTTTACTCTGGAAGTGATTTTTTTCAAGTGGCATGAATGTTTTTTATGTAAAAGCATGGTGTGTTCAATAATAGCGAATATGCTGCATTACTAGAATACAAATTTTATGTGTTTTTATTCGTACTAAAATTATTATAAATTTAAAGTTTCCTTCTATCGGCACTGTCTATGGCTTCTTATTATTGACTTCATATGCTACAGAAAGTTCATTATTTCGACGTGAATACATATACACTTACTTCAATGGCTTAATTTTAGATGTACGACGGAAATATCATAAAAATTAAGTCAATCAAAATTAAGCCTTTGTTTTATAGAAATAAGGCGCTATGTCACTTGTATGATTGAGTTTAATCTTATAATTTTAAATATTAAGTCAATCAGAATTAAACCTTTGCATTTTGCATTTTGATCCACTTCAAACCGACTGATTTAATTCAAACTTTGTATACTTATTAAGGATCGGTGACAATACAATAATTTCCTGAATTTATCTTATTATCCTGATAAGGATCGTCAGGTTTAGCTTCACCTGTATGTTTGTAATCGACTTATTTTTACAAGCATTGTCTTTTATTGGTAATTAATTAGCTGCGCTTCGCGGTTTCACCCGCGTAGCTCCGCTCCAGTTGGTCTTAGCGTGATGATATATAGCCTACAGCCTTCCTCGATAAATCGGCTATCTAACACCTATAGAATTTTTCAAATCGAATCAGTAGTTCCTGAGATTAGTGCGTTCAAACAAACAAACTCTTCAGCTTTATAATATTAGTATAGTAATTAATTCTTTGTACTCTCTAGCCACTCGAACCGATACACATATTAATGATCGGTATTCGAGACGCGGGTGAGACAGACGACGGTGCGGTTTCCCGCCGTTTTGGCCAATTCTGTAGAGTTCATGCGCGAGAACTTCATCAGAAAAGGATACGCAGGATTACCTTCATGTTGCTTATCAAGTAAGTGATATTTTGGGCAAAAAACGAATCGAATAGTGGCCAATTAGCCACAATTTTGCTTCAGTTGTCTCCTTCACTAAACTACAAAGATGAGATATCACGTTCATGCTGCTTATCAAGTAAGTGATATTATGGGCAAAAAACGAATCGAATAGTGGCCAATTAGCCACAATTTTGCATCAGTTGTCTCCTTCACTAAACTACAAAGATGAGATATCACGTTCATGCTGCTTATCAAGTAAGTGATATTTTGGGCAAAAAGCGAGTCGAAAGTGGCTAATTAGCCACGATTTTTTGGTTGTTTTTGAATCATGCCATCTCACTTTGACTTTTAATCGTGTGCCGTTTTTAACATGCTTTTATTAGCTTCACCTGTATTTTTGTATGTAACAGGTTACAGGATATTTCTAAAGGAGTCCCTTTAGACTCGATTTTGACTAAAATTAATTGTTTGTACTCAAGGATCGGTGACAATACAATAATTTTATGAGTGTATGCGTTTTGAAGTGAAACATCTTTATACGCGTAGAGAATAAAATTTCAGGGTCACGTCATGGTTATACCGTCACGTCATGGAGATTAAGACAAAAGCGACGATTTTGGTATCTTTGAATCTAGCCAAAGAAGTTTCACTTCTGACACGTGCGTACACACGATCTTTTGTTTAATATAAACCACATAATATATTAATTATAATCCACTTTCGCAGACGCCAATTCCCCAAGTTCTTCACGTACCGCGCGCGGAACGAGTTCAAAGAGGACACGATATACCGTCACCTCGAGCCGGCCTCCGCGTTCCAGCTGGAGCTGTACCGCATGAGGAGCTACGAGCTGGAGGCGCTGCCCACCAGCAACCAGAAGATGCATTTGTACTTGGGCAAGGCGAAGGTGAGTAGATGGAGTAATTGCTCCTGGAGTAATTGCTTCTGGAGAAATTGCTCCAAGAGCAACTGCATTAGATACAGAAAATACTGCATCAGGACCAACTGCAGCTGGAGTAAATTGCTCCTGGAGTAATTGCTCTAAGAGCAACTGCTCTAGATACAGAAGCAATTGTACCAGGAACAACATCAGCTGGAGTTATTGCTCCTGGAGCAATTGTACCTGAAATAATTGCTCCTGGAAAATTTACCGGGAAAAGCTACTCCTGAAATAACTGCCCTTAGAACAAGTACAATAAATAAAAATAAACAATCGCAATAGCCTATTAAAAGATCGTCTAAAATGTCCGAGTGGAATTGTATGAAACATTAATTGAAATTAACACCTTATTTCGTAGCAGTAATGTTCAAAGTCTCATTAGAAAATAGAAAACTCTGCCTTATACACACGAGGCAGAGTTTAGCTTCGGACAATTTTGGAACGTGATTTTAAGTCTAAATGTTTATTGTAAGTACATTTTTTCGACCTTATGACTATTTTATTTTTATTATTCTTTGTTTTATTGTATAGAACTATATAACTTACATCCATAATTATTGCTTTCATGCATTTGGGATTAATTTACCTTCAGAAGAGTATTAAATCGGACATAATACGAGTTTTAACTTCTTTTTAATATAAATAAAAGATTTTACCAGATTTTAAACGCGATTTATTCATTATATTACTAACTCGGTATCCATTAAAATCTTTAAATTTTAAATACTCGCGTAATACACACTGGAAATTTTACTGACCGGTTGGCTTGGCTGGTAGTGACCCTGCCTTCCAAGGCAGATGTCGTGGGTTCGATTCCCACCCGGGGCAAATATTTGTGTGATGAACATAGATGTGCTCTGTGTCTGGGTGTTAATTATCTATATAAGTATACATTTAAAATGATATATGTATATTTATCAGCCATCTGCTTTCCATATCACAAGCGAAAAGCTTAGTATGTATGTGAAAAATGTCCTGAAAATATTTATTTATTTTATTTATTTATTTATTTTGAACAGGTAAAGAAAGGTCAGGAAGTGACAGACTATCGATTCTTCATACGTTCCATCATTAGGCACCAAGATCTGATCACGAAGGAAGCTAGTTTTGAATATCTGCAGAATGAGGGAGAGAGGTAATATAGTAATGCATTATTTTATTTAAAATTTAGGAAAATATGGCGCTATTTTTTATGTTTTGAGTACTTTTGCATGGGTATTTTCTGATGGTAAGATTTTTTTTAAAAGGGAGGTAGAAATATTTTTAAACATGTTATAAATATGACCGTATTTTTGGGAAAATTATCTGACTTTTACGTACTGACTTTTAGTAAAAGCGAACGTAGAAAAAATAAAGACGCATTGTGAAACTATTATTTTATAAAAATCTTCCGCTTTGAAGAAAAATACCGTAAGGTAATATTTATAGAAGGCGGCTTTTAATAAAAATAATATTAACCTAAATTATAAAAATAACAGTGGTAAATGGTAACGACAGACAGAGCACACGTGTCAGAAGTGAAACTTCTTGGGCAAGATTCAAAGATATTAAAAACGTCGCCTTACTCCATGACAGGACGATATTGCCATTACGCGACCTTAAAATTTTACTCTCAACGCGCCTAAAGAAGTTTCACTTTAATAAATATTTGAGTTTAACAATGAATCAATTATAATATTATTAGAAATTACACGCGAGGCCGGGTTAAATATTAGTTTGAATGTAATAAGAATGTACTGCGATTCTACACAAGCTACCTAATTGATGCAGGTAGTTGATAACCACAGAACAGTAAAGTAGATAGAAGTGTGATGTGGGCGTGGCCCACGTGTCACTTGTAAGGTAAGATCACCTAACTTGCTCTCAGTTGTGCGCAGAAAAATATTCGAGTCGGTTGTCAGCTGTCAAACCTTTTTTCCATATTTATTCATTAATTAGGACGTGTTGTTCGGTATTAGAGTGCAAAAATGATAGCAGACGAAATAATATCAGCAATGAAGGCATTTCATACCATCGGTAAGTCTTATTTTTATTTATTTTACATATAATATTTTATGTTATAACTTCGCTTTTAATTTGTCAAAATTGTATACAAATATCTAGTCAAAATGAACCTTAATCCGTAAGAAATTAGTACTATTATAGATTGAACAGCAAACAAGACTTTCTGGAATATTATTGCAATAAACAAACGAATGTCGCTTTAGTGATGCTTGTGGCGCATATCGACAGTATCGATACTTTAGAAAAGACAAACATTATAAATATTAAATTTTATTTTATTTTTCCTTAGCTTTCATTTGTCCAATTTATTTATAGATTTCCCAAAGAGGCTAATTTAAAAGAGAAATGGATAAATGCAACGTGACGAGTTAACTGGATGCCGAACAGCACTAAGCAGTCTAACAAAGGCCACCGATACAGCAAACCTACGGCAGTTCCAAGATTTAAAATAATGCATATTTTCTGTTTGTATTTTGTAAATATAGATTAATACTATTCTATTCCGTTTTTTATTTAATAATAATAATATAAAAAGACGTACTTAGTAGTAATAAACATACTCCAAAATGTGACACATAATACTATACTCATATAATAGAAAGAAAAAAAAATACACAAAAAATATTATAATAATTATCGATAATATTATAATTATCGATAACAAGGCTGACATCCCTCAGGGCATAGCATCAGATAAATATCAAGTTAATGTCTTTAATGTTGAGTGACACAAATTTCAACCTTGTCTCTATGTGTTGAGGTTCAAAGTTATATCTATCGAAAACTAACGCCCTCTGTTGTGGAGTAGCTGGATGTTTTCGAATTTGGAATTTCTGTGCAATGAGAAACAAAACAGCTAATATACCTAGGGATGTTATACTAAAATAAACCGTAACATGGTGCGTTAGGGTACATATTGAAATGCTGAATTTATAACCTAAGTCAGGTTTTACTCAAATTAAGCTGTCCAATCAAAGGCATAGATTACTTGTAGTGTACTGTATAACTATCGGTTTAAATGTGTGGGTTTGGCGACACTGGTTCTCATAGTAATTATGACATTATAGCACTTCTATTTGTTTTTAATGTTCTGTGTTGATAACAAATCGCAGCGAGCCAACGACTATTAGCAAAGTGAGGGTAGTTGGGTCGAACGTCGTATAAACAACGTCCGAGCCCCTAGACACGATTCGTACGAATGCGTCACGAGTCAAAGGAAAGCGGCTTTTTATAGTATTCGACAGCTAAGCATGTTCAGACATGAAATAATGACAACTATTCATCCACAAAAATATTAAATCAAAAGTTACGTCTAACAATATATTACATTTATTTTCAGAGTACTCTTAGAAGCAATGGACGAGCTTGAAGTAGCTTTCTCACACCACTTGGCGAAACGAACGGATTGTAACCACATATTCTTGAATTTCGGACCAACTATACTTATTGATCCCGCTAAGGTTAGTTGAATAAATAAATAAATGTTTGAGTTTGAGATGAGCATTTTTTTTTAATGTAGATATTTTTTAAGCACATCTGCAGAGCTAGAGTGCCATAATATTTTTTTATAATTTGTACTTATTTTATTAAGTTTCGATCGTCTACAGTGACCTATTTAGTTAGGTAACTTACGTGCAATTTTAGCCATTGAGGTCATTAAGCATCTCAATCTTCATGTAAAAAAACAAAAAAAATAATCATAAGAGTCAAAAAAATTCAAAATATTCAATTGATTAGCCGAAAAATTGGGCATTTTCATAAAAATTAAAACTCGAATATCTCGAAAACGGTTAAGTTTAGGATGGGGGGTTCCATAGTGAAATCATTCAGAAATGATGTGTACTACACGCCCTACTAGGCAGTCAGTAGAATAAATAAAACAGTAGTCATTATGATCTTTATAAATAATTTCTTGACTTTTATATGTTTTTAAATATTCAAAATCCATTCCTACAAATTAATTAAAATTAAATTAAGACGACTAATATTTAGTGAACGTTGTAAAAATAATTTCCTTATTAAAAATACAATAATATTAACAATAATATATTTATGTTTTTAGATTGAAGAATCCGTCCTTGGCATGGTAATGAGGTACGGTCCAAGATTGTGGAAACTGAGAGTTTTACAAGCTGAAATTAGATTCACTTTGAGAGTTGGTAAGTTTTCTTTGGAATAAGTTATTTTTTTGTATGTTTTTCTTAGGGCCGATTTTTCAATGCTTGGATAAAACTTATTCGTCGAATAATGTATAAAACTACCATTTTAAAAACGTATTCTAATTGCCCGTATTTGACAGTTTACGTGACATTTTAATATTATCGTGTAATACTTTATTGGACGGATAAGTTTTATCCAAGCATTGAAAAATGGGCCCTTAGTGAAGTAAATTGAGCAAATTGAAAATAACATTCGTTTAAAAATAATATAGGAATCGTTTTTGATAAATATAGCTTGAATCTAATTATCATTATTTTTTTTATTTATCAGATGACTCCCTGAAATTTATTTAAGTCTGTGTGTTTTATAGCGTATATTCTATATACCTTACTGTTAGAATTCTGTTTATTTACAACTAGCTGTGCCCCGCGGTTTTACCCTCATTGCTCCGCTCCTTTTGGTCTTAGCGTGATGATATATATATTGATATATATTAGCGTGATGATATAGCCTATAGCCTTCCTCGCTACATGGGCTATCTATCACCGTAAGAATTTTCAAATCGTACCCCTAGTTCATGAGATTAGTGTAAACAAACAAACAAATTCTTCAGCTTTATAATGTATTGTACATTAAAATTCAGGTCCAGGACTGCCAACAAAGAATATACGTCTATGCCTGGCCAACGGTTCCGGGTATACACTGGACATATCTACATATGAAGAGGTTTCCGATCCTAAGACTGGTGTGGTGAGTTTAATTATATGTATTTTATTACAGTAATAATGCTATTTATTTTGGAACTAGGCGGATGCCCCGGGTTTGCTTGGGTTGAAATTTAATACTATTTGAATTTATATTTTTGGTTTTATGGCATTCAAATGCTTTATAAATATAAATTTATAAAGAATAGAAAAAATTCGATCACGAGGCGGGACTCGAACCCGCATCCTTCGCGCCATTCCGGGGCGGATGCCTCACCAACTCAGCCACTCGTGACCCGCCAGAGCAATCGAATTTATTCTATTCTTTCAGTTTTATGTGTCTGAATGGCGCGAAAGGATGCGGGTTCGAGTCCCGCCTCGTGATCGAATTTTTTCTATTCTTTATAAATTTATATTAATACTATTTTTCAAACAAACCTTCTTCATACTTTAATGAATTTTTATTCATTTATATAAATTCGTTATTTATAAATGCGTGTTAAATACTTAATCTGAGGTTTGTAGTAAGTTGATTCGTGCTGAAAAAAAATATATATATATATATTTTAAGATCGTTTTTTTCTATTTAAATATTATTATGTATACTTTTATGTTTTAAGCTCTACAAGGCCTATACATATGGAAATTAAAATACTTTTTCCCTTCATTTTTTATTTATATGTCAATAATTCTTCTTCTTTCTCTTTTAAATTGGGGTAAATATTTGTGTGATGAACATATTTATTTGCTCTGTGTCTGGGTGTAAATTATCTATATAAATATTTATTAAAAATTATATATGTATGTTTATCAGCCATCTGGTTTCCATAACACAAGCGAAAGCTTAGTATGGGATCAGATTGTGCCGTGTGTGAAAATTGTCCTGAAATATTTATTTATTTTACACTCTCTGATATCTATGTGTATCAAAATAAATTGTCCTATAATACTATATTGTAATAATTTGCAGATAATATTCCAATCCTATGGGCCGAAACAGGGACCAATGCACGGTTTGCCGATATCAACTCCATATGTGACTAAGGATTACTTGCAGCAAAAGAGATTTTTGGTAAGTTTATTTTTGTATGTATGTTCTGCTTGATCTCAGAAAGGAGTGGACTAATATATGTGAATTTGATTTCCTGAAGAACCTAATAATCTTGTTGTAGAAATTAAAGATTTTAACTGATTTTAAACGCGATTAATCTATATATATAACTCAAAGGTAACTAACTGACTGACATAGTGAAAATACTACTATTCAAATGTGTTATGTTTTTCACAAGAGAAAATCTGTTTTAAGCCTTATTTTTTACATGGAAATTAATTCAAAATACTCAGTTTATCTAATGGCGTAATAACTTTATATCTGCTATTTCTAACCGACTTCAAAAGAAGAGAGATGGTTCTCAATTCGGCCGGTATATTTTTTTGCTTTTATTTTTTTTTAGAGGAAAACCATATTTCTCTTTTACAATCTGTTGTCATCTTTTTCTCTATATATAATAAATATTTTTTTTAATTATTTTTTTTCCAACAGGCAACATCGCAGGGCACAACATACGTTTACGACATTCCAGACATGTTCCGACAGGCGGTTGAAAAACAGTGGAAGGAATATATTGAAGAGGGCATGGTTGATGGTAAGTTTGGAACAAATCATACTATTAATAATATAAATGCGACAGTAACTCTGTCTGTCTGTTACTCAATCACGCCTAAACTACTGAACCAATTTTCATGAAATTTGGTATGGAGATATTTTGATACCCAAGAAAGGACATAGGCTACTTTTTATCCCGGGAAAATGACCCAATCCCGGAAATCCCACGGGAACGGGAACTATGCGGGTTTTTCTTTGACTGCGCAGGCGAAGCCGCGGGCGGAAACCTGTTAGACATGACGGTATTGCCACGACACTACTTTGAAATTTTACTCTCAACGCACCTAAATAAGTTTCACTTTAACAAACAAACTGACAAACAAATAATTTAAACTATTATATACATTTCAGGACCTCAACCAGACAAGGTTATGAGTCTAGTCGAGTTGGTATTGGATAATGATGGCGAGAGACGACTGGTGGAGGTCACTAGGTTACCGGGACAGAATACTGTGAGTATATGTGTAATTTATTTATTTATTTTTGTTTAAAATACGTGTATATACGTATATGTACGCACACGCACGCACAAATAAAGTATTTTGTAGATAAGAAAACTACGATTTGACAATTATTTTAAATAATAACAACAATAAATCTTTATTAGTACAAAATAATTATTTGTTTGTCACAAGAGACGTAAAATTCATTATTATTTACATAATTATGCGCTCTTGAGACTATCGATACTTAACTACACTTCAAAGCTGTTTTATTAATTACTAGCGGTCCGCCCCGGCCTCGCCCGTGGTACATACTTACGTTTTCTCTCCATAAGAACCATCCTCGTACTTCAAGGAATATTATAAAAAAAGAATTAACGAAATCGGTTCAGCCGTTCTCGAGTTATGCGCTTGCTTATAGATTATTGTGTCACATTTAACACTCAATCTTATTGAGGATTGATGAATGTATTTTTTTTTTTTTTTTACTTTTCCTATAATTCTTTGTTCCGACTGATGACCGCCTCCTCGGTACAGTGGTTGACACGTAAGCGTAACATCGAGGGGTCCTGGGTTCGATTCCCGGTGGAGACGAAGAAAAAAAAATGTCTCGGTCTGGCAGGACACAGAAGGCTGATCACCTACTTGTCCCTAAAGAAAATCGATCAGTGAAACAGATGTATAATGAATCTGCCCCTTACCCCACTAGGGGACATGAGACTTCACTTACTTACTTATAATTCTTTGTTATATACTACTTTGGTACTCAAACTATATTTTTATTTATCTAAACTTATTAATATTATTTTTATTAATCCAATATTTTGTATATTTCCAGGTGGGCATGGTAGCATGGCGGTTAACCCTCTTCACGCCGGAATACCCAGATGGTCGAGATATTATTCTCATAGCGAACGACCTTACACATTATATGGGGTCGTTTGGACCCCTGGAAGACTGGGTGTACTTTAGGGCGTCCGAATATGCAAGGGAGTTAAAGATACCTAGGGTAAGTTGTAGGAATAAATAAGTTATATGGTTGTTATAGTAGAGCCATTTTAATAGGCAACATTTGACAGTTCAACAAAATTCAACAACGTAACCTTGTAACGACGACATAGAATAACATGGTATTTCGTTTTGTGAGAACTGCACATTTGCTTAACTTTTTTCAATTACGACTACATATTTATAATAATAATGACCGATACAAGTAATTTTAAGATTTGATTTTACTGATAAACCATTCTTAACATAATAAACAATTTCTGATTTAAAGAACTGACGTCGCTACAATTTTGTGTCAATAAACCTTTTTTCTTTTTAAATAGCAGAGACGTTACTTTAAAAATCGAAATCTGACATCTAGAATCGAATGCATTGATTATTTGTGAATAAAAATCATCATAAATTAATAAATGCGTTGTGTTTTTTTAATTATGTATTATACTTGTCTTATTTTGCTCCTTAAATTTACGAAAGAAAGTGTATTACTGGGACAAGGATTCGCCTGATGAATTTTAAAATTGACATGTGTTTCAAGTTCGATTGACAAGTGTTTCAAGTCCGTATCGATTAATTCACTTTAATCGATGTTTTTAAGCAGTTTACCTCTCTTTGAAGATAAAATTGATAGACATCAAATGTTGCCTATTAAATTGGCTCGACTATAGTTTGTCCATATTAAAACCTCTATAAAGTTAGAATTTTACTGAAATTTGGTCAGTTAAAATGGTTTAATCTTGCCACACTCAATCTTAGTTTATGAATACATTTTGCCAGACTATTCTTATGTTTGTTTTATAAAGCACATTTTTTTTTTCTTATTTCAACTAGATAACAATTATTAACAGCTGTTTTGGAGCTCACAAAATATACACGTTTATTTTATAAATTTGCAAAAATATAATCCTAATCAGAATATATTATAAACGAAACGAAAGAAACGAGTTTGCTGCTGTAAACTCAATTAAAAGATTTCATTTATTGCACTGAGTTTCTTTTTAACCGACTTACCGACCGACTTACCGACGTACCGGACCGACCGACCGAAAGAAAAGGAGGAGGTTATCAATTCGGCCGGTATATTTTTTTTTTTCATAACTTTGTTCACAGCTATTTTAACATAAACTATCATATTCTATCGCATAATTTTATACTTATACTTGCAAAAAATCTATATATATAAAACTTAAAGGTGACTGATATAGTGATCTATCAACGCACAGCCCAAACCACTGGACGTATCGAGCTGAAATTTGGCATGCAGGTAGATGTCATAACGTAGGCGTCCCCTAAGAAAGGATTTTAGAAAATTCATCCCCTAAAGGGGTATAATAGGGGATGAAAGTTTGTACGATGAAAATTTATCTTTTCCACGCAGGCGAAGCTGCGGGCAACAGCTAGTATTAATATAAACTTTATATTACAGGTATATGTGAGCGTTAACTCCGGGGCCCGTATCGGAGTCGCGGAGGAAGTAAAGGCCGAGTTCAAAGTAGCGTGGGTAGACGCTGAGAGGCCCGAGCGGGGCTTCCGGTACTTGTACCTGAGCCCTGAAGCGTTTTCGCGTTTGGGGCCCCAGGGCTCCGTGAAAACGCAGCTTATAGATGATGAAGGGGAGGCGCGGTATAGGATTACTGATATTATTGGTAAGTTTGGGGCCCTTGATTAAGGCGCTTCTGGACTGCTTATTAAGTATTGGGGCCCCAAATAATTATCATCACTATTGTCTTTTTATCTTTTATATGTCTCTCCTTTTGTTTCCTCGTATACATTTTTACATCGATATATATTTTTTTTCCTTTTATCTTAATATATATAAATCTCGTGTCACAATGTTTGTCCTCAATGGACTCCTAAACCACTTAACCGATTATAATAAAATTCGCACACCATGTGCAGTTCGATCCAACTTGAGAGATAGGATAGTTTAAACATGTAGGTACCACGGGCGAAGCCGGGGCGGACCGCTAGTATTAATATAATTATGTGACCAAAAGTTAAATACAATATATCCTATCTCTATTAATTGATTGTTTTTTTAAAACAATTTAAACTAACGAATGTGTTTTAATAAAAGACAGAAATCTATTATATAAGATATGACTTTTTGGTGCATACATCTTATCGAGAAATAATAATGTCATAATCATACAGTGTGACTTAGCAAAGGTATCACTTTAACTGTCATTTTAATAAAGAAAACAGTCTGAAATGTAATCTGTAGACTGTATATTTACTTTATAATATAATATTGTTAGACGTAACTTTTGATTTAATATTTTTGTGGATGAATAGTTGTCAATATAGTTGTCACTGTTACCTGTCAGAACATGCTTAGCTGTCGAATACTATAAATTGCCGCTTTCCTTTGACTCGTGGCGCATTCGTACGAATCGTGTCTAGGGGCTCGGACGTTGTTTATACGACGTTTGACCCAACTACCCTCACTTTGCTAATAGTCGTTGACTTGCTGCGATTTGTTATCAACTACCTGCATCAATTAGGTAGCTGTGTAGAATCGCAGTACATTCTTATTACATTCAAACTAATATTTAACCCGGCCTCGCGTCTTATAATATAATGATAATGTTATATAATTGAACAGGAAAAGAAGACGGTCTGGGCGTGGAATGTCTCCGAGACGCGGGTCTCATAGCGGGCGAAACTGCGAAGGCGTATGAGGATATAGTCACTATGTCCGTGGTCACTTGTAGGGCTATCGGCATCGGGGCTTATGTTGTTAGGTATGTATGTTTGTATATATGGACTAGTATTATAAACTAGAAAATTCCCATGGGAATTAGATGTTTTGGTAAATGTTAAAAATATGTAATGACGATTCGAAAGTGCTTCTAAAAGAAGTCTAATTGAATAAATAAATGTTTGAGTTTGAGTTTAACCGCGGTAAAAAGGAGCGTTTATATGTATTATATGTATATACAGACACATGTCACATAAAAAAGCGCCATCTATCGGTATTCATAAATAACGACATGATATAAAATGCGCATCAAAAATGATTCTTTCCAAAAGTAGCATATGCCACTCTCTAGCTATCTCTGAATAAAAATCACATCATTAAATGTCTCTGTAAAATAACGCGGGTCTCATAGCGGGCGAAACAGCGCAGGTGTATGAGGATATAGTCACTATGTCCGTGGTCACTTGTAGGGCTATCGGCATCGGGGCTTATGTTGTTAGGTATGTATGTTTGTATGTATGGACTAGTATTGTAAGTATATAGTAGTTACAAGACCCTAGGTTTGCACAGTTTCAGGAAATTTCCATGGGAATGAGACTTCTCCCCGCTAAAATATTAAAAAATTATATTAATATATATTAAAAAAAAACAATATGATTATGATACGCATTTGAATTACTCATTTACCATTCCCGATATATTGCACTATATTTAAAACTAGCTGCGCTCTGCGGTTTCACCCGCGTGGCTTCGCTCCTGTTGGTCTTAGCGTGATGATATATAGCCTCTAGCCTTCCTCGATAAATGGGCTATCTAACTCCGAAAAAAATTTTCAAATCGGATCAGTAGTTCCTGAGATTAGCGCGTTCAAACAAATAAACAGATGCATGGTCTTTTATAATTATAAAGTAGTTATAAGCCCACAGCTTCGCACAGTTAAAGGAAATTTCCATGGGAATGAGACTTCCCTCGCTAAAATATAGCCTATGTACTCTTTAAAAAAAACAATAATGATACATATTTGAATAACTCATTTATCAATCCCGATAAATATCATAAAATGTATTATTCGACTTTCAAATTAGGCGTGTGTCTGGAGATAGTTTGATAGGCTAGAGAGTGATATAGGCAACTTTTTACCACTGTAAAACTTAAACCACGAGCAAAGTTGCGTGAAATGCTAGTCTTTGCAAAAAATACAGACATTTCATACATTTCATTATATCGATTTTTCATACAAAATGTTAGTTACTACCCAAAGATATATAAACAAACTAGCGGTCCGCCCCTACTGGTACTGGTACCTACATGTTTAAACTATCCTATCTCTCAAGTTGGATCGAACTACACATGGTGTGTGAATTTTATTATAATCGGTTAAGTGGTTTAGGAGTCCATTGAGGCAAACATTGAGACACGAGATTTATATATTATAAACAAATAAATTATATCTTCCAGGCTTGGCCACCGCGTGATCCAAGTGGAGTCCTCCTACATTATCCTAACTGGATATATGGCACTTAACAAAGTGCTTGGCAAACCGGTGTACGCTAGTAACAACCAACTGGGCGGTGTTCAAATAATGCACAACAATGGTGTCTCTCATGCTGTGGCTCCTACCGATTTGGAGGCTATAAGGAGGACTGTTAAATGGCTCTCTTATATACCTAAGGTAAGCATTCTGGGGTAAAAGAACTAGATTAATGCTCTATAGTCAATGGTAAAGACACTTAAAGGGGACACTAGAGATTCAGAGGCAAAAATAAGTTAATTATCTTTAGGGAGACACTTTAAAGTGACACTAAGCAAGGGACAACACTTAATTTAGAGGCCAAATCAAGTTAAGGTAAAGAAATAGTTAAATATAAATGTTTTGTAGTGTTACACTTTGTGGTAGACACTAAATAAAGTGACGACACTTAAGGTGGGTGATGTGCAAATAATGCACAACAATGGTGTCTCTCATGCTGTGGCTCCTACCGATTTGGAGGCTATAAGGAGGACTGTTAAATGGCTCTCTTATATACCTAAGGTAAGGAAATATATAGATTCTCAGGGCAAAAATAGGTTAATTATCTTTAGGGAGACACTTTAAAGTGACACTAAGCAAAGGACAACACTTAATTTACCGGCCAAATAGATCTATGGTAAGGAAATTGTTCGATAAAAATTCTTTAGTGTAACATTTTATGGTATGACACTAAATAAAGTGGCAACACTTAAGCGAAGGTGAGAAAATTGTTAGATAAATGTTCTTTAGTATAACATTTTATGGTATGACACTAAACAAAGTGACTACACTTAACTCGGCGGTGTTCAAATAATGCACAATAATGGTGTCTCTCATGCTGTGGCTCCTACGGATTTGTAAGCTATAAGGAGAACTGTTAAATGGCTCTCTTATATACCTAAGGTAAGGAAATATATAGATTCTTAGGGTTAAAATAGCGTAATCCTCTTTAGAGACACTTTTGGCAGGCACTAAGCAAAGTAACAATACCTAAATCAAAGATCAAATAAATTTAAGGTAAGGAAATTGTTTCATTTATGAATCAAATGAAAGAAATTATTTGTAGTGTAATATTTTAGGATATGACACATTAAGTAACAACGCCTAATTTGAAAGTCGAATAATGCATAAAAATATATTAATTTATTACTGAATTAGTTTAATTATTTATAGAGAGACAACAAACACCTCAGCTAAATAATATAGTCCAAGATATCAGAGCCGTAAGAAACAACTTATTTTCTAAAGCATATAAGTTTCGGTTCACAGTAGTCGCTAGTGTACTTTTTAATATGTTAGTAATAGTAGTACGTAGTAGTAAGTCTTACAGCTCTGGAATCTTACTCTAATACATATTTTGGTATCATTTCCTGCAGGCATTCATTTCCTTAGAATAAGATAGAAATTTAGGTTAACATAACATTACTTATCAGTCTAGTAGGCTAGATTGTAATTTATATAAGGTTCTTGCTTATATTTCTTACAGGACAAACTCAGCATGGTACCAATAATACGTCCAGCAGACCCAATAGACCGCCCAGTAGAATGGTATCCTCCCCGTACCGCGTATGACCCCCGTCTCTTGCTGACCGGCGAGCCGGGAAAACCGGGATTCTTCGATGTGGGCTCGTTCGATGAGCTGATGAAGCCCTGGGCACAGACTGTGGTCACTGGTAAGTGTTAAAAAAACCAGAAAATACGCTACACTACACTTCGCTACACTGCAACACTCTATATTATAACATGATACACTATACCACATTATATCATGATATACAGGGTGTAATCGTTAAGTGTGCACAAGCGATTATTCCGAAACTATTGCAGATATCAAAAAACTTTAAACTGATATCGAAAGAACTTAACCTAATGAGTAAAATGGCCATAATAAATTTTTTTTAAATAAAACGAGAAATATGTAAACGTACGTACTTTCGATATCAGTTTAAAGTTTTTTGATATCTGCAATATTTTCGGAATAATCGCTTGTGCACACTTAACGATTACACCCTGTATTATATCATGATATATTATATCATGCTACACTATAACACGCTACACTACACCACGCTACACTACACCACGTTACACTACACCACGCTACACTACACCACGCTACACTACACCACGCTACACTACAACACTACACTACACCATAACAAACATAATTCTATACACCAATTGTACATATAAAGTACATATACACAACATAAATATTTAAGACAACAAAATAAATACATTACCTTCTAAATAAACTAACTAAAACACTATTTCCCAGGTCGTGCCCGTCTCGGCGGTATACCAGTGGGAGTGATAGCAGTTGAGACACGCACAGTGGAATTCACTTTACCCGCTGATCCGGCTAATTTGGACTCGGAATCGAAAACTTTACAACAGGCTGGACAGGTAAATAAATAGTTTTACACCGACCGTGTTTTTTAACGATTTTTGTGTACCTGTTGCCATGAAACTTTATAAGATAGCACATAATGTGCTATTGAAAAATAACATAAAGGATGATGATGAAATTGTTCTTATGACACTTCGATCAGTTTGCGAACTTATCTTTCATATAGTATGTATAATGTAATCTTTATATATAAAAATGCATCGCAAAATGTATTGGTAAGTGCATAACTCGAGAACGGCTGAACCGATTTCGATAATTCTTTTTTTATTATATTCCTTGAAGTACGAGGATGGTTTTTATGTAGAGAAAACGTAAATATTATGTACCACGGGCGAAGCCGGGGCGGACCGCTAGTATGCTATAAAATCGAATGTAATAAATAAAATTTAGATATCTCATTCGCAAAACTATTATTATGCGAATGTATAAATAAATTATATTTATGATGCTAATAAAATGTCCCAGGTTTGGTTCCCGGACTCAGCGTACAAAACGTCGCAAGCCATAAACGATTTCTCCCGGGAAAATCTGCCCATCTTCATATTCGCCAATTGGCGAGGTTTCAGCGGTGGCCAGAAAGGTATGTATAGTCTGTGATTATCTGTGCATTTGCCTTTAATAATCAAGTATTTTAGAATTACCAGTGCATTTGTGCCTTTATTTTAATTAAAAAATGTTCTCTAAGATATCAGAGTGTGCTTGAAGAGCTCGTAAATATTATGTAATAGTTTTTCTCTGAATTGTGAGATTCCCCTTCGTCGATTATAACTAAAACATGACAATTCAATCAAAGATCCAAATTCGGTCACTTTAAAAAAGACAATTGAGTACGCATTTTAAGCATAATATCAACATTTTTTACAACACCTTTTCTATTGATTTATTAATAAGCACTTATATTTTTACTCATTTTTATTAGATATGTACGAGCAAATACTCAAGTTCGGCGCGGAAATAGTTCGCGCTTTACGCAAGGCGACCGCCCCGGTGATAGTGTACATACCCCCGGGGGCAGAACTGCGCGGTGGGGCATGGGCCGTGGTCGATCCCAGCGTGAACAGCGCTAAGATGGAGATGTACGCCGATACTGAGGCCAAGTAAGTGAATGTAGCTCAAATTGCGAGTAAATCACGCAAAAGTCACCATGAATCACGCTAAAGTCACGATAAATCACGCTGAAGTTACGAATAAATCACACGCAAGTCACGCATAATCAAACGCTATTGTTTTCCCGATATTAAACTAGATTTTTTTATTCAAAATCATAAAGTAAATGAAAGAAGTATGATAGCCTATTAATATTTAGTAAATACAAACTTTCCGCCCCTTTGTGAAATTTTTAGAGATGAAATTGTATTTCTGTTTAAATCAAGAGGTTAAGCAACGGCTGGTACCATCGTAAATTGGATGGGTGACCAAGTTTTGTTGCAGCTGCTTTTTTAACGGAAGCAATGGTGTCGCGAGTCTGACTTGACTTTTTTTTAAATTAAAACTTAAATAGTTTTAAATTATTATAATTTTACAGGGGTGGTGTGCTAGAACCGGAGGGTATAGTCGAGGTGAAATTCAAACAGAGAGACATATTGAAAACTATGCATCGTTTGGATCCAGAATTATTAAGATTGGACGCAAGGATAGCTGGTAAATATATTATTTTATGCGTAGAATGATGTTAAAAAAAAATAGTAGAAATTTTAAATACTTTTTTAACTGGTAATTTGGAAAATTTGTCAAGGAGATGTGGCTTACTAATAGTTATTAAGATCTTTTGTTGCATACTGAAATTTGAATTAACTTTTGCGCTTTGATGTGAGAACAATAATGATGGATTTTTGTAAAAAAAAAAATATTTTAATTTTTTAAACATATTATAGTATAATATAGATTTTATAAGGGTATAGAATGTATATGATTTACGATATTTAAAATTTAAATTTCATTTTTAATTCTCAAATATGATTTTAATATTTAAATTTATGATTACAGAAATTAAGGAACAAATAAAGGAATTATCAAAGAATTTAGATAGAAGAGGGTCTATAGATGATGTTCTTATAAGGACCGATGCGGGTGGACAGGGTAACGTATAATATTATTATAATAGAAATTAATCTAATTATTATTAAAAAAAAATATTTTGACAAAAAAATTAACCAGCTTCCAATCGTCAGAACTAGACAAAATTTTAAATGTGACTAACTGAAAGACACCAGATCTCGTATAAAAAGATAATCATCAAAATCGGTTTACTCAGTCGAAAGTTCGGTGGTAACAAACCCAAAAAATTCAGTTGAATTGAGAACCTCCTTTTTTTGAAGTCGGTTGAAAAAACTTACATTGAGATGCAAATTCAACAGATTGCAACCATTTTTAATAATTTTCAAATAAGTAATAATATGTTTCTAATAGAATTAATGTTTTTATTCACAGCTGAAACTAAAATAAGGGAATTGGATAGTGATTTACAAGCGGCCGAGAAGAAGGTTAAGGCTAGGGAAAAGGAATTAGCTCCTGTTTACCACCAGGTAAGTTTAAGGAAGAATAATTTGTTTTTTCTTTATTCTATACAGAATTAAATTTTTTATAGCCCCCACCGAGAATCGAACCCAGGACATATCCTTTTCATATTATCTTTCTATACTTATGTATTTACCAGTATAATGAACCTGTATGTGTTCCTAATGTTTTCCATATTTGACGGTGTGTTGCATTTAGTTGACTTAATTTGGTTCATATATTGTGATTATTAACTTAGTTTAAATCATATACTTCCAAAAGTATTATTTCAATATCGTTAGCGGTAAAAGATATTCTAAAACCATCATTGAAAAATAGATATAGTACGAGACCTTATTCACATCCTTGTGGCACCCCTGAAGAGAATTTACGTTTAAAGAAGCAGTCGAAACCAATAAATTTTAACTAGAACCATTTTTTATTACTAGATAATATCATTATAAGATTGATATTTATAATTAGATAGGAAGAATCAATGAGCCGTTCTTTAATTTTAAGTAGAAGATCATCGTGTAACACTAAATCAAAGGCTTGAACCAAAATTAATAACTAATCATAGAATTTTTTTAGATATTTAGTAAGTAGCAGGCTTGCACAAAAATTACGGAAAAATAATGGCACATAAACTGAATAAAACTACAAAATCGGCTTTTTCATGAAAATAAATATATTTATATAGGATATTTTGTCTATTAGTAAAAATAGTAGCATTCTTCTTGTTTAAAACTTACATTTTCACGGCAATATCAAATTGTGAGTCGTCGCTAGTGTGAACGCTCGCCATTAGTTTCACGTGCATGTGTATCGCAACAGACGCGCTTAAGATATTGACATTCTATTGTTAATTTTTGAAGTGAAATCTTTTTTAGCGGCGTTGAGCACTTTTTCTGTAATGGGTATAAAATCTTAAACTCGCGTCAGGACACGTGACCTGATCGAAAAAGCGTAAGACGGATGGAGAGTAGACAGCTATCCCCTCTCTACTACGCGCGTTTTCACTTCTGCCGGCACTCCCGGAGTGCAACCCGTCTTTTTTTTAATTTTTGCATGCCAATCAATAGGCGATTTGTGCTGAACAATAAATTATGTATCTGTAAATCTTCCACATTTCTTGCAAAATAAATCATTTCATTACCCTCCTGACACAAGCATTTTATTTGCTTACTAGGAGTGTTCCGATCGCAAATTTGTTTAAGACTTAATGTAAAGGAAAGAAATAAATAATTTTGAATTTTTTTGAATTGAATTACAGATCGCGGTGCAGTTCGCGGGTCTACACGACACCGCGGAGCGCATGCTGGAGAAGGGCTGCATATCGGACGTGGTGCCGTGGCGTAAGGCGCGTTACACACTGCACTGGCGCCTGCGCAGGCTGCTGCTGCAAGCTGCGCAGGAGCGGCGGGTGGAAGCCGCGGGGCAGGGGGCTGCGGCTGCTACCCTGCGGCGCTGGTTCGGGGAGGACCGCGGGGAACCCCACGCCCACCGCTGGGAACACGACAACGAAGCAGTGTGCGCCTGGCTTGAGCAGCAAGCAGCCGACCCGGACTCAGTGCTGGAACGCAACCTGCGCTGTGTGCGGCGTGCTGCCGCGCTGCGTGCTGTGGCCGCGCTGTTGGCCGAGCTGGCCCCGCCCGCGCGGCGCGAGCTGCTGCGCGAGCTGGCACAGCTCGACCCGCTGCACCTGCCCGAGTAGACCGCACAATATATGTACTATTTATATGAGACTTGTTTTATTTGTTCCCTTTCCGGAAATCCCCGAGTAATCATGAAATATATACTAGCTGCGCTTTTATCCGCATTAAGCGCGTCACACACGGTAAAGATACTATAATATTTTATGTTAAGATTCTCTAATATAAAATATTACAGTTGGCACAGCTCGACCCGATGCACCTGCCCGAGTAGACCCGCCGCACATTATATGTACTATTTATATGAGAGTTGTTTTATTTGTTCCCTTTCCTATCCCCGAGTAATCATATACTAGCCGCATTGCGTGCTGTGGCCGCGCTGTTGGCCGAGCTGGCCCCGCCCGCGCGACACGAGCTATTGCGGGAACTGGCACAGCTCGACCCGCTGCACCTGCCCAAGTAGACCGCACAATATATGTACTATTTATATGAGAGTTGTTTTATTTGTTCCCTTTCTTTCCTATCCCTG
Source organism: Colias behrii (assembly GCA_029959065.1). NCBI lineage: Eukaryota > Metazoa > Arthropoda > Insecta > Lepidoptera > Pieridae > Colias > Colias behrii. Next base: position 3,159,920 of record JARWMC010000029.1, on the reverse strand, counting down.
AGTAATCATGTAATATATTTACTACAACGGTGTTTTATTTGTTCCTTTTCCTTCCTATCCCCGAGTAATCATGTAATATATTTACTACAACGGTGTTTCATTTGTTCCCTTTCCTTCCTATCCCCGAGTAATCATGAAATATATACTAGCTGCGCTTTTACCCGCATCACTCCGCTCCTGTTGATCTTAGTGTGATGATATATAGCCTATAGCGTTCCTCAATAAATGGGCTATCTAACACCGAAAGAATTTTTCAAATCGGACCAGTAGTTCCTTAAATTAGCGCATTCAAACAAACAAACCAGCATAAAAATATTAGTATAGATTTGTATAAGAACTGGAATATATTTACTATTTATATAAGAGTTGTTTTATTTGGTCACCCTTTCCTTTATTCCCATCTTATTAAGTTCTCGTTGAGACATAATTCGATTTATCATTAATTATTACGATATAATTCGAAAACTACATGACAGATTAGAAAAATTCAGTATTTTAGTTTCTCAGTTATTCTTTAATCACATAAATATCGTACACAATAGCATTGTATTTCACGAAACCAGCGCGAATTCATATTATATTCGATATGAAACTGTGCGTTTAACAGCAATTCTGTGTCTTCATCAGTAAAATTTACATTCCCAAAAGCTCAAAAAAACATTATTTTATTTCATTACACAAGTTTTTACATTATAGAGATAATTGACACTGCTCATTTCAGTTACCTAATTACCTACCTTTAGCAACTAACTGTCAGTTAGTATTATTATGGTATTACCACAAAACAATTTAAACACAGTCTAACTTTAAACCAGGGATCTGTCACTTTAATAGTAATAGTCAAGAAGCTTAAATCTTATACACTGGAGATTTCGGTATGAACATTTGACGTGTAACAAGAAAATTGTTGTGTTTTATCACTTTCACACCTAACTTGGTATTGCCACTGTTAATACGAAGTTTTCCCAAGGCTACTATGTATGCTGTAATATTCTGTGCAAAAGGTTAATTTTTGTACATGAGTTTGTTGATAAATTGCCAACAACGTCATTCAGAAGCATTGTTGGATGAGACAATTATTATTTATGCTAAATAAAATAAGTATCTGAACCAATTATTAAAAAGCGATACTCCCTGATTATGGGTAGTTACCATAATAAAATTGTAGCAACTCTCACTTTGACAATATGGCATAAGTGTCAAAAAAATTGCGTCGCTTCGAATATTTAAGTTAATATTGTTGCGTATTTAATAAATATTTTCCGAATATAAATAATGTATTGCATTGTGAAAAATTGCAGAAGTTTTTGGACACCAAATTCTGGCATAAAATTTCACAGGCAAGTGTATATTTACGCTATTTACAATATTCCTCAATACTCATGCATTTACCTGTTTAGAATCATTTTCATGGCAAAAATCGTCAATTTTATCATCATTTTAGTAATCAATCATGCTAAATATCTTCTTTTCCTAATAATTTCATCATTTTTCAATAAACCAATTTAACAAGTAAGGTAACCATGATGACGAGTTTTTACGGATAGCGAAGAGAAAATATTGTAATAGTTAACAAAATTATGATGAACATTTAGAACACCATTTCAAAGATTTTTATACTAGTAATGAAACAACGCACGACATCGATATTGCACTCACATGTGGTTTTATGTTTGTTCTTCTTTAACATAGAAATTAATAGTTCTTTTAATTTACCAATTTTTTTTTGTTTTACTTATTTCAGCTTTCCAAAAATGAAATAAAAAGAAATAAATGGCTGTCCATAGTGCCTATAAAGGGTAAAATTTATCAACATGCCAGAATATGCAGTTTGCATTTTAAGCCTGAGGATTACGGTCCAGAAAAAAAATACCTTTTGAAAAGTGCTATACCTTTTTATTTACCACATTCTTGTTACTGCGTCTCAACTGTGGATAAAGTAATTTTAATTATATTATAATTAACCACCATGAAACCATTAGTAACCGTAAGTACAGCTCCTGAAAGACATACGAATTTCTGAGAAATGTAATATCGTTACCACACATCAACACTAGCGATGCAACTCTCCCTTTGGAATATTGAAAAGTTTTAGACTGAAGCTTGAGTAACCAAAACGATGTTTTAATGTATGTAGCACTCATTTTAATTAAAAAATCGTAGTATGAGATCAAAAGTTATCAAGCGTTATTTAAAACTATCATTCTCTACCAATTAAAATGGTATGTACCTATAAAGATGATAATTATTCATGTAAGTTGACCAGTAATATTATAATATAAATACTGTTAAAAATATATGTCGTTATTATTTATAGACCATGATTTTTAGTTTTTTTTATTTCGAAAAATCCTGAATATACAAACCAGTGTGGTCACCCACAGAAAGAGACAAAAAACAACACTGACGTCATTCAAGGTTATATTTTCTTGTGACAAGTTAATGGTCATAGTGCAATCTCCAGTGTATTAGATATAAGCTTCTTGGTAATAGTCTATGTGAACAGTGAAATACGACAAAACCAGATTAAATAGAACCCGCGCTTAATTCGCAATTAATTCAGCAGGTAATGCGTTAAAGTTAAACCCTGTCTAAAGTTTTTTGTGGTAAGACAGTTATTATTTAGAGTTAATTCTGTAAAATCATATCGTACAATTTTAAACTTACTAGAAAACGCATTTGCAAGAGCAATATTATTTTATTAAGGGTTATATGAAGCGCATATCTAATGTGAGAGCTTTGCTCCCACTCCGAGACACGGTTAGAATGTTTGCGTTAATTCATTTATTTATATTAATTACAATTTTTAAACTTTACACTATGTAATAAGCAAAAAATTGTCATATGTAAGTTTATAAAAAAAACGAATGACACAAACTAATTTTCTTTTAATTGTGATGTACCCAGTATGAGTCTCACGACGAAGACTAATCTGTTGACAATTCACATGAAAATACGACAAGCCGTTTAGGCTATAGAGCGTGGCAAAGAAATATACATACGTATACACTCGAAAAGATAACGCTCCTTCGGTCGTAGTCGGGTAATAACATGTTAAAGTAATACAACAGTATCAATTATTATGTGTATGAACTTTTGAAAGAAGACCTAAGATAAATTAATGTGCCTACTTCAGACTGAACAATGTTGTGAATGTTCAATACTTGAAGAAGCTAATAAACCTGTACCGATTTAACTCATGCCTGGTGTTCGTGTGAAAGGAAAATAAAACACATATTTATGATTAAAATAATTTCTATATTTTCTACAATTACATGAACTTAACAACAAAACTAAGTACTAAATAAACTTTAGGACATGACAGTTAAGTGCAAATTGACTAAATCACAATAATTGGCTATGAATACAAATAAAAATAATTCAATACATAACATAGAAATTAAAATACTGGTACGTTTGTATCACAACATTTCTTATTTCAACTAAAAGTACATAATAATGGCTTCAAGTACATTCTACATCTCAACAGCACCGCTACAAGCACTCATACTTTCTTTAATAAGTAGTACATATTTTTATATAACACTGTATAAAATCAAACATTTGGCATGTTTGAAGATAAAATCAGGGATTCCCAAACTATAAAAGTACTTACTAATTTAATAAATTCCATACTAAAAAAGTTTGGGACTCCATGAGATGTTAATCGAACAATCTTACAATGAACTTACATACCTATATTGGAACGTCAATAAATTATTAGTAGCATTGTATTTCACGATACCAGCGCGAATTCATATATTCGATATGAAACTGTGCGTATAACAGCATTTATATATCTTCTTCAGTAAAATTTTCATTCCCAAAAACTCAACAAACCATTATTTTATTTCTTTACTCAATATTTTACAGAGTTAGAACGCAACCTGCGTTGTACATTGTAGAGATAATTGACACTGCTTATTTCAATTACCTTTAGCACCTAAATAAAAGAAATTGAGGTAATCCGACAGTTAGTGTTACATATTATTATTTAGAGTTAATTTTGTAAAATCATATCGTACAATTTTAAATTTTCTAGAAAACGCATGCAAATATAATTTTATGATCATATCTAATGTGAGAGCAGTGAAATGAAGGATCAGTCTTCAAAGTTTATTAAGATTTTTAGTAGGATATAAAAAATCAGCTCATAAATAACTTCTAGTTTTTAGTGTAAAAGCGAAGAAAAGTTTTGATGTCAAATAAAAACTACGTAACTAGTAAGTCATTGGATAAAAATTGGACAGTTTTTTGTACTGATAATGAAAAATATTACTAAATTGTTCACTTTGGTGTTATTAAATAGGTGCCATGTGTGAGTAGTAATGTTAAACGATTCTTGAGGTTTTTTTTTGTATATTCTGTTATAAATGGTAAATAATGTTTTATATTCGAGTAAATATATGAACAATAATGATTCTTCATATAAATTAAGTAATTTGTTAATTAAATTCGAGAATGTATCCGAGGTTTCAGTAATAACACGAAATTTAAGTTGTTCGCCATATAACACAATAATCTTCATAAAATCTTAAATAATAAGTACTTTTTAAGTAATTTGTTCTAGTTTTAATTATAGCAAAAAAGTAGCAAATATAGTGTCAAATACAAAATAAAATAGAAATGCTTATTGAATAAAAAAACAATATAACTTCACATTCAAAGCTTCTATTTCTACAAAAAAGGCTAACTTACAATACTTTTTACACAATAATTTAAAATCAAGTTTCACACTTGGTATTTAAGTATTATTTTGTTTAATATAAATATTATTAGTACAAAGGTAAAATTTTCTTAGAATGTCATAATAATAAAAAATCAACACTTTTCATATGGAATTATAATCTTTTTCTTAAAAATTGACTTCTTTAACAGTTATAATAAGTACAATATAAACAACGTGTTTCAAAATGCACTATACAAGGCACTTATAATTCTAATACCAGGGAAATAATGTCTATAAAAGTAATATTATAAAAGCCACAATATTGACTACTAGCTGTGCCCCGCGGTTTTACCCGCA